>VDFB02350991.1:77044-491889 GCA_007258455.2 Sequoia sempervirens
ACAAATCACAAAATTTTTCCTTTTCGTGGTTAATAACATTCTAGCTTTTCCCATGCTTAGAGATTGGAAATCAACAAAATTTCCCAAGAAATCAATGTCTAAAAGGATCAGAAAACCCAAGAAACTGTTAGGATACAAGAAAACGTTGCAAAAGAGAAAATTCTTGTACAAAAGTTGACAAGTCTTGCTTCATTACCGAGGATTTCTTCATAGATACCAAGACTTTGTTAGAGGATTCACTGATGAGTATGCTGTAGATCCTTTAGATTCTCGAGCTTATTATCAGAGATTAGCTCTATCATAATGGCATAATCATAATCAACCTCTTGAATTTGACAACATACCACAACCTTCTATAGAATATCCTTCACATCCTAATCAGACCCTTTAGTGATTTTGGAACCTTTCTTCAAAAACAAAGATCAAAAACTTTAAAGAGTGCATCTCTCAAACAACTTTCTAATTTTTGGTTCAACTTCCCCAATAGGATTTTGAAATCCTTCATCATTGGAAGCCACAATAAAAAATTAGGAGCATCCTTGATCATATCATAAGATTCCACATCTTATCAGATCAAGATATCATCATCATCGCACTTGTCAAAACCGTGATCTAAGTCTAGAGGAAATTTTCAAAATCATATGCCTATCTTCACAAGATCCCAATTCAATAAATTGAAGGACGAAATTCAACAAGAAGGTCAAAATCAAAACATTCAAGAAGAGGGTGAAAGAAACAATCCTCTTTACATCATGAATCGTAATTCACTTTTTGACAAAGATACAGATAAGAGAGAAGAAAATCTGTTCCACCAATACAAAGACATGAACAAAACACAGATAGATAGTGATGAGGAACAAGATGAGGAACGTCTTAGAGAAGCTGAGCAAGATCCAAAATTCTATAAAGCCATTGAAAAGATCTTGCAGCGAGATAAGGACAAATATTTTCACTATCTAGCCGAACAAGGGGCTAAATTGCCTCATGACTTTAATACTAAAAATTTGAAAAACAAACCTGAAGAGACACCCCTTTCTGATCTTAGTGCTTTGACCCAACAAATCAAGGAACTTCAAGGACAAGTTAAAGAATTACAAGGGGGAACAACCACAAAGAAATATACTCTCAAGGACATTTGTCCTTATCCTTTCGACCAAAGTCTTAACATGATTCCTTTTCCCAAACATTGTGCAATGCCAAAATTTGATCGCTATAATGGGAAAATGGATTCAATCGATCATGTTAGAGACTTTAGAAACATGACATTAGAATTCACTCACGAAGACACTTACTTGATGCGATTGTTTCCAAGGAGCCTTGGATTTCACTCTATGGAATGGCTATCTAAGATTACACCTCCTGTCAGGACATTTGAAGAATTGATCAACCTATTCATATCACAATATACCTACAACATACAACACCAGATCACAATGATAGATCTTTGCAAAGTTGCACAAAAACCTGGCAAATTTTTCATTACATTTCTTCAGAGATGGAGAAGAATGTTTGCCAGATATCCACGTCCTGTTCCTGAAAAAGAAAAGATGGTTACCTTCATTAATAGTTTAAATTCATAAATGAGCTATCATTTGAACTTACATTGTCCTCCTTCTTTTGAGAAAATGATTGAAGATTCCATAACCATTGAAAATGCTTTGGTCAAAAGAGGAATAATAAAACATGACAAAGAAAATCCTAGCTCATCCAACCATCACAATAATCAGGACAAGTCCAAATTCTGGACTCGCAACAAAAATATGGTGAATGATGGTGTTGTTGATGCAAATCATGCCTCAACCAAACCATTTGTCCTCAGTACTCCAAACATTCGCAACAACAATGTCAACTCGATTGCAAATCACAAAAATAATCCTCCTCCTCCGAGGAACAATATAAATCAACACTCTACTCCCAAACAAGGGACTTCCAACAACCAAGGTTACCGAGGAACCAATAACAATCACAATTATTTAGGGAACACCTCAAATATAAATCCACAAAGATTTTCATTCTTCTTGAATAGAAGAACTTTCACTTCATTGGAACAATCATTAGAATCCGCATTCAAAGAGTTGATGGCCAAAAATGTCATTACTTTGCCACCTCAACGAAATTATGAACCTAGTGTAAAGCCTCCATCATGGAATGAGGCATACTATTGTGATTATCATTAGTGTAAAGGTCATCGCAGAAACAACTGCCAAGCCTTGAAGAATGCCATTCAAGACTTAATCGACAATGACATCATTACAATAGAAGGAAATCAACAAACCAAAGTAGACCACCAAGCATTTCACAACCCTTTGCCCAATTATCAAAAGGGTGAGTCTTCTGAAAAAAATGTGAATCATATCAATGATGATCATATAATCAATCATCTCTACACAGACGACGAGCGGGTGAATGTCATTAAAGTCAACAAGAAGGTGGAATATAGAGAAGTCAATGCAACAAAAAGAGCACAAGCTAAAGTTGTTTTAAAGGGTGCCTCTTCAAAAGCCACTGAACCTCCACCTCAACATCAATATGATTTGGTCAATCAACTTCAGAAAACCCCCGCTCAAATTTCTATTCTGGAACTATTGAAGATTTCCCCAGCCCATAAGGAAATTCTCAAAAAATCCCTCATTGATACTAATGTATCCATTGACCTGGATGTGAACCAATTTCAAGCCATGTTAGGACACTTGTCCTCACCCACTTTCCTTTCATTCTTTGAAAAAGATGACATTTCCATAACTCATCCCCATAATTCATCATTGTACTTAGAAGTCATGATTCACAAGTTTCGTATCAGATGAGTTCTAATAGATGGAGGTGCTGGTTTGAACATATGTACCATGAAGTTGGTTAAGGCTTTAGGATTTGTTGAAGACTCCATTGATTTCAGAAGAAAGATTACCATAAAAGCTTATGATGATGAAGAAAGAGCATCCAAGGGTCTGATCATGTTGCCAATCAGAGTGGGCCCTGTTATAAAGAATACTTTATGTCAAGTACTGGACCGTGATCTTGCATATAACATCTTGTTGGGCCGTCCTTGGATCCACAAAATGCAAGCTGTCCCATCAACCTATCATCAATGCCTTAAGTTTCCTTATGATGGATAGAAAATCACGATACCTGCTGATAATTCCAATATTCAAACTTGTGCCAACATAAAAGCCAGTCAAGATACTTTGGTCCCTAACAATCGAGAAGCTCATGCTAGGACTTCTCTAAAGATTGACACACAAATCAGTTAATTGACCAATAGTTTTGACAAAAAGATGAAATTCAAGGATCATGGAGTTGGAGAATACTCTCTTTGTCTTGCCAATCTACCTACATCACCTCGATCACATGGACAGCCGTCTATCAGGGAACATCAAATATCTGCAACATCAACATCAAAGCAACCACCAATAGAGCCAATCACAAAATTTAATGGACAATTCATCAAAGAAAAAATCCCCATGGAAAATCCTGAGGATACAAAAATTCTAAACTGGCTCTATAAAGATGAAGATGAAGCAGTTTTTAATGTCAAATTACCCATAGACAAATATGGAAAAGGGTATTCAATCGTGCAGAAGATGGGCTATAATAAAGGTCCTATCGAAAAAAGGAAGGAAGGAGTAGTTGAACCTATTCACCTCCAAGGACTCGCTGCCAAAGAGAAAACTGGATTGGGTTATGATACTCACTCCAAAGAAAGCACATCCAAACAACTACATGACACTGTCTTCACTTTGCAAGAAGGCTCAGATTCATGAGAAGCATGTTTGACAATAGTTCAGAACTTCTTGGATAACAATTCTGACACAGACTCTGCTGAATATGAATGGGATACCATTTACAATAATGAGTTCTGGAGGGACAAAGAGGTTGATGTAATACACTAGTACGCCCCAACTCTAATTGAAGGTCAAGGTTCAGGGTCCCAACCGCAAGAATCTGAACCACAAATTGACTATGATTCTAGTGATACTGAGTCAGATCTAAACGAACAAGACTATCATGAGGACAGTATCATCATTGACCCACCTCATACCTTGGATCCTACGGATCACTCCGTTATGACTATAACCATAGCTGATTTCACACAACCTGACGATTCACTATCTTTAATTTATCTTGATCTCATTGATTGGGATTCAACCGAACCTATCGACATACCCATGTTTCCAAGTGATGAAGCTATCATAAACTTCCTTTCTACAGAGGATATGAATGATTGTTCCACCTACGATTTTTGACATAGAGTTTTTGATCAGGAGAGTGTCAAGTCTCCTAGCTGCAAAAGTAAAAACAAAAAAGAAAGATCTAATGGTGAAAACCAGAATCTGACAGTATTAGATCAAACAAAAGATAAAATAAAGAGCATATCTGACGGTGAAAACCTCTTTGAGGCACCGGGCGATGGGAGATCTGTTCTCCCAACACTACCATGAGCGTCACCCATTTTGATTGAGCCTACAAAATGCTGTCAATCTTGAGACTTATGACAAACCAAGAATTTTCTGTTAGCTACATCAATGAGAAAGAAATACCGAGTTCATGGAATTCCTGAAAGCAAATCAAGTCAATTTGCGTGGTCTTACGCTGACATGCCTGGTCTTGATCTTGATCTTATCATGCATCACTTGTCCTATCAAATCGAGGCAAAGCCGGTGAAACAAAAACTCAGAAAGATGCACCCTCATGTTGCATTATTGGTTAAGGAAGAACTGAGAAAAATCCTTGATGTGGGCTTCACAAGACCAATTGACTATGCATAATGGATCTCTAACATTGTTCCTATATCCAAACCAGATAAAACTATAGGAAATATGCACACATTTCAGAGATCTTAATAAATCATGTCCTAGGATGACTTCTGCACAAAAATTGACACCATAGTTGATCTGACAGCTGGCCATGCCATGCATTCATTAATGGATGGTTTTTCTGGCTACAATCAAATCAAGATTGCACCTGAAGACCAGGAGAAAACAACTTTCACATGTCCATGGGGAACTTATTGTTGGAACGTTATGCCTTTTGGTCTAAAGAATGTTGGGGCTACCTACCAAAGAGCCATGACTACAATCTTTCATGACATGATGCATATCTTCATGGAAGATTATGTAGATGACATATTGGAAAAATCATACACTAGAGAAGGACATCTTGAAATATTGTCCAAAATATTTGCAAGATTAGAGAAATTCAAAGTTCGTCTCAACCCTAAGAAATGTGTTTTTGGGGTCAAATCTAGAAAACTCTTAGGGTACATTGTTTCAGAAAAAGGAATTGAAGTAGATCCTGAAAAAGTAGAGGCAATTATGGAAATTCCTCCACCAAGAAACATTAGCCAGTTGAGATCACTACAGGAACAATTACAGTCTATACGAAGGTTCATTGCACAATTGGCCGACAAAAGTTTACCTTTCACACATCTACTGCATAAGAATGTTCCTTTCACGTGGGATAACAAATGTGAATTGGCGTTTCAACAAATCAAACAGTATTTAATGACTCCACCAGTTCTCATACCACCAAATCTAGGCAAACCACTAATCTTATACATTGTCGCAATAGAGACATCTCTGGGGGCACTGCTAGCACAAGAAGACTTTACAGGAAAGGAACGTGCAATATAATACATCAATATAACACTAACAAGTCATGAGCTCAACTACACTTCTATTGAGAAGGCTTGTATGGCAGTAGTTTTTGCTTCACATAAGTTTCAACATTACATGTTAACTCATACAATCAATCTGGTTTCAAAGATTGATCCACTCAAGTATTTGTTAAGCAAAACATCATTGATAGGAAGGTTAGCAAAATGGGTAATGATTTTGAGTGAGTTTGAAATTCATTATGTTGATCGCAAGGTAATCAAAGGACAAGTTATCGCTGATCAATTAGCTGAAACACCACTACAAGTAGATCATCCCCTACACATTGAATTTCTAGATGTTGATGTCTTTACTGCAGAATCTAAACAACCATGGTCCTTATATTTTGATGGTTCTTTCAATCAACATGGATCGGGGGTAGGCATACTTTTCATCACCCCTCAAGGACATACCATTCCTCAATCATATAGGCTGAAGTTTCCATGCACCAACAACATATCCGAATATGAAGCATTGATCACTGGGCTTAAAATAGCACTGGAATGGAGAATTATAGAATTACAGGTGTATGGCGACTCACAGCTGGTCATTTATCAAATCAATGATGATTATCAGACCAAAGATGAGAAACTATTACCATATAAAAAGATGGTTGATGACTTCAAGAAATATTTTGTGGACATAAAATTCACACAAATTCCAAGGGTTGATAATAAAGCAACTGACACCATGGCTACGATTGCATCATTGTTACAACTCCTAGAAACTCAGAATCATTATGAATTTCTGGTGGAACAATCATTTACACCTACTTATGATACACCTAAAAGCCAAATCATTTGCCATTTGGTAGGATCTGATTCACCTTGGTACGAAAAAAATTATGCCTACCTCAAAGACGATATCTTGCCACCCGATTTATCCCGTAACCAAAAATGCAATTTTATCCACCAATCTGCTCACTACACTCTTATTGCTGACACTCTTTATCACCGTGGTCTTGATGGTATTTTACTCTGATGTCTTGAACATGAGGAATCTGACAAAGCTTTACAAGAAGTTCATGGTGGCATCCGTGGTACTCATTCGAGTGGACTAACCTTATCCAAGAAATTGATTAGAATGGGTTACTACTGGCCTACAATGGAGAGGGAATCATTCACTTTTGTGAAAACATGCTCAAAATTTCAGATTCATGGGAATCTCATTCATGCTCCTGCACAAGAACTTCAGCCATTCACGCCAACCTGACCATTTTCTCAATGGGGGTTAGATCTAGTGGGCAAGATTTATCCTTCTTCATCGAACGGGCATAAGTTCATCATCACAGCTACAAAATATTTTACCAAGTGGATCGAGGTAGTCCCTCTTACTAAAGTTACCGACAAACAAATATCATCATTCATACTCAACTATATTATTTGTCGGTATGGCATTCCCAACTCCATTATTACAGATAATTGGCGTCCATTCAAAAATCAGGATGTTGATGAACTTTGTGAGAGATTTCACATTCAGCATAGATATTCAACACCTTACTATCCACAAGGGAATGGCCAAGTAGAGGCCTCAAATAAAACAATATTAATTTTTTTGAAGAAGACTGTGAATGATTCAGGGAAGGATTGGCATGTTCAACTCAATCCCGCTCTATGGGCCTACAAAACCAGTATCCGCACACCAACAGGAGAAACACCATTCACTCTCGTCTATGGAGCAGAAGCCATATTACCTTTAGAAGTTGAGATTCCTTCACTCAGAGTATCATTGAAAGGTCTTACAATGGATGATGAATACAGAGTCTCCCGACTCCAAGAACTGGAACTTCTAGATGAAAAGAGACAAAGAGTAGTTGATCATTTAAAAGCATATCAACAGATGATGTCTCGCAGCTATAATCACAAAGTAAAGCCACGTACCTTTCAAGTGGGTGATCTTGTTTTGAAAGAGAACCCACACAATCAGTAAGACAGAGAGAAGAAAGGAAAGTTCGAACCAAATTGGCTAGGTCCTTATGTGGTTATTGCAGTCTATGGTTCAGGAGCCTACAAGCTATCAACGCAAGAAGGAGACCTATTTGATGAACCTATCAATAGCATGCACTTGAAAAAGTATTATGTCTAAAGTGGTTACAAAAAAAATCAGAAAAAGTCCTAAAAAAAATACAAAAAAAATTAGAAAAAGTCCTGAAGAAATACAAAAACATCAGAAAAAATCCTAAAAAAAGAAAAGAAAAGAAAAGAAAAAAAGTCATTGGGTGAAAACCTAGCGACATGCAGTCTATTGACAAGAAAAAATGCAATAAAAAAATAGTGAAAATCAGGTAAACGCGTATTTGTAGCTCTCCATCTATTAGTTTATCCTGCACTTAACTTTTCAGCTTTCATTTTCATGCATCTTTTCCATCATCTTAGGGCCACCCAGCACCATACTATCATTATTTACCTCGAGTGATAATGTCTTTCCATGGCTTGATTATTGTACATATTCATTTCAACAAGTGGTGTCAATACCAAGGGAAAACATGGGCATATTGGGGGCAATCAACTTTCAAGTTTTACCAAAACAATGAGACAATGACATTGAAGCCAATCATGCAAAAAAAAAACAACCAAATCCAACCAAAACATCCAATCATTGATCCATATCACAGTAGCATTTAGTTGCGTACCTTATCATGACTCATATCTGGATGATCTATAATCTGAATAGCGTTTGGAATCATAGTATTTCATTTTTTTGAACAATGGTTGTTTAATTTTTGATATCATTTCTTTGGAGCACACTTGATGATGTACTGAACTAGAGTGGCAAGGAAAGATGATGATTTTTCTTTGTCTGCTGTATTGAGGTTAATCATCCATCTGTTGCAAGTATGTCGCGAGACATGATTTCCAAAGTTTATCATTGATGACAGTTCCAAATTTGCATCAGATGGTGGTTAGTCTTTGTCTGTTCACACAAGAAATGCTTAGGTCATCTCGGTTCAATTATACTTAGATGCTTGTGATCACTTGCTATATCAAAAATCATGAAAGTTGTACTTAGGTCATCATTGGTGCTAATTTCCCCTTTGATGCTTGTACACACTTCCAACATTTTGAAACGCTCTATGATGATTTAAGCAGGATAAATAAAAGGCTCAACAAAATGGTCGGTTTCATTTAGTTGCATTTCATTTTAGGTCATTGTACATAACTGCATATTGGATTTGCATCAGAGTTTTTGAAAGGCCAATGGTTGTCATATTTCTTTGGACTATTTGTGGAGGACAATGCAAACATTTGCATTTTCATTATCATTTCATCATCATTCCATTAGCATTATCATCTTATTATTGCATTTTCATTATCATTTCATCATCATTCCATTAGCATTATCATCTTATCATTTCATTATCCTTATCATTTCATCATCATTTCATTAGCATTATCATTATCATTTCATTATCATTATCATATCATTATCATTTCATTTCATCATTATCATATCATTATTATTTTCATTATCATTATTATATCATTATCATTATCATTTCATTATCATTATCATTTCATTACATTTATCATTCATTCCCATTATCATTTCATTCATTATCATTACATTGTCATCATTTCATTATTTCATTATCATTTATTGCACCATCATTCATTTCATTTATTTTATCATTTCATTCATATCATTACCATCTCAGTATCGTTATCATTATCACCTCATTATTTATCACATCATTATCATTCATTTCATTATCATTATCGAAGCATATCATTTCACTATCATTATCATTCATTTCATTCATATCATCTCATTTTATTATCATTATCATTATTTATTTCATCTCAGTATCATTATTTCATCATATCATATCATTATCATTATACATCCATTATTATTCATTTCATTTATCATGTCATTTTTATTACAAATCATTATATTTCATCACATATCATTTTATCATACATCACTATTTACTTATCTCACTTCATGTCAATATTCATATCATTTTACATCATATCATATCATTTCATAATACAAATTCATAATGCATCCCATAAAAACAACATTCATTTTTATTATCTTACATTTGAAAACCTGCATAACATCACATAACACATTTTCCATGGTATATATTCATAATCATTCCATACATACATCCACTTGCATGACATCATTAGTACACATTATCAAATCATCATCATAATAAAAACATCATATCAAATCACCCTGCATATCATGTTAGTCATCAAATTACTACAATGCATACCAAAATCCATAACACAGAAATATATGCATATCACATAAATCATATCATAAATGCACATCACATCATCAAAAAAATAATCGCCGCTGCATATCATCACTCATCAAAAATGATACAAATGTCCAAATGTCCAATGAAACTAAAATGTCCAAAGAAAAATACATCAGATATGATCAAAATCAGTATATATGCTTCAAAAATCATACACATATGTGCACTATGTCTGCTAACTGGTTGATGCCCCTGATGGAGCTGGTTTGGAAGGAGGTCGTCTGCCACTGGTACCTGCATTTGGATCCTGCCAAGGCCTAGTCACTCCCATGCTCTATGTATGTGTCCGTGATCTACTCCTCGCCCTGCTGCGAGATTGGGGAAATGGCTCTCTGCGCTCGGAAGGACACAACTTCTCATACCTGACTCTATAATACTCGGCCTCCCTCACCATCTCCATGCCCTTTGCAATGGCATCCCGTAATGACGCACTCTCTATGGTGCCCATTAGCCTCTGAGCAATGCCCTTAGCCTCTACTGCACTCCGTCTAAATGCATCTCTCTCTGTCATCACCTGGGCTAACTGTGGGGTCTGGGGCAGGTACCTATGCTTGTGCTTGTGCCTGTGCCAGCTGTGCCTGTAGCTGTATAATGAATCCCTGTGCCTGCACTAGCTGACTCTGCAACTGTCCCTGCTATCCCTGTAGTGTCTACACCTAGGCCTGATGTGCGGCTAACTGCCCCTGCTGAGATGAGGATCCCATCTGGATCACTGTCCGTCGCCCAATCCCTGTCCTCGGCCGCCGCATGATCTGGACACCCCTCAGAATATCCAACCTCGATCTCCTTAGCACCTGTCCCTCATCCCCACCATCATCTCCATCATCATCATTGAAACTCTTCTCCTCATCTCTGCTCTCCACCTCCTCTCCTCCAATTGCTCCCTACTCGCCGTCGGCCACATCCTCCTGTCTCATCGCCCCTGGCTGTGGTGCTACCAGAATGGGTGCTGGCTCATCGGGACTGGTAAACTATGGAAATGGATGTGTATGGTAATACAGAGACCTCCAATGAATGCACCCAAAACTACAGGCAAGGCTGGATATCCTCGAAAGTCAGCCCATGGTACCCAGTACCCAGCTATATGTGCATCACCATACACTTTCCTCAAAGCATCTGTACCCCCGAGCTCCTTGTGATCGTAATACACAAGGGCACCAACCACTGGGATACCTAATATCCTATATACGTCCTCTGGAGTCACCATCACCTCACCAGTCGGCATATGAAAGGTGTTGTGCTTCGAATGCCATCACTCTGCCAGTGCCATCAACAATCCTCTGTTGACCTGAATCAGCGGCATCGCCAACAAGAATCTCAAACCACATGTATCTATCAAAGCTATATCAGCAGGTGTTAACTCGGGTATCCTATCGCATCCTGCTGAGTGTCGCTCTCTAATCTGGAGGTTTTTGAAAACCTCCTATTTTCATCATAAGGATAATTCATCAGAATCATACCAATCTCAATCAATCAAAATCAATTAGACTCCTATCTATTAGTGACCTATATCAGTGATCTATATCAGTGACCTATATCAAGTGACCTATATCAGGGAACTATATCAGACCCATATCAATGACTCATATCAATGCATCAAATCAACGACCCATATCACACAATCAAATCCTATCAAGGAAACCAATACACAATCTATCTAGCTGGATATCATATCAAATTTGCTCTACCATCAATTACTATTTGTTTTCTATTGCAGAAAGAAAATTTATCAGAATTCATATGAATCATTTACTCTTTATTTTCTACTCTAGGAAGGAAAGTTATCAGACAATTACTCTTTGTTTTCTACTCTAGGAAGCAAAGTTATCAATCAATCATTCAATTATTCTATCATTTCTATCCATATCAGCATGATGACATGACAATTTACTTATCTATTGACTAAGGAAGCAATATATATCATCATTTTCACATTACTATCATCAAAACATCAATTCTACCTATTTTACCAAATGCGCCACTCTGTGGACTCTATGCACTCAAACCCATATGCACCATTCTTTTTACAGGATGCGCTAAAACCCGTATGCGCCGTTCTTTTCACTTGATGCGCTCAAACAGATCCTCTATGTGCGTTTTCCCATATGCGCAACTTTAATCAACCTAAGTGCTACTTTACTCACTGGATGTGCGTTTTCCCTATATGTGCCACTGTTTTCCCTATATGCACTTTACTCCTAAATTTCCGAATGACATCCTATATGCGCGTCTGTTTTTACTGCAAGCGCTAAATTGGTTTTAGCCTAATTATTTCAAAACTATGCTATATGCGCAACTGTTTTTACCCTAAGCACGTCTATTTTTTTTGAAAGTGCGTAAACTATTCTAAAAGCGCCAAACGTCATTTTCAAAAACAAAATATGCTGAAAAACAAAAAAATTGATTCAAAAGCAAAAAATTCGAAAGCACAGGAGGTTAGATCGACTCACTCGTGGTCCGTATGTTGCTGGCCTCTAGTATCGGCGAGATCTCTCGAATCGGTGGCGATGATAAAGAATCTCCATGTCGCAAGGTCACTCTCAGAGCTACAGTATTCGCAAAGTTAAAAAGTGCAAATGATTTGTCTCTTTCTCTTTTTTTACCTTTTAAAGGTCAAACAAGGGTAAATTTGCTGCCTTTTGACTTTATTTTGAAAATGGGACATCTCTTTTTCATCATTTTTCGAGAGCTAAATCACTCTCTCTCTCATCCGTAATTTACCTCTTGAGGGGGCATCATCAGCAGAAATATCAAAAGCATATCAGGGGAAAAAAAATTATTTTCTTTGAAGCAATGTGTTTTACACATCACTTCAAAGAGGGGCAAAATGTATACATCTAAAAATGGTCATGATTAAGCTTGTTAATTAATTAAATATGATTTATTTAATTAATTCCCCTAAAGTCATCTACATATAAATAAATTTAATTATTTATTTATATCGTTCATTTTCTAATTCTTCACCTTAATTAAATAAATAATTTTATTTAATTATTGACATTTCCCACTTTCTCCTCTTAATTAAATTAAATAAATTTTCATAATTTATTTATATTTGGTTATCATACTATTCTAAAGTTTGAATATTTGAATATTCAAATAATGGAATATTCTCTCATCCTCAAATTAAATATTAAATGTTTAATTTAATATTTTCCATCTCATTCTAATTTCATTTCTAAAACATAATTAAATATGATTTATTTAATTATGCGAGTTTTCATATTCATCTTCACTTACAAATTAAATAAATTTAATTTGTTTAATTCTAACTCATTCTAAACTCACTCTTCGAAATGAAAATTTCCCTTCGGATCTCAATGACATAAATTGAAGGAAAAGGGAAACCTTCTATCTCCTCTCCACTTTCAAAAATCTCCCACCGTCCATTCGAACAAGCTTAATCCGGGCCGTCGATCGAATCAGCCAATCGAATCCTCTCAAAAACTCTATAAATGCCGGTGCAAATCCAAGCTTTGGTTACCTACACGTACCTACACATACACACGACGAACGCACGGACGTACATGCAATCAACTTATGCAATCACAACCTTTTAACATCACAGCCATACTTTCATCTTAGCATAGCCTTGCATTTAGAATAATATGCATTTTTATTTAAAATCTCATTCTTCAGCTGCCCATTTTGTTGAAGCTTAATCTGTTGATCTGAGAGCCATTAGAAGCAACAAAACACTGGAGTTAGAGAGAGATAAGACAATTTCAGAGAAGCTGCAGTAACGGTTTGCTTATTCTGTTTTATTTTTCAGCTTTCTTGATTTAATGTCTTATTAATATGTGTTTGAATTTCATATACATTGATACATTTTTCACACACACAAGTGTTACTTATAGTTTAATAAAACACTATTATAGTTTTACCAACATATACTATTGTATGCTTGTATGGCTTCTTAGTTAATATATGGGGAGATAGAGATAGATGGGGAGAGAAAGAGAGAGATAGAGATATATGGGAAGAGAAAGAGAGATGGAGATATATGGGAAGAGAAAGGAAGAGAGGTGGACATAGAGAGTCGATGGATAGGGGGGATAGGGAGGGAGAGATGGTGAGAAATAGAGAGGGGGAGGGAGAGAAAGGGATATAGATAGAAAGAGATAGAGAGAGGAGTGAGAGGGAGATAAAAAGAGAAATAAAGATAGAGATATAGAGTAGGAGAGATGGAGGGAATCATGGAGTGAATGAGAGAGAAAGGGGGGAGAGGGAGAGATAGCTCAATAGATAGAGGGGTAAAGAGGGAGTGACATAGATAGTGGGAGATATAGAGATATAGAGAGCGGCAGGGAGAGATATATCAATCACCCTCCCTATATCTCTATGTATTCATCCTTATCCCTTTATCTCTCTACCTCTCTTTGTCTCTTTGTATCCATTTCTATTTGTATGTTTGTCATTATCTCCCTCTCTCTCTATATTTTCTTCCCTATATTTATCTTTGTCTCCTTAAGTGTGCAATGGGTACATTGAAGAGGTCTTAAAGGAGAATTATCATATATTTAATCAAATGGCATGCTACCTTGAGCATAACTCCCCAAGGACACATGCCATCCTTGGATTGTTGACATGAAACAACCAATCGAAATTTAGTTTCTTCATATTAATATATACATATTATATTAAATATTTATTATATTAATTATATTTTGTATTATATAAAAATATACTTATTATTAATTATTAATTATACTTTCAATTTTATACGATTAATAATTTTGTTAAAGAATATAATATATATATTTATAATAAGTTGAATATATTATTTATTATGTAAAATATAGCTAATATATACTTAACTATATTGTAGAATATTAAAACCTAGCTAAATGGCTACTAAAATTTCAATTTAATTAACATATCAGAAAACCTAAATCTAAACCGGCTTGTAGTTCATCAAATTGGAGAAGTGAAAGGTCAATACCAGCGTCGGTGAAGAGTTTGTATAGTGAAAACAAGGTCAATGCCAACAGGAAGAGTTTGAGTTAAAAAGGTCAATACCACAATGACAAAGAGTTTGAAGGAGTGAAAACAAGGTCAATATCAACGCCGAGGAAGAGTTTAGAGGAGTGAAAACAAGGTCAATACTAGCACCGAGGATGAGGTTGAGGGTACTCAGGGAAAATTGATGACCAAGGGGCAATGAGTATTGTAAGTTTGGCACCCCCATTCTCTTTAACCTTTAATTTTCATGCCTAGTTTGCAAAGATCTTCTCGTACATTAGCACCCCCATTCTTGTAAAATGGTATAAGATAAGACAGAAAAAATAAAATAGCTTTTAGTCTTTCACATTTTTATCGCACTCAAATCTCGTGTCTTGGCAAAAATCCCATAATCTACCCACATCTTGGCTGAGGTCTAGGATTTCATCACACATAGCATTCATCGCATGAGTCTGAAGCAATTGTAGACTTAGCCCAAGTATATGCTAGGCTAAGGTAGATCTAATGAATGGAAATAGAGGCATACAATTCTTCTTTAATACCTCCACCATAAACATATGCAAGGTGTTAGTTGTTTTTACGGTAAGCAGGTTGATCTTCTAATCTACCTATGGAATTGCCAATTCCAATAAAGGGCAGCTCAAAGGACTTGGACCAACTGACGAGGATTTGAAAGACCTCCTACACTTTGGGCTTTGCAAGACCTGGGAGGGTGATCCCTTAATATTTTTACAACCTCCGGGTAATTCATCATAAACAACATTAACAAGAACAGATAATCTCATTTAATAGCTCAACATAATAGGATAATACCAAATAGAATTGGTTGTTTATCAATAATATCAAATATTTGGAGCATGAGATAACTACAACATTTCATAGTATAAGATAGTCATTGATTTGCAATTTGTAGCAAGCTCTAGGTAAAGGAAAACAAATACTGAACCATACGAATAAGTACAACTTAGATCAGTGCCATATATCCATTGGAGGAGTCAAATTTATAAGCATATAAGGGTTTATGACAGATTTAACACATAACATATAAGATCCTTGATAACATTGCTTTACAATCTCATCAATATGTATTCTAACCCAATATTACTTATTAAATCCTTATACAAACATATCCACCTACAATCCCATTCAAGCATTTTAATTAATTCCTTGAATTAAAGCTAAAACAAGAATCATACACACCACAACAATGAGATGAACAAAACAACCCTTGATCATTTTATTCAAAATTCAGATATGCTTGTACAATGGAGAGACATGCGTTTGAATTAATCATATCAATTCAAATGCTAGTACTGTAACATCAAATCCCCATGAATTCAAAACTTACTACAAAATGACTGAAAACCTAAATTGCATTTTCCCTAAAACCATCATACTTTACAATTTGTTCTGCAACTTCATCTAGACTCGACCAAAAATATCTAACTTGCTAACCCGTACTTCTAGCCTTGAAATACTTCTTATAGAAAAAGAAGGAGAAAAAAATCATCGGGCTAGAAAGCACACGTGTCACCAGCCAATTGGACCACCTTGTGATATTCCAAAAATTTGTTACAACAATCTCCCTAGAGAATCTTCTTGTTCATCGTGCCCACTGAGAATGGTTGATGGAACAACAAAAAACTTGAAGAATTCCGCGCCTAGACTGTCACCAAAAAACAAAACTGGAATTTGTTGTAACTACAACAGCTGATTTGTCAACCATTAGTAGCCTACTCCTTTTCACTCTTCCTCAGTTAAATATACATTTACCCATTTCTGGTACTCTTCATCAGTTGGCCAATCAAAATTGATCACCTCATTCACCTTGACACTATAAGGTTTGTACTTAACTTCCACCTGATTCGCTTCTATTTCAAAAGACTCCAAGAATGAGTTGGTGCTAATGATTTTGTCCATACAGCTCACCAACAAATCATAATCTGAGTTACCCTATTTTTGAGGGTTTTGTAGTCCAAACATGATATAAAGGGGCTCTTACACTTTTTGTGATTATTGTAGCTTGTGTAAGAGGCCCCATGGATACTATTGTAATTATATGATGCATGAATAGGGCGTAGGATGAGAAATAAAGAAGTTATAGCTATTGTCCTCAATAGTTTTGTGAAGAAAAGCATGTGAAATGAGAGGTTCAAGCCTAGGTTTCAACAAAATATGTATGAGAGATTTTATTTTATGAATTTTTATCCATGTACAGACCTAATGGGTTGTTTCTGAACACTGAATATAAATGATATACATACACACACACACACACATATATATATATGTATGTATATATGTATGTATGTACATGTATTTTTAAATGTAAATGTAAATGCAATTACTGGATGCTCTCCTAGAACAATAAATGGAACATATCATTAAAGAAATCTATATCTATGTAAATAAATGTGTATTTCTAAATGCATGTGTAAATGCAAAGAGCATATGGTTTTGTAGTGTTATAGATACAACATATCCATAAATTAATGTAATTGAAATTCTAAAGTCTTCAACACATATAATATGAAATCGATAAAACTATTAAACTACATGAAAAATAAATGAAAACAGTAAATGCATATGTATGTGCATTTGTAAATGTAGGTGTAAAATAAATAAGAATAATGAAAATTATAAAAGAATACAAGGAAAGGTCTCCTCCCTTCTTGGTAGTGATAACCTCCTCCACACACAACCCTTAAAAATTATGAATAGAGAAATATAATCGTTGAAGAACTCAAAGCTGATTCCTTCCTACCTGATGCAATTAGTCATTTTATCCTTAAAACATTTATAGTGATTACTAGAGGCACATAGACCAATTCCTTCATAATAGAAGAATTTGATCATACTCTTCAATGATGGCATTATGGAGAAACCAGGTTAAGTGAATAATTCCTAGCTAAGTTCTTTAAAATCAAGTCCAATCGGTGCAGAAGACCTACTATGTGTACCTGGATACCATGGAGAAAGGCTCTTTGGGCTCTTTCATCAATCATCCTACCTTAAAACATACCAAAAGTCTCCTAGCAATTAGACATAGGAAGATTTAAGATGACTTAATTTTTTTTATTGCCAAAGCATAAAATTATGATGACTTAACTAGGCCTAGTACACACTCCCTCCCCATTAACCACTTAGACATATGGAAATTAAATGTAATTTTTCTGCTATTTTTAGTCATGTAGGTGTCCAATAAATCAATTGGTGGTGTTTCCCTTCAAGTTTATTTACTTGAATGAAGAGAAAAAGTCCTTTGATTACAATTAGAGAATACATTTGAGGCCTTGGTTGTGTAACTGGTGGACCATAGTCACATTTAAAACTTGTTACAAAGTTTGGGAGTTAAAACGTTAAGTAGATTTGATTTGTGATGGACACATTTGGACGGTAGTAATAATAACTTGCAATCTATTAAGACTTGATTACCTTATAACTTGTGAAATTCTAGCGATGAAATGATAGATTAATCATAATGTCACCTTAGGATCACATCACCATGAAAGAACTTCATCCAACATCCTTATGAGTGAAGGTACGACCAAATAGGTATTTGTTAGATCTGTCTTCCTCGAGTAAGGGAAATTTAGGAAGAGAAGAGGAAAGTGAGACATGTAGTATGTCTAAAAGAGGGAGATCAACTAGAGGTCAAAATATTAGAAGAAAATTCTGTAAACGCATGGAATTTTTTCTTGCTGAAGGGGGGTCATGTTCTTATGATGATTAGAGAATAGGCGACGTCGAGGTTCCCTTGAGGTACAAAAATCTACAGAAACAATGGGTACCCAAGGAACTTCCTCCAATAAATACTAATTTTTGTGTCAAGGAGAGGATATATCGCATAGCACCATCGTCATTACATGGTTTGGGCCTATTTTGCATGGATGACATAAAGGTCTATTACGACAAAATTATTGAGTTGATGGAGTATGTTGGACCTTGTTATAGTTACAAAGATTGGATGCAATTGGTTCGATATACACGAAGTATGTGTAGGTATGCACTGTCAGCAAATTATATACAACTAAAAGATAAGGATCAAAATAAAGGAGTGGCTATGTACATTGACGAAAGGCCAAAAGTATCAGGGAATATTGCAGGGTTTATAAAAAGTACATGACCTGGGTCAACAAATAAGCAACCCAATTGCATATTTGAGGGGCGCGAGGGAAACCATGTATTTGTATGTGCAATAAAATCAATAACTGCAAGGGAAGAGTTGCTAATTGATTATAGTTTGAATCACTTAGTTACAAACACAGTTACTATGGGGGTGGTACGTACTGTGTAACATTTTACCCAACCTCCAATGAATGACTCCAATATACCATTTTATTCTTATGTTTTTTTTCGTAAGTCTATTGGTTTCATTTCGGTAATGTTTTTTTTATATTTAATTTTTGTCACAACGGGACATTGATCGTACGGAGAAGGCTCCGACCCAAAGCACAGATCGTGATTTATCTTCAGGCACTTCTACCTGATAGGTTTACCTCATTGTAATTGTACAAATTAGATACGAGCAAAATGTTTTATTATTATGTTGGTTTGATAAGTTTATTGGGTTAATTTCAATAATGTTTTTAATATTCTTGTTGCAGTCGACTGATCGGGAAAGACACCAATAGTAGACAAGAGCATCCATAGGGAGGTGCAGTCAATATTATGTGATGATGACATCGGTTATTCAAAAAACCCTCTCGATATGATAAGGAAGAACAAAAAAAATGCAATGAAGAAATCCTTAAGTTGTTATTCACAGTGCCTCAAACAAATGAGATAAGAGAGGGTTAAAATATTGACTAAGAGATCACAAAACTTGCAAGTAAGCTGTCATGAGGTATTTAATTATAACATAAGTTCATTCATGGTTTTATATTTTGTACTCTTTTATGTCATGAACTAAAATATGTGTTGTTTTTACAGGATTTTTTGTGTCCTCATGATGCTCCTAGCCATGATCAAGGTACTGCAAGTGCTGCCCGAGGAGTAGGGGTTGGTACAAGTGTCCATCCTGATCTTCCTATGCATACATCACATCATCTGACCCCATCATCCGTGCCTATATTGTTCTCTGAAATGTCGGCAACACATACCATGCAGGCATCCGTTAGTGCTCCCTCTGGCAGCGAACACATGCCAAAACATGCGTTAGGACATGTACCTGGGGATGCAAAGGCCACTAGTACTGGTGATATTTTTGTAGTATTTCCTGGATCTTCCCGTATTACTAGTATGAGAACATTTCCGGTCACATTTGTGGTGACTGAGGATTTCGTTCCCATAAAGATAGAGAAGGTCCCAGGTACTTTAAAATGTTTTAATTATTATTATATATAATCCAATTGAAATTTACTTATTGATCGCTATTTTTAAACTATTGATCCCATGATCATTTTATAGGAAATGATATTTTTTATAAACATCTAAGTGATATTACATTGGAGCTCTTCGGGCCCACCATACATACACGGTGGAATTCCCAAAATCAAGATTTAAAAGATGAGCTCAATAACCATTTAGTTGTGCTCTTCGGTGATAAAACATTCAACTGAACCAAGGTCCTTAAGAAAGCTGGTACCTATCTAAAGTATGTGAGGGACCAATATAGGTCACATTTAGAGAAGAACAAAAAGCACGAGCGTCCCCCCATGATTCTGGAGAGGGAGTGGAAGGACATGGTGTCAGATGGAAATGAGAAGGCTGAAAAGAAAAAAGGAAAGACACCACCGGGCCAAGGAAAGTATGTGATACTATCAACAATGTAATTATATACTGATTACTCTTTCTTTTTACATAATCTAATGTATTTCAAACTTTTCATAGGCTGCCCAACACATCGAAGGCAACAAAGGCAAGACTAGAAAAACACGGGCAACACAAACTTGGCTCTGGTGGTTATATAAAATTAGCCACACGAATTGTAAGTATCAATAAATGAATTATTGTATCCAAATAATAAATTGATTTTTTTTTTGGTTGTATCACACCATAGAAGAAAAATTCATGATCTTATGCAAAAATGTAGGGCTCTAAATTCAACAGAGTTCCCACAGAAGATGACCTGAAGATTTCCTTCCAGCAAAGCTATAGAGCTGTGGCTGAATGCCTAAGAGTCTTGACTAGGAAAACACAATATTCCACTGCATCTGACATGCAGGTAAATAAAATCAATAAAGTTTATTTAAAATTGAATACTTGTGCAATCTATTCAATATTAATTTCCACCATAAAGTAATTACATGCCTATTTGTTTTAAACATTCAAGCAATGATAATATCACACATGACATTGGAATGTAGTGTTGGTATGTGGTGATTGATCATGCTATAATCAGATAGGCCTATGGTATACCTGTGACACCCCAAGATGTATCCTGCTACCTCCTACTTTTAAGGCCATCACCTAAAAAGCGGAAAAAATCAACTTAAAAAAGAAAAATCTGATTTTGTAGAACCTAAATTCTGGAAGCTTCTAAGCTTGTTAAAAAGGGGTTCGGATGGGTATTACAGTATGATGAAAAATGTGATTATTCGCAAGATTGTAATAAGTTTTGCACTAGATAATAAAAGTATTGGATGGTCAAGCGGTTTGGTGGATGAGTCTTGATCGTGAACCACGCAATTTTGTAAGTTATGATTTTTTCTCAGGTGTGTTTTAGTTTCTCTCTGCTTATTAATTAAATCTTCATTTAATTGTTAGATATCCGGGCTTTCTAACCCTAACATGCAGCCTCTAGTGAGGGTGGAGCACAACCTCACAGCATGAAGGTCATGGTGTGCATCCCGGTACTTTAGAGCATGTAGAGCGTGATCAACATGTTGAGCATGATCAGGCTAGAGAAGATCAGGAATATGATGTGGCCCCATCAGGTAAAGAGGACCACTCTAAAGTTCATTTAAACATATTTAATTGCAATTGGTGTATTAATTAATGTAACCTTTCATGTTTCAACTTTAGAGTATGTAGAGCGTGATCAACGTGTTGAGCATGATCAGGCTAGAGAAGATCAGGAACATGATGTGGCCCCATCAGGTAAAGAGGACCACTCTCATGTTCTCTTAAACATATTTAATTTCAATTGGTGTATTAATTAATGTAACCTTTTGTGTTTCAATTATAGATTAGGATTTAGAGGGTGTTCAACATGTTGAGCATGAGTCTATAATAGAAGTTTAGGAACATGATGTGGACCCATCAGGTAAAGAGAACCACTCTAATGTTCTTTTAATTAATGAAATACTTGTAACAATAATAATAATAAAACATATCAGTTTAACATTTCTTTGTTATTGTAGCAGACCCCCCCTTGTAGCGGCGTCCACGTCATGAGCATACGACTAGGCGTACATTAAGATCATGAGAAAAGGGAAAAATAACTAAAGGGGGGATAGATGATTTAGAAAACGATACTCCACTTTAGATTTTCTTAGCTTTAAAAAAGAAACAAAAAAAAAGTGATTGTAATCATATCATGACAACCATATTTTTGATAATATGTAAAAACTGAAAGAATGAATATTATATGTTAATGAATGAATGTGAATATGTTAATGAATGAATGTTATATGTTAATGAATGCATGTTATATATTATTAATGGATGAATGAAAGTTATATGTTATTAATGGATGAATGAATGAATGTTATATGTTATTAATGGATGAATGAATGATTAATGTTATATGATTGGGTATGGGGAATTGAGAGTGATGTGAGGGGGGGGGGGAGGGGCCAAATGAGCTTCCACCGTCATGTGGTTGGTCATGTTAAGTAGAGAATATTAAACTATTCTAAAAAAAAAGAGAAGCTCAATAAGGTAATGCACTTTTCAATATAAGAAATGCATCGTTTGAAGCATCAAACCAATATGCAAAGATGAAAGAAAGTGCTAAATTTTCACTATGGTGGCAGAAAAATGATTCTTTATACCTTGAATCCATGCTCTGCATCATAATTTGAAGTTGTTTTTGTATATGCATAATGTAGACATCAAAAAATTGTCCTCTTACGATACCTTGTCAAAACATTGCATCATTTAGACACCTTGTATCACGCTTTGCCCTAGGTACCCATGTCATCATCTATTTAATTAAATAAATTTTATTTATTTAATTAAACTCATATTATTAATCCATCCATTTCGCTAATGTTAATTAAATAATTTATATTATTTAATTAATTAAATCATTTTCATCCATTCCTCTAATGTTAATTAAATAATTTATATTATTTAATTAATGAAATCATAAATTCAACGTTAATTAAATAAATCCAGAATTTATTTAATTAATAAAATCCTAAAAATATCTTCTCGCTTTCTTTCCAAAACTGAACTCGTGTGCATCTAATTAATTTATTTAATTAGATAATTCATCAATTATCCTTCTCATCTTTTTCAGGATTTATTTCCTTTAAAAGATAATCAAAATCTTTCTATCTTTTTGAAATCTTATCTCATCTCCTCATATTTCCTCTTTTGTCAAAAATCAAATCCTTATCGAATCTTGTCAAATCTTATCTCTGTTCAAATAAAAAATCTATAAATCAAACCTTTCACAAGCCATTTGGATCGAATCTTCATCTAGCATCCTAACTCTGTCCAAATAATTTCTCAAATCCATCTCTATCATTCTTTATCGTCAAGTCGTTATGCTGCAGAATTGAGCAACCAACATTCCTCCAACAATCAACCTTCAAAATCTTGCATCCTTGTGCAGGTGGAGAAGAGCAATGGAGATAAATCGAGTTGGCGCAGAAATTGGTTTGCATTTGTGCTTCCTATTGTGATTTCCTTGTTATTTCGTACTCTATTGTGCTTGATAGGATTTAGTCATTTTATTGTTTTCAACTCTAAAAATTTCATTGATTATTTCCCTATCTACATTTTTGTGAACTCGACAAGATATGCTCCAAGGATCTAATCATTAGCTTCGCAAGTTTTTGTTGCAAAAATTTGCATTTTTTTTTTTAAATAAAAAATTCTAACCCTCATTTTGTCCACTTTTGAGAGAATCATTGCAGTGACTAATCTTTGTTGACCTCTGAATATTCTCCATTCTTTGTCGATTCCTTGTATATGCTCCATACCTTGCTCATGGGCCTCACAATCTTGGTGGTCGTTGCTAGGTCACCACCTACTAAGCTCACCACTACTTGCTAATCCTTCAGCTCGTCCACCACCATTGTCCATTTACTCTTCCAACCTTTCACATCGCCCGCTTATCATCTCACAAGATCTATCACTGTCCTTGTATTCATTGCTAGTGGGTACGAGTTCTTCCACATTGCCTACATCATCACTGTCAACGACACCCAAGACCTTACTGGCGATACCCTGCATTTATACTTCACAGTTTTTGGCATCCTCTATGCTTCCATCTGCGCACTTGTTATCTGTCCCATCAAAATAAATTAAGATCTGCATCTTTGATCGGCTATTTCTACATGGGTGTGGAATATTCCTTACATTCAAGTCAAAGTATCTGGCCTTGTCTGCAGGTCTCTTCATTGCCAGCGTAGGGCGTGGGCATCATAGTGGAATGGTTGTTGTTGGGATTCTTTATACAACAAGCAAGGAGTTGTGTTGCTTGGAAGAGACACGTCAAAGTCTTATTTTTTGGTTCTAAGGCGATTCAACACTCCCATTTTTATGGGAACTACAACGAATGCATTCCATGAGGCAATGCAACTTTAGACATTCTTCTTAAAAGCATTAGCTTTATTACATTTTTTAGCTTTCACTAGTTTCCTTTAGCTTTCGTTTCCATTCATTTTAGTTTTCATTCATTTTAGTTTTCATTAATTTTAGATTTACTAATTTAGATTAATTTAATTTACATTAATTTAGAATTAGAGATGAATTTAGATTTAAATTTTTCTTTTAGTTTTTCTAATTTAGTGTAGATCTTAGATTTTTAATTAATTTAGCTTTTAGATTTTTAATTAGAATTTAAATAGATTTTTTTAGATTTTTAATTAGAATTTAATTAGATTTTTTATTTTTTTTTAATTTTTAAATTAGGCTTTAGTTAGATTTTTAGATTTTTGGATTTTTTTAGATTTTTAGAATTTTAAATTAGCATTTAGTTAGATTTTTTCTTTTTCTTTTATATTTTAATTAGATTTTTTAGATTTTTAATTAGTTTTTACTTAGATTTTTAGATTTGTAATTTAGATTTCTCATTTAATTTATATTTTTAACTTTTTAAAGTAATTTAGATTTTTAATTTTTAATTTTTAACATATTGTATGTTTTGACCTAACCTCACATTGGCTTGCAAGTTTGTGTTTTTTTTCTTGTCTTGGTGACTTTCAGGGTATCTAGGAGCGGGAAAAGCATTGGGATCAGTCACAACGTCAACTTGGAAAGCAAAAATAATTAGGTGCATACATTCCAATCTTTCATTTCTCATTGATCATTGCTTGTCACACATTTCAATTTAGGGCATAAAATCAATCATTGTTTGCAAACACATTTGGATTTGAGCTCTTAAAACGAATATTGTCTTCAATCACATATTGAAAATTGGGTCTAAAATTCACCATTGTCTTCCTACACATTTGATTTGGGATCTAAAAAGAATGAGTGCTTCATTGCTTTCTTGCACACATTGCAATTTTCTAAGGGTCAATTAAAACTTGTGAATGTGAATCAAGTGTGTGTGTGATCACAAACACCTCACTTGGTTTGCTTTTGTCAAACTCTTTCTAGGAGGCCTGCTAGGGGATTTCATCACCCCTGGGGATGACCTCAATCGAAGTGTGAATCGAAAGACACACTTGTTTGGGAGTTAAAATCTTGTCACTCTTGGCTAAGCCCCAAAGAACTTTATACCTTTGGGAAGTGAAGGTGAAGGGTGGGTTACCCCTTTCTCCCGGCTGTGTGGCAAGATTTTTCTTTCAAATCATCCTTAGTCAACCTTGTGTAGACTAGTTTGAGACCTAATTTCCCATACCTCACTTGACTAGTCATAGGACTTGTTGATGTGTCTTCCATGTGTGCTTGTTTAATAATCATCATTACATTCTTCAAAATTCAAACTTGCTTATGTGTCTTGCGTGAGTGATTTATGTGTGTACATATGTGATCATTTATTTAAACATTTCCAAATCAAGCTAAACACCAAACACATAAAGACAAGTCACTCTACAGGTTCTTCCAACACATTCACATCCTATTCATTTCATCTTAATCAATCCAAGTCATCCAAGCTAATCATTCCACATCATCACCATCACCAACAAAGTCCTAGTCACCACTTGTCAAAATGGTCATAATCATAAACAAGCCCAGTCCTAATCATAATCCAAGGGGGCTATCCCTCTAGGCCAAATCATGAGAAAAAACCTAAGCCCAAGATCATAATTCAAGGAGTCCCTTTCTATAGTTCAAATAATGAAACAAAACCAAAACATAGAATCAGAATTCGAGGGGCTTCTCCTACCACTGCTAATAATTACATGAATGATGTCACATACTTTGAGGAACAAATCGATCTGCAAGAGCTTACAAACATGTGTGACACCATGCCCACATTCAAACACAAATCCCTAGCATCCCAACTTCGAAACCTCCTTCAGACACTTCACCAAATACCCCGACCCCTAGACCATCAAACCATACAAAGCCTTCAAACCCTCTTCCAAAATTTTCAACAAATCAAATCACCTCAAATCCAACACCTCCTAGCTCAAGCCAATCAATTCATTGCCACTTGTCAAATTCAATAACCAAAACATCATCCCCTATCCATTCATTATCAACCAATGCCACCTCAACCTGATGTGTCATCCACTTCCACCTCATACCAATCTAATTCATCCACTTCTTCATATGTCAATGCCACATCAACCTATCAAGCCACATCACAACAAATGCATGTGACTTTAAGTTCTACCTTGCAACAAGGCCAAACTTCCTCACGTTCTAATGCAACCATTGACAAGGGGAATACCAATCTAGCGCATGCACCCTATAACTTTATCATACCATCATCCAATCAAAATCAAAACCCTAAGCCAACACCTTCCACCCCTACACCTCCAAAGGATGTGACCCAAGGGCTACAAGCAAGGAATCAATTGTCACCATGTCATTCAACACATATACTTGAACATACAAAAGAGTCCTCAAACATCATGCCAAGTCCTTCAAGCCAACCATGTCATCCACAATCCCTTGATCCAATTCAAGAGTCTCCCCTCGTAAGTCCAAGTCACCCTCTATCATGCTCCTATGTTGTTGACCATCAAGAACATGACAAGTCTCTCCATGAGAAATCACTTTCCACCTCCATTCCAATAAGTCATGAGGTATTTCAAGAGCACAATCCTAAACATGCAGAAACATTACCCCCTCATCCACATAAAGATCAACACCCTCCTAATGATTCCATTCATAACATACCTAATACTGTTCATGATCAATATTCCATCTTTGATCAAGACCCCTTTTATGATCAAGAAGACCATGATGATCCTCTTAGCCAACTTTATGCATTCCATGGTCAAGAGCTTTCCACCTCACCCATCTATGATGCACAAACATCCACCTCCCTTGATGAGACATATGCCTCCCAAGCACACATAGAAGATCAAACAAATACATTGGATCTAAGTGAACACAATGATAATCAAGATCCTAATGATCCCCCATCACCCATTATCGACCCCATTGCAAGTCCTCCATCCTATCCTATTGGTCTCTCCACCCTCATTCATGAATGTTCCTCCTTAGAACAACAACAACCATTATCTTCTCCATCCAATAAGGAACTCATGTCTAGCGTTTCACCTACACCTAGTCCCATTATCCATTGCACATTCCAAAATATGAACCACCAAGGTAAAGGTCTAGACCTTCATGAACAAGGTATTTTGGAGCCCATCCATGTCAAAGTCCCTCCACGCTCTTATGGCCTTGGACCTACACCCCAAGGACAACAACCTAAAGATGTTGGTACTTCATCCATGCATCCCAAGTCCACTTTCCATCAGAGAGCCTATCGTATCCCTAAAACATATGTTGCCATCCCTCCTCCATCATCTTACAAATGTCAAAAGCATGTGACCATACACCTTCCACCATCAAATCTGCCACCATTGCTTCCAACTCCTAATATCCCTCCATATAATCTACCTCCACTTCTCCCAACATCTAATATCCCCATTATCCAATACCCTTATCCCTCCATCCATAAATACCCTAACATTCCTAATCATGACCAATCAATGCACACATTGTCTAAACATGAAGCTTCCACTCATTCCACCAAACCCAAGGGATTCCAAAATAAAAATGGGGATGCCTCTACACATAAAGTCAAAATTTCTAAAGGTCCTAATGCCTTAGCATACAATTGCACAAAGTCAAAGCCACACAAGCTATATAAGCCCATACATCCAAAAGAAAAGTCTAAAAACAAAATGGTTTGGGTCCCTAAGATAAAGGAAAGCACGTCAAATGAGGCATCTACATCACAAAAATCCCAACCATCCACTTCCACCCCACATTCCCACTCTATTCAAGAGTCTCAAATTCCTAAAACCCACAAGCCAAATAAAAGTCATAAAAATACTAAGTCTATGTGGGTACCAAAAACACTTCATCCACCACCTCCTAAGCAAACATCTCCATTGCTTCCTACTCCCCATCCACATCAAAAGCTTCAACGTTTATCACAGTGTGTGCAACCATTGGTCATGATTCCCTTCCATTTCACAACAATTCCACATACCTCCATCTCCTCATCCTTCAACTACTATCCTACATATCTTCCCAATCACCTCCCTATAGTCCATGCTTTTGCATAAACCTTTCATCCATCCTTTTTTTACAAGTCCTATTCAATCCACATCATCATCCACTATTCCCCATCCATTCTTGCATAAGCCTTTCATAATCTACCATCTACCTAATCCATCCCTTTCATGTCATTCCTTACCAAAATATATGAGCACTTGACATGGTCCATGCAATGACATCCATATCTAGTGGGACTACCACCTTTCATGGAACTAGACACTTGAGTCCCTCCTATCCATATTCCCCTTCTCCTATCCAAAAAGAAAAAAAAAGAGAGAGAGAAAAAAAAGAAAAAAGTAAAGAGAAATCCCTTCGTCCAATGGTGAAAACCTGGTAAACAGGTGCCCTGGATAAGTACCATGATGAAAACCTAGAAAATAGGCATCATGTGTAGGTTGATCTTCTATGTCACTTACACTTGGGGGCACAATGTCTTATCTATCCAACCTATCATTTTTATGTCATATCATTTCCATTTTACCTGTCATCTTTAGCCATCATATTGAGTCTATTCATACATACCTATCATATTGAGTCCATTCATCCACCCTTCTTCTTTTGATTTTGATGAAGATATAGGGGAAAAATGTTGAAACATATTTTGGGTATCTCTTGACATACCTAATCCTTCCAAACAAGCCTATCATTATCCTATTGTCATAAGTTTTGTCCAAAAAATTCCTAAGTCTTGTACCTAGAATGGGGCATGCTATTCCTATGCGACATAGTCTTTGGAGATCACATCCTTTCCCTCCTATGATGCATACATCCATTCCATTCACTATGACTTATCCTTTCCATCCATCCATATATCATGAGCCTTTTATCCCTTATCCCATCACTCACCATTTCATCCATCAATCCCATCTATCTCCTTGCACCTAGACTTGGTTTTCCCCTTGTCATTGGTATCTAGCACAAAGGCTACTCAAATTTTCATCCTTTGACACATCAAAACATTTCAAAAATACAAAAAAAAAAAACATCAAAATATTTCATATTTTCAAAAACACAAAACAATCAAAACATTTCAAAAATACAAAAAAATCAAAAACATTCAAAAATGCAAAAAAATTCAAAACATTTCAAAAACCCAAAAAATAAAATCAAAATCAAAATATCCCCAAAAATCCAAAAAAATCAAAACATTTCCAAGCAATAAAATCAAACCACGTCACTTCTTCTCATCAATCTAATCATTATCATCAAAATCATTCCAATCCAATCAATTCCCCAATCCAATCATTCAACCATTCAACCAAATCAATCATCTTCATCAAAACCATTGCATCCAATCAACTCAATCAAATCATTCCAAGAAAATATCCAAATGCAAGTCAATCCTTAATCCATACCAATCAAGTCAATCAATTTTGTCAAATTATCCAATCACATCCTTTGGTCTTGACCCTAATCTTTTCGTAAACCAAATCAACCAATCAATTATCATCATCCTTGTGTTGCTCTAGGGATATATCGCTTCCCAACAATGACAACACTATCATCATCATCAACCAATCAATCAATCAATGGTTTACAGCTTGATAGGGGCAATTCCTTGTTTGTTTTTGTATCATTTGTGCATGCTTGCTTGCTTGCTTGTGTGTGTTATCATTTTATCTTGCATTTGTATCAAATCCGTATCATTCCAGCTAATATTCATATCTTGTGTATGTTGGAGTAGCTTTTTGCACTATCCTTTGCATCTAAGGTCATATCATACCTTTTGTGCATTAGGACTTTAATGCTCTAATTCTACTTCCTCATACGTCTAGACAAGGTTGTATTACGTTGGGGTACGAGACACATCATCACCTTGGTCCTTATATCTTGGTGCATAACGTCTAGTGCTATATCAAACATCATGGTTGCTCACCTTCATTGCAACATAACGTATCATTCCTCTCCTTCATCCAATTTCTATCTTGCATCATTCGTCTTATCCCTCCCTTTATCATTTCATTTCGAGAGTCTACCCATGTTTTTTCAACCCGCCTATCCTCTTGAGGGGGCATCATCATTCCATCATCATCCTATCTTTCTATCATTATCCATTTTCCTCTATCCATACCTTAACTTCTTTGAAATGATGTTACTCGACACAAATATCATCTCGAACATCATCTCAAAGAGGGGCAAAATGTAGACATCAAAAAATTGTCCTCTTACGATACCTTGTCACAACATTGCATCATTTAGACACCTTGTATCACACTTTGCCCTAGGTACCCATGTCATCATCTATTTAATTAAATAAATTTTATTTATTTAATTAAACTCATATTCATAATCCATCCATTTCACTAATGTTAATTAAATAATTTATATTATTTAATTAATTAAATAATTTTCATTCATTCTTCTAATGTTAATTAAATAATTTATATTATTTAATTAGTGAAATCATAAATTCAATGTTAATTAAATAAATCCAAAATTCATTTTAATTAATAAAATCCTAAAAAGACTTCGATTTACCTGAATTATATTTAATATTTAATTGATATCTGTCTAATTATCCTGTTCTAGATTTATTCAATTATTTGTCTCAAAATGAACTATCGAATTTACTAACTTGTTCAAATAAAAAATCTATAAATCAAAACTTTCACAAGCCATTTAGATCGAATCTTCATCTAGCATCCTGACTCTGTCCAAATAATTCATCAAATCCATCTCTATCATTCTTCATCGTCAAGTCGTTATGCTGCAGAATTGAGCAACCAACATTCCTCCAACAATCAACCTTCAAAATCTTGCATCCATGTGTAGGTGGAGAAGAGAAATGGAGATAAATTGAGTTGGCACGGAAATCAGTTTGCATTTGTGCTTCCTATTGTGATTTCCTTGTTATTTCGTACTCTATTGTGCTTGATAGGATTTGGTCATTTTATTGTTTTCAACTCTAAAATTTTTATTGTACTTTTGTGGTTTCCTTGGATATTGGACATTTGTATCATTTTTGATGAGTGATGATATGCAGCGGTGATGATTTTTGATGATGTGATGTGCATTTATGAGATTATTGATGTCTATCATGATTTGTGGATTATATGATATGCATTTGTTTCTATATGTTATGGATTTTGGTATGCATTTGAATGATTTGATGACTAACATGATATGCAGGATGATTTTGGTATGATATGTTTATGATGATTGACGATGCGTATTAATGATGTCATGCAGGTGGATGACTTATGATGTGATTTTGAAAATATTTCATGGGATATTTGATATGTTGTATGAAAAAATGTTAATTGAAAAATGATATGAAGATGTATGTATGGAATGTTTGTTTTTGGATTTTCAAATGTAAATAAATAATGATGATATGATGGAAAATGAATGTGGTGTTTATGATATGTGTTATGAATTTGGAAAATGATAGGATGATGAATGAGATGAGATGAATATAATGTGATAAATGATAAATGACGATATGAAATGAAATGGTTAATGATAATGAGATGTATGATAAGATGATAAATGATATGTTGTGAAATGTATTGATGATGTGATGAAAGGATAAATGATAACGAGCAGAAACGATAATGTAATGATATTTTAATGAAGTAATATGATAGATGATGATGACATGAAATGATAATGTAATGATGAATGATAAATGAAATGGAAACGTTAAATGAAATGATATGATAAATGATAAATGAAATGATATGGTAAATGATAAGTGAAATGATAAAATGATAATGAAATGATAATAAAATGATGAATGATAAATGAAATGATAAAATGATAATGAAATGATATGAAATGATGAATGATATATGAAATGATAAAATGATATGAAATGATGAATGATATATGAAATGATAAAATGATAATGAAATGATATGCAATGATAAATGATGAATGAAATGGTAAAATGATAATGGATATGATAATGATATGAAGATGATAGATGATATGAGATGATTATAAAATGATGAATGATAAATGAAATGATAAAATGATAATGAAATGATATGCAATTATAAATGATAAATGAAATGGTAAAATGATAATGGATATGATAATGAATAAAAAAATAAAAATAAATAAATAAATAAATAAAAAAAATTGAATAATGGATCTCAAATGATATGTAAATGAATGGAAAATGATAGATGATAGGACCTAGATAAAATGATAATGAAGATGGAATGATAATGAAATGAGAGGTGATAATGAAACAAATGTCCGAATGTCCTCCACAAATATTCCAAAGAGACATGACATCTGTTGACGTTAGCCCTTTAAAAATCTGATGCAAATCAGGTATGCAGATATATGTACACTAATCTAAAATGAAATGCAATTAAATGAAGTAAACCAATCGTTGAGCCTTTTGGTAGCTTTCTTGGATCATCATAGAGCGTTAAAATGTTGGAAGTATGTACAAGCATCAGAGGGAAAATTAGCACCAATGATGACCTAAGTACAACTTTCATGATTTTGATATAGCAAGCGAACACAAGCATTGAGGTATAATTGAACCGAGATGACCTGAGGATTTCTTGCATAAACAGACAAAGATTAACCACTTTCTGATGCAAATGTGGAACTGTCATCAATGATATTGCTTTGGAAATCATGTCTCGTGAAATATTTGCAACAAATAGATAGTTAACCTCCAGACAACAGACAAAGAAAAATCATCCTCTTTCCTTGCCACTCTAATTCAGTACATCATCGAGTGTACTCCAGAGAGATGATATCGAAATTTAAACAACCATAGTTCAAAATGAAAAACTGTTATTCCAAACATTATTTAGATTTTTAGATCATCCAAATATGAGTCATGATATGGTACTTTTTGAAAACTGTTGTGACACGAATCGATGATTGGATAGTTTGTTCATGTGATTTGCTTTGGTTGTTTGTTTTCGTGATTTGATTTGATGTCCTTGTCTAGTTGTTTTCTAAAAGTTGATTGCCCCCAATATGTCAACGTTTTCCCCCAGTATTGACACAACTTGCTGGAATGAATATGTACAATAATCAAGCCATGGTAAGACGTTATCGTTCTAGGCAAATGATGATAGCATGATGCTGGTATGGACCTAAGATGATGGGAAGATGCATGGAAAGGAAAGCTGAAAAGCCAAGTGCAGAATATGAACTAATAGATGGAGAGCTACAAATAGCATCTGTTTGCTAGATTTTCACTATTTGTTTTTATTGCATTTTTCATGTCAATAGACTTCCTGTTGTCAGGTTTTCAACCTATGACGTTTTTTTTTTTTTTTTAGACTTTTTCTGCATTTTTTGAATTTCTTCAAGACTTTTTCTGCTGTTTTTGAATTTTCTCAGGACTTTTTCTGCTGTTTTTGAATTTCTTTAGGACTTTTTCTGCTGTTTTTGAATTTTTTCAGGACTTTTTCTGCTGTTTTTGAATTTTCTCAAGACTTTTTCTGCTGTTTTTGAATTTCTTCAGGACTTTTTTTGCTGTTTTTGAATTTCTTCAAGACTTTTTCTGCTGTTTTTGAATTTCTTCAGGACTTTTTCTGCTGTTTTTCAATTTCTTCAGGACTTTTTCTTCTAATGATAACTGCTTCATACATAATACTTTTTCAGGTGCATGCTGTTGATGGGTTCGTCAAACAGGTCCCCTTCTTGTGTTGATAGTTTGTATGCTCCCGAACTGTAGACATCAATAACCACATAAGGACCTAGCCAATTTGGTTCAAATTTCCCTTTCTTTTCTCTATTTTGCTGATTTCGTGGGTTTTCTTTCAAAACTAGATCACCCACCTAAAAGGTACGTGGCTTTACCTTGTGGTTGTAGCTATGAGACATCATCTGTTGGTATGCTTTCAAATGGTCAGCTGCTCTTTATCTCTTTTCATCTAGGAGTTCTAGTTCTTGGAGTCGGGAAACTCTGTATTCATCATCTGTTGTGAGACCTTTTAGTGATACTCTGAGTGATGGGATTTCAACTTCTGGAGGAAGGATGGCTTCTACTCCATAGACAAGAGCAAATGGTGTTGCTCCTGTTGGCATGCAAACATTGGTTCTGTAAGCCCATAAGGTGGGATTGAGTTGAACATGCCAATCTTTCCCTACATCATTCACAGTCTTCTTCAAGATTTTCAAGATTGTTTTATTTGAGGCCTCTGCTTGGCCATTTTCTTGTGGATAGTAAGGTGTTGAATATCTGTGCTGAATGTGAAATCTCTCACAAAGTTCATCCACATCCTGATTCTTAAAAGGTCATCCATTATCTATAATAATGGAGTTAGGAATGCCATACCAACAAATGATATAGTTTAGTATAAACGATGATATTTGTTTTCCGATAACTTTAGTCAGAGGTACCGCCTCAATCCATTTTGTAAAATATTTTGTGGCTGTGATGATGAACTTATGCCCATTCGATGACGAAGGATGTATCTTACATACTAGATCTAACCCCCATTGGGAAAATGGCCAGGTTGGTGTGAATGGTTGTAATTCTTGTGCATGAGCATGAATGAGATTCCCATGAATCTGGCATTTTGAGCATGTTTTCACAAAAGTGAATGATTCCCTTTCCATTGTAGGCCAATAGTAACCCATTCTAATAAATTTCTTAGATAAGGTTAGTCCACTCGAATGAGTACCACAAATGCCACCATGAACTTCTTGTAAAGCTTTGTCAGATTCATCACGTTCAAGTCATCGAAGCAAAGTACCATCAAGACCACAATGATAAAGGGTGTCAGCCATAAGGGTGTAGCGAGAAGATTGGCGGATAAAATTTTGCTTTTGGTTACGGGATAAGTTAGGTGGTAAAATGTCATCTTTTAGGTAGGCATAAATTTTTCCATACCAAGGTGAATCAGATCCTACCAAGTGGCAAATGATTTGGCTTTCGGGTGTGTCATAGGCAGGTGTAAATGATTGTTCCACTAGAAATTCATAGCGAGTCTGAGTTTCTGGGAGTTGCAACAATGATGTGATCGTAGCCATGGCGTCAGTTGCTTTGTTATCATGCCTTGGAATTTGTGTGAATTTGACGTCCACAAAGTACTTCTTGAAGTCATCGACCATATTTTTATATGGCAACAGTTTATCATCTTTGGTCTGATATTCGTCATTGATCTGATAAATGACCAACTGTGAGTCGCCATACACTTGTAGTTTTGTAATCCTCCATTCCAATGCAATCTTTAGTCCTGTGATTAATGCTTCATATTCATCTATGTTGTTGGTGCATGGAAGCATCAACCTATATGATCAAGGAATGGTGTTCCCTTGAGGGGTGACAAAAAGTATGCCTGCCCCCGATCCATGTTGAGTGAAAGAACCATCAAAATATAAGGACCATGGTTGTTTGGATTCAACAATAATGACTTCAGCATCTAAAAATTCAATGTGCAGAGGATGGTCTGTTTGTAGTGGTGCTTTAGCTAGTTGGTCAGCAATAACTTGTCCTTTGATTGCCTTGCGATTAATATAATGGATATCAAACTCACTCAGAATCATTACCCATTTTGCTAACCTTCTGGTCAATGATGCTTTGCTTAAAAAATATTTGAGTGGATCAATCTTTGAAACTAAATTGATCGTATGAGTTAACATGTAATGCCAAAATTTCTGTGAAGCAAAGACTACTGCTAGACAAGCCTTCTTGACTGTGGTGTAGCTGAGCTCATGACTTGAAAGTGTTCTACTGATATAATAAATTGCACATTCTTTTTCTGTGGAGTCTTCTTGTGCTAGCAATGCACCCAAGGATGTTTCTATTGCTGCAATATATAAGATCAATGGTTTGTCTAGATTCGATGGTACTAGAACTAGTGGAGTCATTAAGTATTGTTTGCTTTGTTGAAAAGCCAATTGACACTTGTCATCCCACTTGAAAAGAACATTCTTATGCTGTAGATGTGTGAACGGTAGACTCTTGTCAGCTAGTTGTGCAATGAATCTACGGATAGACTGAAGCCATCCTTGTAATGATTTTAATTGACTGGTGTTCTTTGGGGGAGGCATTTCCATGATTGCCTGAACTTTAGCAGGATCTACTTCAATTCATTTTTCTGACACGATATAGCCTAAGAGCTTTCCAGATGTGACCCCAAAGACACATTTCTTGGGATTGAGACGAACTTTGAATTTCTCCAGTCTTGCAAATATCTTGGACAATATTTCTAGATGTCCTTATCTGGTATATGATTTTTCCAATATGTCGTCTACATAATCTTCCATGAATGTATGCATCATGTCATGAAAAATCATAGTCATGGCTCTTTGGTAGGTAGCCCCAACGTTCTTCAGACCGAAAGGCATGACGTTCCAACAGTAAGTTCCCCATGGACATGTGAAAGCTGTTTTCTCTTGGTTTTCAGGTGCAATCTTGATTTGGTTGTAACTAGAAAAACCATCCATTAATGAATACATGGCATGGCCAGCTATCAAATCAACTATAGTGTCAATACTTGGAAGTGGGAAGTCATCCTTAGGACATGCTTTATTAAGATCTCTGAAATCTGTGCACACTCTGACACTTTTATCTGGCTTAGATACAGGAACAATTTTGGAGATCCACTCTGCATAATCGATCGATCTTATGAAGCCCACATCAAGGAGTTTTCTCAGTTCTTCCTTAACTAATAATGCCACAGGGGGGTGCATCTTTATGAGTTTTTGTTTGAGAGGCTTAACTTATGGTTTGATGGACAAGTGATGCATGATAAGATTAGGATCAAGACCAGGCATGTCCGTGTAAGACCAAGCAAAGTTGATTTGTTTTTAGAAATTCCATGAACTCTGGTATTTCTTTTTCTATCATTGATGCAACCAGCTGTCAAATTCTTGGTTTGTCTGAAGTTTCAAGATTGACGAAATTTGTAGGCTTAATCAAGATAGGTGATTGCTCATGATAATGCTCTGGGAGAGTGTCAAGATTCCCATCATTTGGTGCCTTAAAAAGATTTTCACCATCTGATACGCTCTTTATTTTATCTTTTGTTTGATCTAATACTGCTAGATTCTGGTTTTCACCATTAGATCTTTTGTTTTTAATTCTATTTTTGCAGCTGGGAGAATTGACACCCTCCTGGTCAAAAAATTTATGTTGAAAATCGCTAGTGGAACAATCATTTATGTCCTCTATGGAAAGGAAGTTTACAATAGCTTCATCACTTAGAAACATTGGTATGTTGATAGGTTCAGATGAATCCCAATCAATGAGATCAGGATAAATCAAAGGTATAGGGTCATTGGGTTGGGTGAAAAGCTATGGTTATGGTCATAATGGAGTTGATCGTAAGATCCGAGGTATGAGGTAGGTCAATGATGGTACTGTCCTCATGATAATCTTGTTCGTTTAAATCTGACTCAGTATCACTAGAATCATAGTGACTTTGTAGTTCAGACTCTCGTGGTTGGGTCTTTGACCCTTGAACTTCAATTAGAGTTGGGGCATACTGGTGTATTACATCAACCTCTTTATCCCTCCAAAACTCATCATTGTAAATGGTATCCCATTCATATTCAGCAGAGTCTGTGTCAGAATTGTTATTCAAGAAGTTCTGAATGGTTGCCACACATGCTTCTCGTGGATCTGAGCCTTCTTGCAACACGAAGACAGTGCCATGCGGTTGTTTGGATGTGCTTCCTTTGGAGTGAGTATCATATCCTAATCCAATTTTCTCTTTTGCGGCGAGTCCGCGGAGGTGAATAGGTTCAACTACTCCTTTCCTTTTTCCGATAGGACCTTTATCATAACCCATCTTCTACATGATTGAATACCCTTTTCCATATTTGTTTGTGGGTAATTTGACATTACAAACTGCTTCATCTTCATCTTTATAGAGCCAGTTTAGAATTTCTGTATCCTCATAATCTTCCATGGGGAATTTCTCTTTGATGAATTTCCCATTAAACTTTGTAATTGGCTCTGTTGGTGATTGCTTTGATGTTGATGCTACTGATACTTGATGTTCTGTGATAGATGGTTGTCCATGTGATCGAGGCGATATAGGTAAATTGGCAAGACAAAGAGAATATTCTCTGACTCCATGGTCTTTGAATTTCAATTTCTTATCAAAACTATTGGTTAATTGACTGATTTGTGTGTCAATCTTTAGAGAAGTACAAGCATGCGCTTCTTGATTGTTAGGAACCAAAGTATCTTGACTGGATTTTATGTTGGCACAAGTTTGAATGTTGGAATTATCAGCTGATATCATGATTTCCTGTCCATCATAAGGGAACTTTAAACATTGATGATAGGTTGATGGGACAACTTGCATTTCGTGGATCCAAGGACGACCCAACAATATGTTGTATGCCAGATCATGATCCAATACTTGGCAGAAAGTATTTTTGATAAATGACCCACTCTAATTGGTAGCATGATTAGACCCTTGGATGCTCTTTCTTCATCATCATAAGCTTTAATGGTGATCTTTCTTCTGAAATCAATGGAGTCCTCAGAAAATCCTAAGGCTTTAACCAATTTCATGGTACATATATTGAGACTAGCACCTCCATCTATTAGAACCCATCTAACATGAAACTTATGGACCATGACTTCTAAGTACAATGATGAGTTGTGGGGATGAGTAATGGAAACATCATCTTTTTTGGAGAATGAGAGGCAAGTGGGTGAGGACAAGTGTCCTACCATGGATTGAAATTGGTCCACATCCAAGTCAGTGGATACAGTTGTTTCAAAGAGGGATTTTTCAAGAATTTCCTTATGCGCTGGGGAAATTTTTAAGAGCTCAAAGATAGAGATTTGAGCAGGAGTTTTCCGAAGTTGGTTGACCAAATCATATGAATGTTGAGGTGGAGGCTCAGTGGATTTCGAAGAGGTGCCCTTTAAGACAACCTTAGCTTGTGCCCTCGTTGTTGCATTAACTTCTCTATATTCCGTATTCTTGTTGACTTTGATGACATTTACCCGCTCATCATCTGTGTAGAGATGGTTGATTATATGATCATCATTGACATGATTCACATTTTTTTCAGAAGACTCACCCTTTTGATAGTTGGGTAAAGGGTTGCGAAATGCTTGGTGGTTTGCGTTTGATTTTTGATGTCCTTCTACTATAATGATGTCATTGTCAATTAAGTCTTGAATGGTATTCTTCAATGCTTGACAGTTATTTGTGTGATGACCTTTACAACGATGATAATCGCAATAGTAAGCCTCATTCCATTATGGAGGTTTTACAGTGGGTTCATAGTTTCATTGAGGTGGCAGAGTAATGACATTTTTGGCCATCAATTCTTTGAACGCGGATTCCAAAGATTGACCCAATGAAGTGTAAGTTCTTCTATTCGAGAAGAATGAAAATCGTTGTGGAGTTGTATTTGAGGTATTCCCTAAGGAGTTGTTATTGTTATTGGTTCCTTGGTAACCTTGATTTTTGGCAGTCCCTTGATTGGGAGTAGAGTTTTGATTCACATTGTTTTTCAAAGGAGGATTGTTTCCTTGATTTTCTACCAAGTCGACATTGTTGTTGCGCTGAGTATCTAGAATACCAAGGACAAATGGTTTGGTTGAGACTTGTTTTGCATCAACAACACCATCATTCACCACATTTTTGTTGCGAGTCTAGAATTTAGACTTGTCCTGATTATTGTGATGATTGTATGAGCTAGGATTGTCTTTGTCAAGTTTTATTGGTCCTCTTTTGACCAATTCACCTTCAATGGTTATAGCATCTTCAATTAGTTTCTCAAAAGAGGTAGGACAATGTAAATTTAAATGATAGCTCACCTCTGAATTCAAGCTGTTTATGAAGGTAACCATCTTTTCCTTTTCAGGAATAGGACATGGATATCTTGCAAACATTCTTCTCCATCTTTGAAGAAAAGTAATGAAAGATTCACTAGGTTTTTGTGCAACTTTACAAAGATCTATCATGGTGATCTGATGTTGTATGTTGTAGGCATATTGTGATATGAATAAGTTGATTAATTCTTCAAATGTTCCAACAGGAGGTGTAATCTTTGATAGCCATTCCATAGAGTGGACACCAAGGCTCCTAGGAAACAATCACATCAAGTAAGTGTCTTCATGAGCGAATTCTAATGTCATGTTTCAGAAATCTCTAACATGATCGATTGGATCCGATTTCCCATTATAGCGATCAAATTTTGGAATTTCACAATGTTTGGGAAATGGAATCATGTTGAGGCTTCGATCAAAAGGATAAGGACAAATGTCCTCAAGAGTATATTTCTTTGTGGTGGTTCCCCCCTGTAACTCTTTAACTTGTCCTTGAAGTGCTTTGATTTGTTGAGTCAAAGCACTAAGATCAGATGGGGGTTTTTCTTCAGGTTTGTTCTTCAAAATCTCAGTATTAAAGTCATGTGGCAATTTAGCTCCTTAGTCAGCTAGATAGAGGAAATATTTTTCTTTATCGCGTTGCAAGATCTTTTCTATGGCCTTGTAAAATTTGGGATCTTGCTCAGCTTCTCTAAGGTGGCGTTCATCCTCATGTTCATCATCACTATCGACAGTAGTATTGTTTATGGATTTGTACTTGTGGAAGGGATGTTCTTCTCTGTTATCCATGTCGTTGTTGAAAAGTGGATTACGACTCATACTGTAGAGAGGATTACTGGTTTCACCTTCTTCTTGAGTATTTTGAGTATGAACTTCTTTTGGATTTCCTCCCTCGATTTAATGTATTGAATCTTGTGAAGATAGGCATGTGATTTTGAAGAAATCCTCTAAACTTAGATCACAGTTTTGATGAGTGTGACAATGATGATATTTTGATTTGATAAGATGAGAATCTTATGATATGATCAAAGATGTTTCCTAATTCTTGATTATGGCTTCCGATGATGAAGGATGTCAGAATCCTATTGGGGAAGTTGAATCAATAATCAGAAAGTTTGTTTTGGAAGATGCACTCTTAAAGATTCGATCTTTGTTTTTTTGAAGGAATAATTCAAGATCACTGGAGGATTTGACTAGGATGTGAGGGATACTCAATAGAAGGTTGTGGTATATTGTCAAACTCAAGAGGTTGATTAAGATTATGCCATTGAGATAGAGCTAATATTTGATAATAAGCTTGAGAATCCAAGGGATCTACAATATACTCGTCAGTGAACCCCCTAACAAAGTCTTGGTATCTATGAAGAAATCCACGGGAATGAAGCAAGACGTGGCGACTTTTGTACACAAATTTTCTTCTTTGCAATGACTTCTTGTACCCTAATTGTTTCTTGGGTTTCTTGATTCTAGTGGAAATTGATTTCTTGACAAACTTTGTTGATTTCCACTTCCTAAGCATGAGGACACATATTGAGAATGTTACTGGACCAAAGATATGAATGGATTTTGAAAGGTTTCATTTTTTTCTTCACGTTCATTTCAGATGATCTTTTATCTGAGTTAATGCAATGGAAGACACAACAATCATTCTAAAAAATAGTTGTTTTTAAAACCCTATACTAACATCAAGTGTTTGATCGAGAAAATGTTTTTCAGCAAATGTTTTCACAGGTCTAGCACATGAAAGACAATTCAAGCAGACTCACTCTTAATAGTCAAAAGGTCATCATAGCAATCACAACCCACATCTTAGAACTGCGTCGACTCACACAACCATGTCACCCCTGAAAGGGCACCCGTGTTTTTGTCTTTTCTAGGTGCGTACTCAAAGTGACAAAAGTGGATACCGGATCCCCTGAGAAAACAATCCTTGGCAGTTATATGGTGAGTATCTTGGGGGAAGATTCTTCCCTCCCCTTGCATTGTGATTGAAATAATGTTAGGATACTAACATGACTGGCTTTCTACACTATGGTTCGTAGTCAAGGTTTCCGTTCGGCGTGACAATAGATAAACTCCCTCAGGAGACCTCCCAATCTTTAGAACAAAGAATTTGGGGATGGTTATCTTGTTCACTACCGTTGAATATGGGTTTCCCCAAAATTCACTTTTGATTATAGTGGGTTGGAAAACCTGGCTTTGGTTGTTCCCACTTAGGTCGTTCCCGTAGGGTGAGTACTTTTTCCCACTATGACAGGCCTTCTAAAGGACTTAATAAAGCATAAATTTGCATGAAATTGAAAAGGAAAGTCTGGTATTTTGATCATCCAGTTAAGGGGAGAGCATAGACCTATTGCCATAGACAAAGCAAAGAAATGTTCTTTTTAAATTTCAAATCACAATGATCTAATCTAAGTGAAGATATTGCTTCACCAAAAAACAAGTTTGTCCAATTTTAATTGCAAAAATCATTGTATGGTGTCTATCCTAGATTGCTTCATTTTAAGTTCCATGCCTATCCTAGGATTGATCAATTTTATCCAGATGTGACTATCCTAGGGTTGCTTCTTTTTAACCAGAGAAAATTCTATCTGCAGAATGCGTCAGACTGAGAATTCTATTTTTTTTGTTACAACCAGATGCACAGAAACAGACCTTAGATGCACCGAAACAAAACTTATAAGCACTAAAACAGACCTTAAATGTGCCGAAATAGAACTTATAAGTGCTAAAACAGACCTTAGATGTGCCACTGAAATTTCCTAAATGCGCCAAAATAATCCTTAAAAGCGCTAAAAGAACACAGAGCTACATACAAATGGACCGAGATGCACAGAAATAGAAAACCAATGCGCTCAATCATACCTTAAAAGTGCTAAAACAGTTATTAAATGCACCATTTTAATAAACACAAAGATGAAATGTACTAAATGCGCTATTCTTTCCCTCGTAAGCGCTAAAACATCATGGTACTTATCCAGGGTGCCTGTTTACCAAGTTTTCACTGTTGGATGAAAGGATTTTTCTTTACTTTTTGTTTTGTTTATTTTTTTTGACTTTTTTTTTTGGATAGGAGAAGGGGAATATGGATAGGAGGGACTCAAGTTTCTAGTTCCATGAAAGGTGGTAGTCCCACTAGATATGGATGTCATTACATGGACCATGTCAAATGTCATTATGCTCATAGATGTTGGTAAGGAATTGCATGAGTGTGAGATGGAGTAGGTAGATGGCAGATTATGAGGTGGATTATGGAGGAAAATGGTTGATTATGATGTGGATTATGTAGGGAAGATGATAGGGATTATATGGGACTTATGAAAAAGATGAATGGGGAGGCTTAGCCAAAAGCATGAACCATAGGAAGATGGTGGGGGAGATATGTGGGATAATGAGTGTAGGGTGAGGAGATGGAGGTATGTGGAATTGTTGTGAAATGGAAGGGAATCATGACCAATGGTTGCACACATTGTGATAAACGTTGAAGCTTTTGATGTGGATGGGGTGTAGGAAGCAATGAAGATGTTTTCTTAGGAGATGGTGGATGTAGTGATTTTGGTACCCACATAGACTTAGTATTTTTATGATTTTTGTTTGGCTTCTAGGACTTATGAATTTGAGACTTTTGAATGGAATGAAAATGTGGGGTGGAAGTGGATGGTTGGGATTTTTGTGATGTAGATGCCTCATTTGATTTTCTTTCCTTTTTCTTAGGGACCCAAACCAGTTTAGTTTTGGTCTTTACTTTTGGAGGTATGGGCTTATATAGCTTTTTAGATGTACTTGGCTTTGATATTTTGCATTGATGTCCTAAGGCATGAGAACCCTTAGGATTTTTTACTTTATAGGTAGAGGCATTGAAATTATTGCTTTTGAATCCCATGGGTATGGTGGAATGGGTGGAAGGTTCATGTTTATACAATGTGTGCATTTGTTGGTCATGATTAGGAATGTTAGGGTATTTATGGATAAATGGATGGAAGGATTGGATGGTAGGGATATTAGGTGTTGGAAGTAATGGTGGAAAAGTTGATGGAGGGATATTAGGAGTTGGAAGTAATGGTGGAAAAGTTGATGGTGGAAGGTGTATGGTCACATGCTTTTGACATTTGTAGGATGATGGAGGTGGAATGACAACATATGTTTTAGGCATATGATAGGCTTTATGATGGAAAGTGGACTTAGGATGCATCGAGGAAGTACCAACATATTTAGGTTGTTGTCCTTGGGGTGTAGGTCCAAGGCCATAAGAGCATGGAGGGAATTTGACATGGACAGGCTCCAAAATATCTTGTTCATGAAGGTCTAGACCTTTACCTTGGTGGTTCATGTTTTGGAGTGTGCAATGGACAATGGAACTAGGTGTAGGTGGAACACTAGACACGAGTTCCTTATTGGATGAAGAAAATGAAGCAAGGGAAGATAGTGGTTTTTGTTATTCTAAGGAGGAACATTCATGAATGAGGGTGGAAAGACCATCAGGATATGATGGAGGACTTGCAATGGGGTCGATCGTGGGTGATGGAGGATCACTAGGATCTTGATTAGCATTGTGTTCACTTAGATCCAAGATATTTGTTTGATCTTCTATGCGTGCTTGGGAGGCATATGTCTCATCATGAGAAGTGGACATTTGTGTATCATGGATGGGTGAGGTGGCAAGCTCTTGACCATGGAATGCATAAAGTTGTCTAAGAGGATCATCATGGTATTCTTGATCATAAAAGGGGTCTTGATCAAAGATGAAAGATTGATCAAGAATAGTATCAGGTGTGTTATGAACATAATCATTAGGAGGGTGTTGATTTTTATGTGGATGAGGGGGTAATTTTTCCACATGTTTAGGATTGTGCTCTTGAAATACCTCATGACTTATTGGAATGGAGGTGAAAGGGGATCTCTCATGGAGAGACTTGTCATGTTCTTGATGGTCAACAACATAGGAGCATGATAGAAGATGACTTGGACTCATGAGGGGAGACTCTGGAATTGGCTCAAGGGGTTGTGGATGACATGGTTGGCTTGAAGGACTTGGCATGATGTTTGAGGATTCTTTTGTATGTTTAGGTATATGTGTTGAATGACATGGCAATAATTGATTCCTTGCTCGTAGCCCTTGGGTCACATCCTTTGGAGGTGTAGGGGTGGAAGGTGTTGGATTAGGGTTTTGATTTTGATTGGATGATGGTATGATGAAGTTATAGGGTGCATGAACTAGATTGGTGTTCCCCTCGTCAAAGGTGGCATTAAGACTTGAGGAAGTTTGGCCTTGTTGCAAGGTAGAACTTAAGTTCACATGTGTTTGTTGTGATGTGGCTTGATAGGTTGATGTGGCATTGACATGTGAAGAAGTGGATGCATTAGATTGGTATGAGGTGCAAGGGTGACAATGAATGGATAGGGGATGATGTTGTGGTTGTTGGATTTGGTAAGTGGAAATGAAATGATTGGCTTGAGCTAGGAGGTGTTGGATTTGAGGTGATTTCATTTGTTGAAAATCTTGGAAGAGGGTTTGAAGGCTTTGTGTGGTTTGGTGGTCTAGGGGTTGGGGTATTTGGTGAAGTGTTTGAAGGAGGTTTCGAAGTTGGGATGCTAGGGATTTGTGTTTGAATGTGGGCATGGTGTCACACATGTGTGTAAGCTCTTGCAGATTGATTTGTTCCTCAAAGTATGTGACATCGTTCATGTAATTATTAGTGGTGGTAGGAGAAGCCCCTCGAAGTATGATTTTATGTTTTGGTTTTGTTTCATTATTTGAACTATAGAAAGGGACTCCTTGAATTATGATCTCGGGCTTAGGTTTTGTCTCATGATTTGGCCTAGAGGGATAGCCCACTTGGATTATGATTTTAGGCTTATGATTAGGACTAGGCTTGTTTATGATTATGACCATTTTGACAAGTGGCGACTAGGACTTTTTTGGTGATGGTGATGATGTGGAATGATTAGCTTGGATGACTTGGATTGATTAAGATGAAATGAATAGGATGTGAATGTGTTGGAAGAACGTGTAGAGTGACTTGTCTTTATGTGTTTGGTGTTTAGCTTGATTTGGAAATGTTTAAATAAATGATCACATATGTACACACATAAATCACTCACGCAAGACACAAGCAATTTTGAATTTTGAAGAATGTAATGATGATTATTAAACAAGCACACATGGAAGACACATCAACAAGTCCTATGACTAGTCAAGTGAGGTATGGGAAATTAGGTCTCAAACTAGTCTGCACAAGGTTGACTAAGGATGATTTGAAAGAAAAATCTTGCCACACAGCCGAGAGAAAGGGGTAACCCACCCTTCACCTTCACTTCCCAAAGGTATAAAGTTCTTTGGGGCTTAGCCAAGAGTGACAAGATTTTAACTCCCAAACAAGCGTGTCTTTCGATTCACACTTCGATTGAGGTCATCCCCGGGGGTGATGAAATCCCCTAGCAGGCCTCCTAGAAAGAGTTTGACAAAAGCAAACCAAGTGAGGTGTTTGTGATCACACACACACTTGATTCACATTCACAAGTTTTAATTGACCCTTAGAAAATTGCAATGTGTGTAAGAAAGCAATGAAGCACTCATTCTTTTTAGATCCCAAATCAAATGTGTAGGAAGACAGTGGTGAATTTTAGACCCGATTTTCAATATGTGATTGAAGACAATATTCGTTTTAAGAGCTCAAATCTAAATGTGTTTGCAAACAATGATTGATTTTATGCCCTAAATTGAAATGTGTGACAAGCAATGATCAATGAGAAATGAAAGATTAGAATGTATGCACCTAATTATTTTCACTTTCCAAGTTGACGTTGTGACTGATCCCAACGCTTTTCCCACTCCTAGATACCCTGAAAGTCACCAAGACAAGAAAAAAAACACAAACTTGCAAATCCAATGTGAGGTTAGGTCAAAAACATACAATATGTTAAAAATTAAAAATTAAAAATCTAAATTACTTTAAAAGGTTAAAAATCTAAATTAAATGAGAAATCTAAATTACAAATCTAAAAATCTAATTAAAAACTAATTAAAAATCTAAAAAATCTAATTAAAATATAAAAGAAAAAGAAAAAATCTAACTAAATGCTAATTCAAAATTCTAAAAATCTAAAAAAATCTAACTAAAGCCTCATTTAAAAAAATCCAAAAATCTAAAAAAATCTAACTAAAGCCTAATTTAAAAATAAAAAAATAAAAATATAATTAAATTCTAATTAAAAATCTAAAAAAATCTATTTAAATTCTAATTAAAAATCTAAAAGCTAAATTAATTAAAAATCTAAGATCTACACTAAATTAGAAAAACTAAAAAAAAATTTAAATCTAAATTCATCTCTAACTCTAAATTAATGTAAATTAAATTAATCTAAATTAGTAAATCTAAAATTAATGAAAACTAAAATGAATGAAAACTAAAATGAATGGAAACGAAAGCTAAAGGAAACTAGTGAAAGCTAAAAAATGTAATAAAGCTAATGCTTTTAAGAAGAATGTCTAAAGTTGCGTTGCCTCATGGAATGCATTCGTTGTAGTTCCCATAAAAATGGGAGTGTTGAATTGCCTTAGAACCAAAAAATAAGACTTTGACGTGTCTCTTCCAAGCAATGCAATTCCTTCCTTGTTGTATAAAGAATCCCAACAACAACCGTTCCACTATGATGCCCACGTCGTACGCTGGCAATGAAGAGACCTACAGACAAGGCCAGATACTTTGACTCGAATGTAAGGAATATTCCACGCCCATGCAGAAAGAGCCGATCAAAGATGCATATCTTAATTTATTTTGATGGGACAGATAACAAGTGCGTAGATGGAAACATAGAGGATTCCAAAAACTGTGAAGTATAAATGTAGGGTATCACTAGTAAGGTCTTGGGTGTCGTTGACAGTGATGATGTAGGCAATGTGGAAGAACGCGTACCCGCTAGCAATGAATGCAAGGATAGTGACAAATCTTGTGAGATGATAAGCGAGCGATGTGAAAGGTTGGAAGAGTAAATGGACAATGGTGGTGGACGAGCTGGAGGATTAGCAAGTAGTGGTGAGCTTAGTACGTGGTGACCGGGCAATGACCACCAAGATTGTGAGGCCCATGAGCAAGGTATGGATCATATACAAGGAATCAACAAAGAATGGAGAATATTCAGAGGTCAACAAAGATTAGTCACTACAATGATTCACTCTCAAAAGTGGACAAAATGAGGGTTATAATTTTTTTTTTTTTTTAAAAAAATGCAAATTTTTGCAACAAAAACTTGCGAAGCTAATGATTAGATCCTTGGAGCATGTCTTGTCGGGTTCACCAAAATGTAGATAGGGAAATAATCAATCAAATTTTTAGAGTTGAAAACAATAAAATGACTAAATCCTATCAAGCACAATAGAGTACGAAATAACAAGGAAATCACAATACGAAGCACAAATGCAAACCGATTTCTGCGCCAAAATATGATCAAATATGAGAAGGATTTGAAAGCAAAATCTTGCCACACAGCCAAGAGAAAGGGGTAACCCACCCTTCACCTTCACTTCCCAAAGGTATAAAGTTCTTTGGGGCTTAGCCAAGAGTGACAATATTTTAAATCTCAAACAAGCGTGTCTTTCGATTCACACTTCGATTGAGGTCGTCCCCAGGGGTGATGAAATCCCCCAGCAGGCCTCCTATGAAGGGTTTGACAAAAAGCAAACCAAGTGAGGTGTTTTTGATCACACACACACTTGATTCACACTCACAATGATTAATTTCCCTTAGATTAGAAATGAAATGTGTCTAAAATAGTTCAAGCACTTGTTCTTTTTAGATCCCAAATCAAATGTGTAGGAAGACAGTGGTTAATTTTAGACCTGATTTTCAATATATGATTGAAGACAAGATTCGTTTTAAACCAATTGCAATGATGTGATCAAACAAGATTTGATTTTATGTCCCAAGTTGAAAGATGTGACAAACAAGATTAATGAGATTAAAAAAATGGAATGTGTGCACCTGATTATTTGCTTTCCAGATTGTTGTGAGTGATATTTGCTGCTACTGGAGCTCCTTATGATCACCTATAAGATGAAAAAAATGATATTATAATGCAGCCAAAAAACTAAATAAACTCATCAAATTTTTTTTGAAATTTCAAAGACATGTTTTTGACATAGCCAAATTAGATTTCAGTATTTGATGATTTTATTGATCTGAAAAATAAAAAATCAAAGAGATCCTAGCTAATTTTCCAATGTTCTGAGTTTAGTTTGTTTGTATGGCTTTGCATGAATACCACATTGTGTTGTGTGTGGATTTGGTTTCAAAGCTCCGTTTCTTTTGTTTTTAGTGGTGACATAACTCTAAAATTTGACTTTTGTTCATAACAGGTTAGTGGAAAAATTGACAACTTTGAAGGGTTTAGAGGCTCGATTGAGATAGATACATGGATATTTGGATCTTGTTGTTGATGGGAGGCTTCCACTTAACCATGAAATTTTGTACCATCTACATATATGCACAAGTTTCTCTACTTACATTCATTCTTGATCATAAATGTTGTAAATGATATTAATGCTTCAAACTTAAGATTCGTTTCATTGTTATAATGATCAAAATGTTATACTTTGCTATACATTCAAGCATTCTCTTTCCCCCTACCCTTTGCTCTCTCCCCCCTCCTTTTAAGAATCTTCTTTGTCATAAAAGATTCACATTTATGTCTCAATTACACAAATTTATCTGAAGTGCTAGGAGTGAATAAAGATATGTAAAAGATGATGGATTATGTCTAAACAACAACTTTCCATCTTATAGCTAATTCCTTAATATTTGAATAGTTTAGAGCTCGAATAATGCTTGTATATGCATGTGTAGCAATAAGGGAGCCTATGTGAAGATTAAAATTTAAAACATCACTTTCCAGTATTTTTCCTTAGATAGTGAAATGATATTTTGAGTAATACAAACCTACACACACATTGATATTTTATGGCATTGCATTGAGGAAATTTTTTTCTCTTATACCTACCCTCGGCTAGACATGGAGGTATATATATATTGGTTTCTGGGTTTATTCTGTAAGTAGTTAATTTCATAGAGGAAGACTAAAATATTCTTAATGTCCTATCAGGTGTGAAAGCATATGAATCACTTGCTGAAGACACCATTTTGTATTAATCCAAAAATTGGTTTGTTCCTTTTTTTATGTTTCTTGCATGTGTTTTTTGTTAGAAACCCATGATTAGATTTGCAAACTAGAATAGACCTTCCACAAAAGAGAAAAACAAAAAAGCAAGAGCTATTGCAAAAAGATGTGCAACATTGATATATTCGAAGTACCATTAATTACAAGAGATAATTTTCTTTATAAAAGAAAAGATGCCTAAACCTAATCTTATCTTGAGCAACAAGATAGCTCGATAAGATAAGGATAAAACTTATAAATTAGGAATTAAATAAAGCCTAAGTAAACTTATGCAAAGTGTAATTAATAATTAATTACACCAACACCCCCCATAAGTGCAACTTAGGGAGAAGCAAAATTATTATGCAAATATGAGTCCCGACAACAAGGCCTGATCAGGTACTCATGTAAAAATTTAAAGAGAGAGAAAACCCAGTGGGAAAAACCCCCCCTCAGAGAGATGAACTACTGCGAAGAAGCACTGGAAGAACTCTGATGAAGCAATAATGGAACCCCAAATCCGGTAAGCAAGGAAAGATAATTCTGTTTTCAAAATACCAATCAGAATCACAAATGCAATTGCAGACCCGATGCCAAGGAACACTAGAAACTCACATACTGGATCAACTCTGGAATCTGTAAGCAACAGTAGATGAAAGTAGGAATGGACCCATAATGATGAAAAATTTGGAAGTTGTGTCTCACGAAGCCAATGCTAAACTGAAACTAAAACTGCCCATAGAATGAGTACCATCAAGATCTTGGAACATTAACCATAAAAACATGGCCTTCAAATGAGAAAGATCTGAACCAATGTGGATCAAGAGCTATAAAATCCCAATGTGAAGTGTGAACTGAAGCAAACCAAAGATGTGTCTAGCTAAGCAAGAAAGAAGCTAAGGGAAACAACAGGAAACCAGATGAACTCATGCGAGTTGTCACCAATATGAAAGATGGATGCAAGAACCCCCCTTAATGGAACTTTATATCAGTTTGTTATTACAATACCCAATGATTGCATAAGGAGATAATGCAAAACTACAGAAACATGAGTGAAAATGCAAACCTAGCACATGAAACAAAAACAAATGCATGCAAAAAATAAGTTACACATTTTTTATAAATGACCTCAGATCTGCATAGAGGCTGAAACCAACTTTCCAACATCGTGAAAATCATGAAAAATGGATAAGCGAGTCACAAGATATGCTTCCCGGAGTGAAAATGGAAACATCTGACCTCCGAGGAAGAAAAAAGCATCAAAAAGGAAAAACCAAAAAATCAGACCTGCACCATTACATAGAGCTCGGAAACAACTTTCCGGCGATATCTTGTTTACAAAAAAATGACATTGTATGTGAAAGTTATGCGCATTTCCGTGAAAGTGCTCAAAAAATGTCCTATTCGGCCATGTGAGGCCCTCAGGGGCTAAAAAAATAAGCCCCTGGTCGCCTGGGCGGACCAGGGGGCTGGTGGCAAGGTTCAAAGCACGGCTCCTAGTCACCCATGTGACCAGGGTTTTAGCTCTCAAAAATGTAGGTTTGAACCACGAAAGATTGCCAAGCTTTCACAACGTTTTAGGGTAATAGAACAAGGTTCGAAACAATTGAACCTTCTACTCTTCTAGTGCCACAAGACCAAGGCGGGTGTACGTCTCTTAAAAAATGCAGACTTAACTTATGATTAACTTTCTGAAATGCTTTTTCCACAATGGCAGATAATAGTGAACAAATGAAACCAAACTTAATAGCTACCTTCTGATCTAAATCCTAGAATGCTTAATTAATAGATATAAAGAAACTGAAATGGATTCAAATAGTGAAATATAGAGACTAGTGCCTTGTTGGGTAGGCGGAGTCAAATGAGATCAATATGAACACTCTTTGGATGAGATACAAATTATCTGGCATATGATTTATTCATAACTTGTATGAACATGCAATATTATGACTACTAAGTTCTACTTTAATGATCCAAAATGAATCTCTCTGATTACTGTGATCAATAAAAGGATTTAATCTTTACTTGAAAGAACCAATTGATTAATCACACGAATACAAGAAATGTGTATTGATAAATTAAACATAAACTTGTTATGTCAACTTAAATAACCAGAAAAATCAATCATGGAGACAACTTAGCAGTATTTTTCACTTAATTCATAGATAACGGACACCAGAAAAATGTAGCAACATCAACTAAATCTCATAAATACCTCCATTGTGAAAATCATGCAACAAAAGCCTCTGGTCTGATAATTTTATTCTAATATATCTACTTGCATTGTATCGAAAAATCTGATCTCTCCTCCATTAACAACTACAACATGCCTACTTATACACCAGCATGAGGAAAATATCAAAATAAAACATCATGTCGGCTCAGCATGAAAATCGGGCTCCAAACAAGTCAGCCAACAATAGTTACTAATTGAAAATCATGTCGGCCCAACATGAATTTCTGTTTTTTACCAGCAAGGGAGTCGGCGTGACACATCGCAACTTATGTCGAAGGCAATTCAAACGTTTCATTCACAGTCGTCGTAGCAATCCGTTTGTCATATCGAAACCCCATAGTGTTCCTTTGTTTCATTATAGCCCGCCATTGTCGTTGAGGTGTCATAGAGAGTTAATTATGTTCTGCCGAAAACCCACCTCATTCTTTATATGTCATTGTGACTTATGACCTTCTTCACCGACGGGCCCATGCACTCACTCACTGTCGTTGTAGCTTAATAGTGTCGGGAAGACCTTATAGAGAGTACACAAGTCATACCGAAAGGCCTTAACCATCCTCGCATTTCCAAGACAAGAGAAAACTCTTGCCGAAGTACAACCTCCACATGTATGTTGCTGTAGCTCATTACACTCGGGGAGACGTTATGTAAGAGTTCCATATTATGCCGAAAGTCACCTCGGGACCACATGTGCGCCAAGACACCGCCAACCTTACAGCGATATGTACATCAAAGTAGATCAACATGTAAGGTCGGCGAGACCGAAGGTCACTCACCATGACCTTACACCGATAGCTATAACTTATAGCGATACACCATCCTCCATTTGAAAAGTCGCTATAACACATACCTCCTTGCCAAAGAATTAAACTCTCACCAAAATGAGCACTTAGGCAACGGTCAGTAAGACAAAAGAAGATCGGGGAAACTTCAACCCTATAGCCAAAACACATACCAATAAGGTTCCATCCGCCAATGTGATCGCTGAGACATGTGAGAAGTCCTGCCGACCACCCTGAGACACAGAAGTTAGCAAAAACGGGTCGGGGAGACAAAGAAAATGTCACACCGACCCGAACCATGATGTAAAATATGCACGACTCAATGGATTCAATGGGACCAAAGGGAAAAATATGAGTGGAAAATGCACACGGTAAGGCCAAATAAGTAAAATCAACATGTGAAAATATCAGAATTTAACAGTTCTAACAGTGGCTCCATTTGGGGATGAATGATAGTTAGATCATTGCAAGAATCCAAAATCTCTAGGTGAGCAGACTAGACAGAGAATGAACCAATGAGCAGCAATGGAATGAATGGCAATGGAAATGAATGCAGAGAAGTGTAAGATGGAGGTTAAAATGGATGCAAAATGGATGCAAAATGGGAGTGAAGTGTAAATGAATGAAAAACTAAGCTACTGTGCATGGAATAAAATTTTAAAGAGGAACATCAAGAGTTGTCCATGCACTGGCAACCCTTAATCCTCTGTGGTGCTCAAGAGAAGAAAAGCTTCAAGAATTTCCCATGAACAGGAAATTCCTGATCTTCACCAACCATGTTTTGCAGATAGTATGAATCTTCACCCCCTTTTCCGACAACAACAAATGGTCCCAGCCAGAGAGCTTCAAATTTACCATTGTTTCCCTTATCCTGACACCTTGCATTCCATATTAACACCAAGTCATTCTCTTCAAATTTTTTGTTCTTTGCCTTCTTATCAAATAGATATTTCACATGTGCCTGTAACTTCATGTTTTGACTTTGGGCATCCCTTCTTACTTCATCAAGCTTAGGAAGTTGTTCCATTCTATCCTCCATAGGCTCAGGAACTTCCAAATCTTCCTGTAAAATGAACTTAAAGATTGGTAACAAGTTCTGCAGAGGCATCCTGGCTTGTGGTCCATATACTAAATCAAATGGTGATTTTCCAATTTCCTTTTTCACAGTGATCCTATCAGCCCACACAACCAATTTTAGCTTTGAATCCTAGGTTTTCTTGTTATTTTCCAAAATCCTTTTTATAATCTTTAAAAGACTTTTATTACTGGATTCCGCCTGACCATTAGCTTGTGGATGATAAGGAGCTGCATAGGAAATAGTAATGCCAAACTTATCACAAAAGCTTTTGAATTCATCTGATCTGAAGCACATTCCATTGTCTGTAATTATTCTCACTGGCGTACCAAATCTGGTGATAATATTGTCCATCAAGAAATTAATCACTACCTTACTTGTAGCCTGCTTGGTTGGGACTGCCTCAACCCATTTTGTAAAATAATCAGTGGCAACTAGTATCCATCTATGTCCTCCACTTGATTTCTCTTGTATCTCTCCAATAAAGTCAATTCCCCATTGATGAAAAGGGGCATTGGCTTGCAAAGGTCGAAGTGGCAAAGCACCTTGATACTTCAATTTACCAGAAAACTTTTGACAAGCTTCACACTTCCTCACATGTGTAAAGGAATCATTAAAAACCTTTGGCCAATAATACCCAGCCCTGAGAATCTTGTGTGCAGTTGTCTTTGCTGAGAAGTGACCTCCACAAATCCCTTCATGAATTTCACTTAGAACATGCTTGGCCTATGATTCATCCAGGCATAATAATAATACACCATCTCTATTTTTCCAAAACAAATCTCCATCAATGAAAACATACCTTGAGGCTTGTAACTTCAGAGTTCTCTTTTGGCTGTCACTTAGCCCATCTAGACACATCATGTATTTAAGATAATGCATAACATCAGTATAACATGGAGTGTGTTCAATGCTTGCAATTGTAGACCCCTTTTCAACATTGCAAATCTGATTTGCCTCAATATTGGTTTCTGCTATCAGTCTAGCCAAACCTTGGCCTCTAACCAACTTAGTAATTTGTATTTCCATGTCAAACTCTTGAATCTTGTTGATCCATCTGCACCTTTTCCCTGTGACTTCAGATTGTGTTAAAATATCTTTGACAGTAGCATGAGGGACATAAGCAATTACTCTTGCTCCAACGAGATATGGTCTGAATGCTTTTACAACTTTTACCAACACAAATGCTTGCTTTTCCATAATGTCATACTTCAATTCAGACCCTTGTAATGATTTACTAAAGAAAGACATAGGTTGTTCATAACCATCATCATTTTTTTGTAACATAACAACAACAATAGTATGCATTGAGGCAAAAGAAAAAATCTGAAAAGGCTTTGCAAAATTTGGAGACTTAAGCACAGGAGCATCTTTGATAGCCCTCTTGATGGACATAAGAGCATCCAAAGCTTCAGCAGTTCAGTCCATTTTTTGTCCTTTCTTCAACATTTTAGATATGGGCTTAACGATCTCAGCAAAATTAGAAACAAATCTTCTGACAAAATTAATTTGACCAAAGAACGATTGTATTGCCTTGACAGTTTTAGGAATAGGGATTTTATCAATAGCGTCAACCCTCTCAGGATCTATTCTAATTCCTTCTTTTGAAACAATGTGACCCAAGAGCTTACCTTCTGTGACTGCAAAATGACACTTCTTTGGATTTAAACTAATACCATATTCAAGAGCTTTAATAAATACCTTTTCAAGATGTTGCACATGATCTTCAGCCTTCTTCGAGTAAGCAGTTAAGTCATCTTGATACACCACCATAATAACATTAATCAAATCAACAAATGCAACATCCATGGCTCTTTGGAAAGTTGTTCTAGCATTAGTGAGACCAAATGGCATTCTTATGTATACATATGTTCCCCAAGGAGTAGTGAATGTTGTCTTGTATTGCTCAGATTCCTTGACTTTGACCTGATTGTATCCATAAAATCCATCCATCATAGACAATAACTCACATCCTGTCACTTTATGCAGTATGGCTTCCATATTGGGCAAAGGATAATTATCCTTGAGAGATGCCATGTTCAAATTTCTAAAGTCCACACACAGCCTGATATCACCATTCTTTTTTCTCACAGGAACCAGATTTGAAACCCAGGTTGAATGTCTAATTGGTTTAATGATTCCTCCCTCCCTGAGCTTAGTTAATTCCTCCTGCATCTTAGGCTCTAGTATTGGATTTATTGGTCTTTTCTTCTGCCTAAAAGGCTTGGCATCTGGCTTCAGTGGTATTTCATGTTGAAATAAATCTTCCCTGTATGCTTTCAGATCTTCATATGACCAAGCAAAAACATGTTTATACTTTCTCAGCAATGCTATCAGCATTCTTCTAATTGCAGGGCTGATATTCTTTCCAATGTAAACCTTTCTTGGTGCTATGTCAGTCCCCAAGTTAATCTCTTCAAAATATTCCTTTCTGACTGGTGTTTGCTTCATTAGAGATCTATCATTTCCATCATACACCCTCTCCAATGCCACCAGACCTTTAGGCAATTTATTTGTTTTGAGTTGTAAGATCTCCTTGCCAAACACAGTTTGCTTGCCATCTACTTCCTCAACAAAAGCATTGAAGTCAATTTCTTGTGCCTCATACTGATCTATACAGTGCAAAAATTTCAAAAGATCAGCATTATCATTAAAAACTTGCCAGCTATAAATGTTATTAGGAACAACAGGCCTCATCTTGAACTCAATCTGTGATACACTAGCCAGTGTGATATCATCTCTTTTCAGTGCTACATTTGCTAAAAATTCGGCCATTATGTTTTTTGACTTGTCAATCCACTCAATTGAAAAAGCATCAAATAATTCAATTGTGTCCCATACAACATTCCTATATTGTTTTAATCTTTTGTGCTTTGCTGCATATTTTGATTTAACCTGTGAAACAACCAACTCAGAATCGCCCAAAATAGCCAGCAATTTAATCTTGTGTTTCACAGCTATGTTCAAACCTGTCAGTAAAGCTTCATATTCTGCCACATTGTTTGTACATTTGAATGCTAACAGGAAAGAGTATTTAAAAGTAATACCTCAAGGCGAAACAAATACAATCCCAACTCCATTACCTTCTTGGCTGCAGGCTCCATCAAAATACATCTTCCAGACACTGTTGCAATCAAGTGCATCGTGTTTCTCAATTGGGTCACTATTTATTAATTATGGCTGAGCTGGTTCAATCTTAAAACTCCCCAGGTCAACATCACAGAAACAATTGATCTGATCTTGTGACACACTTTCAACAAGTTGGTTCATTCTTGGCTCTCTATATAACTTGACCTCCTGACCATTCACTGGTATAGTAGCATAAGATAAATCAAATTGAACATTCCCACCTACAGCTACAGTCCATTATCTTAACAAAAGCATTTCGAATTGAGGAGGAGTATCAATAACTGTTATGTCTATATTATATGTTGCCTGCGGATATGTAGCCAATTTGACCTCAACATATTTTATAATACCAACTACAGGGACAGGTTGATTATCCATAGCATAACACTTCCCTTCACATGTATCAACCCACATGCCAAGCTGTTTCATTACTCCTACTGGCATAATGTTTATAGCCGCACCATAATCTATCATACAATTCCTCAACAACTTATTATTTATTAGCAATGTGGTAAAGAAAGGATCCACTTGTGGGGAGGTTGTTAAAACATCACCTAAACAGATCCCTAAATTATTTATCTTTTCTTTCCTATCGACTTCTTCAGAATTCATATGCTTTTCATTCCCATTTGTAATCAATTTAACAACTCTATCTCTATACTCCTTAATTTTCATCAATTCAAGAAGTGGAACAGACAGTTTTACCTGGGACAATGCCTGAGCGAAATCAAAAGAAGATCCCTCCACCTTGATAGTCTTCTTTAATTCTGATGCTTCTCTCTTGCTTTCTTCCTTCTCTTTTTTACTAGACTGCACAAGCATCTGTATTTCTTTATTTGATTCCTTCATTTCCTTATTCTGGACTAATTTTTGTTTAATTTCATCATGCTGCTCATTTCCTGGCTTTGTTGCACTTTCCTGTGTTGTCTTTTGATCTTTTACAAAAATTCCCCCAGGAACACCATCTGGCTCATTCACTTTTCTATTTCTCAACCAATATTTACTTCGTGCTTCCTCAACTGCTGCGACAATTATTTTTTCCATTTCATCTTTAGTGAGTCTTCTAACACTACACTGGACAGGCGCCTCAACAGAATGCAGCTCTGTTTAATCCTCATCAAAATCACAAAAGATTTGTTGTTCAGCCATATGGACATTGTACTTTTGATTGGAAACGTCATACTCATAGCCCTCATCCTCTGAAGAAGCATCTTTATCCTCAACATAATGAAGAACATTTGAGGTCAAATATACAGTGTGATCTTCATTATTCTCCCTCAACAATCCTTCTTCTTGCATCCTTTGAGCCACAATGCAATAATTTGGAGAATGTGGCTGATTGCAAACTTCACAAAAGTAATTATTACTCACCATGTAAGTTCCCTTCTTGCTCAACGGATCAAGGGTCTCTTTTCCTTTTGGCCTGGATGCAATAGGTCTCCCATCTTTCCAATCTGTATTGTAAGGCATATCATGCAGCCTTGGCCTTTCATTTCTGTTTTCATTTCTGTATGTATTCTCTTGTCTGTACTAATAATTATTTTGCTGAGGAGGCCTCAAGTTGTCCCTTTTATTAATTACACCAGCAACCTTCCTATTATTTTCAATTGTCAATGCAATTTTTTGTGCTTCAGCCAAGTCTCTGGGAAATCTATTTCTCAGTTCATACCCTGTTTTGGGATCAAATGCACTTAAATAAATACTCAATGCAGTAGAGTCTGACAACCTTGATTTAGGAGGGACTTTAGTATGCAACTTGTTAAATTTGCAGTTGAAATCATAAATTGAATCATTCTGATTTTTCTGAATCCTCACCAATTCATGAAGAGCTGCATCTGGAGCACTTTGATTCCCAAATTGTTCTAAGAATTTGTCTTGGAATACCTGGAGAGAATTAATTGAATATGTAGGCAAGTTATTAAACCAATCCCTGGCATCTTCAATAAGTGACATCATAAACAACCTCATGTGCAAATCTTCATATGGCATACCTATGTCTTGAATGGACATATTGAAATTCCTTAGATGTTCCTCAGCAGTAATTACATTGTTCCCTGCAAACTTGGGAATCATACCTCTCCAGCTACCATCCATAGGGTAAGGACATGGATTGAAACCTACCAAGTCAAACTGCCTAATCATCGCTGCGTATTGGTGAGGGGGAGGCATAGGTGGATGTTGATACTGAGGCATGTGATTATTGTACTGCGTATTATGATGTGGAATATAATTCTGACCAGGCGGTGGATACATACCTGTGTGCTATGTGGGAATATGAGATGGACGGTTTGGTTGCTAGTAATGATTCCCACCCTGATGGTGAGGAGACACGGGTGGACCAGAAGGCCCTGTGCCATGACTGCCCTGCTTGTGAGGTGGGACATACTTTGGGCCACCAGATGTTTGATCATTAAGTTGGGTCTTCTGTAATTTAGCTTCTAGCTCCCTTATTCTCTTCTCCTTATATTCCAACAGTGCTTTTGTTTCATCAAAAATTGAGAGCTCGTGGTCCTGAATTCTGATTCATTTAGCCTCTTGTTCAGCTTCAAACTCAGCCTGTTTCTGAGAATCAAAAGAAAAAGGATTTCTTTGATCTTCAGGAGTACAAGGTTTTGCACTTGAATCATTTCTCCATGTGTCATAGCAATTGTATGTTTCATCATGTGACATTTTTTCAGTCATGCACATGTCCTCGTTGATCCCTTTTCCCTTATCAGCTCTGTCATTTTTATGTGTCCATTTGCTGCTACTAGTAGGAGCTCTAGTATGACCTCCCCTGAACTGAGATCTTCTTCCATTCATGGTGAAATTGTGTAAAAAATACTGTCAAAGTCGCCACTCACTTTTCTGAAAGTGAGAAAATGATTTATATTCCTGGTTCTCAGCAGAGCCTGTGTAAGAATTATGACTCTATAAGGCTTTGATTCTGATTTTGTCCCTAGCAGAGTCGCCAATTTGTTAGCTCTCAAAAACGTAGGTTTGAACCACGAAAGATTGCCAAGCTTTCAAAATGTTTTAGGGTAATAGAACAAGGTTCGAAACAATTGAACCTTCTACTCTTTTGGTGCCCCAAGACCAAGGCGGGTGTACCTCTCTTGAACAATGCAAACTTAACTTGTGATTAACTTTCTGAAATGCTTTGTCCACAATGGCAGATAATAGTGAACAAATGAAACCAAACTTAATAGCTACCTTCTGATCTAAATCCTAGAATGCTTAATTAATAGATATAAAGAAATTGAAATGGATTCAAATAGTGAAATGCAGAGACTAATGCCATGTTGGGTAGGTGGAGTCAAATGAGATCAAGATGAACAACACTCTTTGGATGAGATACAAATTATCTGGCATATGATTTATTCATAACTTGTATGAACATGCAATATTATGACTACTAAGTTCTACTTTAATGATCTAAAATGAATCTCTCTGATTATTGTGATCAATAAAAGGATTTAATCTTTACTTGAAAGAACCAATTGATTAATCACACGAATACAACAAATGTGTATTGATAAATCGAACATAAACTTGTTATGTCAACTTAAATAACCATAAAAATCAATCATGGAGACAACTTAGTAGTATTTTTCACTTAATTCATAGATAACTGACACTAGAAAAATGCAGCAACATCAACTAAATCTCATAAATACCTCCATTGTGAAAATCATGCAACAAAAGCCTCTGGTCTGATAATTTTATTCTAATGTATCTACTTGCATTGTATCGAAAAATCTGATCTCTCCTCCATTAACAACTACAACATGCCTACTTATACACCAGCATGAGGAAAATATCAAAATAAAACATCATGTCAGCTCAGCATGAAAATTGGGCTCCAAACAAGTTGGCCAACAATAGTTACTAATTCAAAATCATGTCGGCCCAACATGAATTTCTATTTTTTACCAGCGAGGGAGTCGGCGTGACACATTGCAACTTATGCCGAAGGCAATTCAAACGTTTCATTCACAGTGGCCGTAGCAATCCGTTTGTCATATTGAAACCCCATAGTGTTCCTTTGTTTCGTTATAGCCCGCCACTGTCGTTGAGGTGTCATAGAGAGTTAATTATGTTCTGCCGAAAACCCACCTTATTCTTTATATGTCGCCGTGACTTATGACCTTCTTCGCCGACGGGCCCACGCACTCACTCACTATCATTGTAGCTAAATAGTGTCGGGAAGACCTTATAGAGAGTACACAAGTCATACCGAAAGGCCTTAACCATCCTCGCATCGCCAAGACAAGAGAAAACTCCTGCCGAAGTACAACCTCCACATGTATGTCACTGTAGCTCATTACACTCAGGGAGACGTTATGTAGAGAGTTCCATATTATGCCGAAAGTCACCCCGGGACCACATGCGCGTCAAGACACCGCTAACCTTACAGTGATATGTACATCAAAGTAGATCAACATGTAAGGTCGGCGAGACCGAAGGTCACTCGCCATGACCTTACACCGATAGCTATAACTTATAGCGATACACCATCCTCCATTTGAAAAGTCGCTATAACACATGCCTCCTCACCAAAGAATTAAACTCTCACCGAAATGATCACTTAGGCAACGGTCGGTAAGATAAAAGAAGATTAGGGAAACTTCAACCCGATAGCCAAAACACATACCGATAAGGTTCCATCCGCCAATGTGATCGCTGAGACATGTGAGAAGTCCTGCCGACCACCCTGAGACACAGAAGTTAGCAAAAATGGGTTGGGGAGACAAAGAAAATGTCACACCGACCTGAACCATGATGTAAAATATGCATGACTCAAAGGATTCAATGGGACCAAAGGGAAAAATATGAGTGGAAAATGCACACGGTAAGGCCAAATAAGTAAAATCAACATGTGAAAATATCAGAATTTAACAGTTCTAACACAGGGCTGGGGCGAAAAGCCCGGCTGGGGCAAGCGCTTGGGCTTTGGTCACCCATAAGACTAGCGGCTGATGTTTTAAGCCCTCCAGGGCTGGTAGAAAAGGCCGACAGCGGTGTAAGGGGGAGCCCAGTGGCCACTCGGTGGCTGAACCATTTTGAATGGGTAGCGCCTAAATTCTCCAATAATTTTGATTTTTTTAATACTTTTTAATTTTTTTTTCAATAAACGAGCCTCGAAAAACGTGCATGGGAGCCGTACAGCCCCTGGGAAAATTTTTTTTGCCTCTCCGGATGACTGTGTCCAAATCGGACAAACTTTATATGGAAATAGGGGTTTTTGGGCGCTGCGAATCCAACAACGAGGTCCTTTTGGGCCCAAAGTGCTCCAAAAATTAGGCGACCCCCAGATCTGGCAAACGGTGATGAAAATAAATGAAATAAAAGCCATTTCTGACTTTTTCTAGTGCTCTGAATCCAACGGAAAACCCCGATTTGATCCAAGATGCTGCATAATGATGCTCAAGGATTGAAACCCTCGAGGGACCTCGAATGAGCTCTGCACTGTATTCCTTCGACAAAGCTGATAAGGGGCTACAAATCGAGGCTCTGATACCATGTTAGAAACCCATGATTAGATTTGAAAACTAGAATAGACCTTCCATAGAAGAGAAAAACAAAAAAGCAAGAGCTATTGCAAAAAGATGTGCAACATTGATATATTCGAAGTACCATTAATTACAAGAGATAATTTGCTTTATAAAAGAAAAGATTCCTAAACCTAATCTTATCTTGAGCAACAAGATAGCTCGATAAGATAAGGATAAAACCTATAACTTAGGAATTAAATAAAGCCTAAGTAAACTTATGCAAAGTGTAATTAATAATTAATTACACCAACATTTTTTTTAGGCTCTAGAGATGTAGCTCGGCTCTTTCCTTTGCACTTTTAATCTATTTTGATGATTACAGTAGATTGTCCTCATAATTTTTCATGTAGATCTGTTTGTAACCTTATTTTCTACCAATCAATTTGCAAACCGGTCACATATTAAGGACCATTTCACTAACTTGTAGTCATCCATTACTTCATATGTTGAGGTTGGGTCTGTGTGCCAATAAATCCCGATGATTGCGAGAACTTTAATCCTACAAGTGTACCCAACTTCCTCAAGTAAAAGTCTTTTACCTTATTTTATAGTACTTTAAATGGTTAATTGAAGCTTCTTTAGATCTAGGATAGTTGAACCCCGATTAAAATATGGTATTAGATGGGTATATAATGATAAAAATTAGGTCCATTGAACACAAATTATGAACATAATTTACTCGACTATGAATAGTGTTACAATTATAATTATATCTCCTTTACCTACCTCTACATTAATGAAAAGATAATAGATATTGGAAGTTCATTACATGTCTCATGTATGTGTTAGTATTTTAATTTTGTTTAAGTTGTTCAAGAGCTTGATTAGGTCAAGAATATGTTCTACAAGCTCTATTCTCTTGACATGCTCAACATTTTCCCTACACATTTTCTCTTCAATCCAGACGTTTCTTAACTCCTTCCCTTGTTAGCCCTTGGTTGTTCTCAAGTGTAATGCTTTTTCTATGCATCTTGCAGTCTGTATGTATGATCAGTCATCTCTTATGAAGCATGGATAACCTTTCATGGAATTTTTGTTGTAATTAGACAATTGCCATTGTGAGAATAATCATTTAATTTGTATGGAAGTAAGTATTTTTCATATTATTTGACTTGGTATTGTAAAATTGTCTTTGTAGGATTCTCTAGGGGGGAACAAAAGAACTGTGATGATAGGTAGAGTTGTACAACACCATAAATCATTTGGCATTATCAATATATTGCTTATAGAATACTATGTGCAAGTAAAATAGAATGTGCAATGACAATTGGTCTCGAATTTAAATATGAATATAAGTACATTATACACAAGAAGATGGTATCTATTCTATGATTTAAAGAACCCCAAAATATGAAAATTAATAGGTTCCATTTGTTTACTTGCTCTTAGACACTTGTTTAATCGACAAGACCCTCAGAATGTCTTGCTGATAACTAACAATGTTCAAAACTCCTGAAGAGGTCAAATCAGTGTGACATTGGATCTGTCTTGCCGACAGAAGTCATCGACAAGACATGGACTATCGAAGTGAGTTTTCTATCCTGTGCTGATGATTGATCTCTCACTGATGGGTTGGCTTTGGTGGTCATCGCCAAGAGTCTCCGTGATGGTACATTTCAATGAATATTTTTTTTTCAAAATTGCATTATTTCATTGCAATTTTGACAAAGGCCATCGATGAATCACCGAAAAGGTCCGATGAAGTTGCTATAGCTACGATGAAATCTTCATCATAACTCCTTTCCCATTTTGTCGAAATGGCGACGAACTTTTGGTGTTGTTTCGACGCTTCGGAAGAGCCATTGCAATTGCATTTTGGTTGTAATTCGTCGGTGGATACACAAAGTTTTCGTCGATATTCTGATGAACATTTGAGTCATTTTATGATATTGACGACTGATGAATTTGTGCTATTATTTTGACGTTTAATTCGTCATCATAATTTTGACAAAAAAATAGAGACGAATTTTTTTTTGTCAATTCATCAATTTTCTAACAAATGTTTGTCGAACGACTGACGAATGTTCGTCAGAAAATGGAGTCAAATTCAGTAGTGTGTCTATGGATGAGAAGTGTTGAAGATGATGAGGATGTGTCTTTGGTGCTTGGTTTCCAAGTCCTTTTGAGAAAATTTGATAAAAAGAGGAAATAGCGTGTTGCAGTGATGTAGAGCATCTACCAAAAACCACAAACCATCAAGGGTACTTCTAACCCTGAACATAACTTGTGAAGATCAGTTAGCAAATCACCAATGTTTCACTTAACATTTCAACAAAATCCATCAAATTTACTTGCCTTCCACAAGGCTACCAAACATCAATTCACCAAGTCAGGTGCCAACTCACCTACCAAACCTTGAACATCCACATATAGACTGTACCAAAGAAAAAACTTGATTAGAAACACTGAACCAATCAATTCTTTTATTATTCACCAATTCACTCTTCAATGCAACTTGCTCCACAAGGAAAAATGAAAACCAACCATGCATTCTTGCTTCAAACCTATCACCAAACTTCCAAGACATTGTAATCATCATGTTTTTGATTGAAACAAATTAATACACACTTACAAAGCACTGATTCATTCAGAATCACTATCTCTTGCAGTCATGACACCATTTTGCACCATGGTTCCACATTGTTCAAAACATCAAATCAACAAGTTTAGCCTCAAGACTTTTCCCAAACCATTGAAATATCTCTAATAGCATTTTTTTGATAGATTCAAGACAAATTCAAACCAGAATCCATCACTCAAATCACTGTTTTAGCAGAATTCTCAGTTTCTGGCTTTTGAACACCAATATCCTAGTAGTATTGCAACATGCCCCAAATGGGTATAACTCACAAACCATATTAAATCTCCATAAGCTATTTATTGTTTTAGGGACCGATTATTTCCAAAATTATCATATCAAAATTCAAATGTTATTGTTTTGGAAAGTATATCTAAAAGCTGACTGTACCGCAACTAATGAGCCCCCAATTAGGCCAAAAATACAAAACAAGTTCTCTTAAATCACAACATAAACTCCAAATAGCCCTAAACAGTCTTAGATTAGGTCACAAAACTTGAGATTCACCAACCTTTAGGAACTCAAAGGTCCAATAAAATGCTGATCTACAAAACCCTTGATTTCAGGTTCCACAATACTTAAAAGAGTGAGGGTTTATTGGAAAATAACATTGCAAACCTCAAATCCACTTTCCACCACTTCAAACATGTTATAATGTGTCTAAATATTCTCTAGGAACCAACTACTAGCCTCATTGAATGCACTTTCCACAATTACCAACTTGTAGCCATCCATTTTCATAGGAAAACTTTGTATTTTCTAAGAGATCAACAACCAAATATTGAATTCTTGTTTTCCCTTGCACTTATCAACATACAAAGATCTTAAAGCATCCTATAATAACCTAATCCATTGAAATACAAAGCCTAAATTAGTGGAGTAGTCATTAAGAACCTAACTAGACTCTCAAACCCTTATATTGGGTTTGCAGACCGGTATGCAAAGATTAGACTCAAACTAATGTTTTATTCAATAAAATTCCTTAAAAATGGTATTGAATGAAATATAACTCACTAATATATCTAAAAAAATGATAGTTGGAGCCTAAGACTTTTGTATAGGCCGTACAACTGGTAAATAATAGAGAGAAAACACTGTATGTTATGAACAAGGTATTTATCTTAACAGTAACTCTTCAAGAATACAATCTTCAATGTTGCCTCAGCCTCACAATGCTCTTTTAAAGAGATTACGTTAGTTATAACACTTGCCTTTCCATCTTCAACTAACCACCTTCTACAACAAGATGACTCTTCAGATTCTCGTATTTTTTTGCATTTTGCAAGTTTTGCAATTTGTACAACAAAATAACATTTTTTTGCAAATTGACATAACTAACCCCCTAGAGACCTATTTAAGGACTCAAATAAATTAGAAATGATCTAGACATGACTCCTTTACATGCAGATCATGATAGATATTTAAATTTTACAAAATTTCCAATTAGAGACAAACAACACTATTAGGTGCTCCTGCACCGTACAACCAGCCTTAAAAGCTTTCCAAGTCCCTTGGAAACATGTTGTTGTAGTTCATTCTGCTTCTCAACATGTCTTGAATTGCTCCTTCTTTCTTTCTCTTGAGTCTTTTACTTGCATTTGTCTTGGTTCCATCCTTTTCCTTCAGCTTTGTCTTCATTTCTGACTTCTCTTGTCTTCATTTGTCTTTTCTTTTCCTTTTTCCTTTCTCTTTCTCTACTCATCAGGTTCAAAATCACTCTTCTCATTCAAAAGGACACATGATTATCCTTTCATAGCTCTCAAATTTCCACTAACTCTTTCTCAACCAAAGGACACAGGACTGTCCTTTCACATTGTTTTTCTAAGCAATCTTTCCTCTTTTTTCCACAATTCACCCTTGACCTTCTTTGACCAATCATCTTTTCATCTACTCCCATCAATGGAGTACTCTCAAACTGACTTACCACTCTCATAATTGCTATAAACTCAAGTGCTACTTTAGACAGGTATCCATCTCCCTCACTGCCTCACCACACAACTCAGCAAACCATCCATCTTACCCAACAGTAGGTCCTGAAAGATTCCTCACTCTCTCTATGCACCTTCTACCCAACTTAATCTCCATTAGAGGATGGTGAATGCATACCTCAACTTTTCTACCAACACACAATTTTTTAGAAACCTTCCTCTCTGCAACTTAGATGGATCAAGCACCTGCAACCAACCACAACTCAACAAGAACTCAACCAACTATCTGAATCAGCTAGCTCTGATACCAATTGATGTAGAGAATCTACCCAAAACCACAAACCATCAAGGGTACTTCTGACCTTGAACACAACTTGTGAAGATTAGTTAGCAAATCACCAATGTTTCACTTAACATTTCAACAAAATCCATCAAATTTACTTTCCTTCCACAAGGCTACTAAACATCAATTCACTAAATCAGGTACCAACTCACCTACCAAACCTTAAACACCACATATAGACTGTACCAAAGAAAAAACTTGATTAGAAACATTGAACCAATCAATTCTTTTATTATTCACCAATTCACTCTTCAATGCAACTTGCTCCACAAGGAAAAATGACAACCAACTATGCATTCTTGCTTCAAACCTGTCACCAAACTTCCAAGAAATTGTAATCATCATGTTTTTGATTGAAACAAACCAATACACACTTACAAAGCACTGATCCATTCATACTCACTATCTCTTGCAGTCATGGCACCATTTTGCACCATGGTTCCACATTGTTCAAAATACCAAATCAACAAGTTTAGCCTCAAGAATTTTCCCAAACCATTGAAATATCTCTAACAACATTGTTTTGACATATTCAAAACAAATTCAAACCACAATCCATCACTCAAATTATTGTTTTAGTAGAATTCTCAATTTCTAGCTTTTCAACACCAATATCCTAGTAACATTGCAACATGCCCTAAACAGGTATAACTCACAAACCATATTAAATATCCTTAATATATTTATTGTTTTAGGGACCCATTATTTCCAACATTAACATATCACAAATTCAAATATTATTATTTTGGAAAGTATATCTAAAAACCTGATTGTACTGCAACCAATGGGCCCCCAAGTAGGCCAAAAATATAAAACAAGTTCTCTTAAATCACCACCTAAACTCCAAATAGCCTTGAACAGTCTTAGATTAGTTCACAAAACTTGAGATTCACCAACCTTTAGGAACTAAAAGGCCCAATAAAACAGTCATCTACAAAACCCTTGATTTTAGGTTCCATAATGCTTAAAAGAGTGAGGGTTTATTGGAAAAGAACATTGCAAACCTAAAATCCACTTGCCACCACTTCAAACACATCAGAATGTGTTTTCATATGCTCTAGGAACCAACTCCCAACCTCATTGAATGCACTTTCCATAATTACCAACTTGTAGCCATCCATTTTCATAGGAAAACTCTATATTTTCTAAGAGATCAACAACCAAATATTGAATTCTTCTCTTCCCCTCCACTTATAAACACACACACATCTTAAATAATCCTATAATAACCTACTCCACCAAAATACAAAGCCTAAATCAGTGGAGTAGTCATTAAGAACCTAACTAGACTCTCAAACCTGTATATTGGGTTTGCAGACTGGTATGCAAAGATTAGACTCAAACTAATGTTTTATTTAATCAAATTCTTTAAAAAATTGTATTGAATGAAAGATAACTCACTAATCTATCTAAAATGAGAGTTAGAGCCTAAGACTTTTGTACAGGCAGTACAACTGGTAAATAACAGAGAGAAAACATTGTATGTTATGAACATGGTACTTTTATTAATAGTAACTCTTCAAGAATACAATCTTCAATGCTTCCTCAGCCTCACAATGCTATTTTAAAGAGATTTACATTAGTTATAACACCTTCCTTTCCATCTTCAACTAACTAACCACCTTTTACAACGAGATGACTCTTCACATTCTTGTCTTTTTTTGCATTTTGCAAATTTTGCAATTTGTACAACAAAATAACATTTTTTTGCAAATTGACATAACTAACCCCCTAGAGACCTATTTAAGGAATCAAATAGATTAGAAATGATCTAGAAATGACTCCTTTACATGCACATCATGATAGAGATTTAAATTTTACAAAATTTCCAATTGGAGACAAACAACACTATTAGGTGCTCTTGCACCATGCAGTGGTGTTTTGGGTGACAGAGTTGTGTTCTAGTCTTGCTCTACATTTCTTCTAGGTTGAAGATATTCCTATGCGATTTGTATATGTTGGTGAGAGGTGTTCAAAGGTGTTGTATTCAATAGTTGGTGTGCTAGATTTTTGTACAGAAGAATTTGTGTTCACTAGTGTGTGATTGTGTATTGTAGAGGTGTCTGGGATAAATGTTTTTTCTCCATTGTGTTTTAGGTCTTGTGATTCTGAAGGTGTGTTGATGGTGTTGGTAGTTTACCTTAGTCAAGAGGGTTTGAGGTTTGGTGCTTCAAAAGTTAATTTTTTAAGTAACAGTGTATGGAAGAGTTGTCTGAGTGTACTAGGTGTGTACATTCTTTAGGTAGAAGTTGTTGCGAAGGAGTTTGTTGGATTTCAGGGTGTTTGAGGAATATTATAGATCATATTCAAGAATGGGGTGTGGTTCGCAAGTCATCCGTGATTTTGAGGGAGCATGTAATTAAAATTTTAATGCCGTTTGCATGGGTAACATCCGACTTGGTGTTTACACTACATGCGGTGGATAATTATTGTTTGAAGAAGCATGTGGTTGAGTGGTTTTGTTGATTTGGGTTCCAAATAAGGTTTTATGTGGTCCACTTTCACTTCTATCCGCCACAAAAGTGTTTTGGCGCTGGCCTAATTTGAATTTGCATATTTGAGGTGCATAGCCGACCTTGGAGCAGGTTTCAAGGTTGAAGATGGTATAAGTATGACTTGAGTTGTTGAGAGATGTTGAGATGGTGTGAGATATGTGAATGATCCAAAGTGTAGAGTTGTAGAGTGCGAAAACGAGAAGTGCAGTGTGAGATTTCATGTGTTAGTTTACTAGATGTAGTGAGCAAAATGTGGCTACAATTTTTCAATCAAATTGCGAAGGTGTTGATGACATTATGGTGGGCTCTTTGTTGCATTGATATGCTTTTCTCTGTGTAAAATTCCTTCTCTATCTTCTTTTCTATTATGGTAGTGAGCCTTTTGGAATTGAGCTTCTCTTCTTTGGGAAATGAGCCCTACTAGTAGTGAGCCCTATTTTATTTGGTGTTGATATTACTTATATTGTGAGATAATCCTCACCGTGGTTTTTCCCTTCTTGGGTTTTCCACATAAATCTAGTGTTCTCTTGTGTATGGTGTTAAGTTGTTTCAGTTTTTTTAATTTTCTTTTCATTTAAATTCATCATAATAGATTTAAAGGTTTAATGAATGAATGTGGATGGGTAAAAGCACAAAGTTGTGTCACACTTTTGGCCAAATAAATATTTTCGAGCGAAATATTTTTGACTGGAAAGGTTTCGACCAAATAGGTTTCAACCGAAACCACGTGGCTTATTATGCAACACACAGGTTTCAGCCAAATCCCATTTTTTTTTTTCCTTTTCCTGCTTTGAAATTGGCTTTTTTAATGTGTGAGGTTTCTATAGAAAGGGTTTCAGTAAAAGCAGTTTCTATAGAAAGGGTTTCAGCCAAAACCTTTTCTGTAGAAATTGTTTCTACCTAAACTGTCTATGTGGCATCTTAGTTGGCAGCCAACTTAGCTTTTTTTAGAATTTTCTGAAACTTTCAACTTTAGCTAAGTATTTCTTTAGTCATAATGATGTTTAAAAATAAAATAAAAATACCCTTTTTTAGAGCTTGGAGTGGTGAATCTGAATATGTGTTTTTTTTAATATTTTGATTAGTTTTAATATATTTTATTTTTAAAATAATGCAATTAGGTTGTTAAAGTTAAAAAAGAGGTTGATTAGAAATTAAAAAAATAGTAAAACATATTAATTTTAAAAAAAAATTATATGGGGCACAAGAGGAGAGTCTTCTTCAAAAGGGTATAATTTATTTTTTGAAAATGGTTAAAAAAATAGACAATAGTTGACGACTTGTGAAAAATGTTGAATTCTGACAAGTTTGACTTTAAAACGTTATTACGAGAAAAATATACATCATTGATTTTCTTATTTTATTTTTCATGCACAAGATATTGAAGTTACCTATTTGGAGAATTTTTTTTTAGGGAGAAATGAAGTATTTTTCAATTTATTTCTTGACGGCCCGTGAAGTCACTTTTTTTCTGAAATTTTCAGCATTCCAAAATTTGTTCTTAAATTGATAAAAAAAGTAATGAAAACAATTTTTTTTAAAAATATAAAAAATTACAAGAATAAACTTCATGAAAAGTTCTACATTTCATTAGTTTACATCATTTTGAAATTCAAAACATAAAGACCACTTTTATGTGGTCGAAGTTTAGAATTTTTTTTTGTTGTTGGCTGATTCCTTTATAAAGTGTGACACAGGATTGTGCTTTTACCCGGATTTGAATGTTAATAAGGGTTTTTAAGTTTTAAGGTACAATTGATTCACCCCCCTCTCAATTGTCTTGTGCATTAAAAAATTGGTATAAGAGCAAGGTTCCTTAGAGAAAATATTAACCGCTTAAGGTAGATCTGGGATGGTGCACAAGAAGGAGATCCCTATATTTGATGGAACAAACTATGCATTTTAGAGGACAAGGATGGAAGGCTTTCTAGAGAATCTGGGATATGATGTCTGGAGATCAATTCAGACTAGATATAATATGCCTACAAATGGTCCAAGTATTGAAACTAAACTCAAGGCCTATGAAAGAAATAGTAAAGCAAAGTATGCTCTCTTGAGTAATCTTACAAATTTTGAATTATTGAAAGTTATGGATTTAAAGACTGGTAAAAAAAATTGGGATTTTTTTTGAAAGTATTTATGAAGGAGATGATATGGTCAAACAAGCTAAGATGTAGAATTTAAAAACCACATTTGAGAACCTATGGACGTATGAAGATGAAAGCATTACAAGTTATATCCAAAGGGTAGATGAAGTGGTCAGCTCCATCAGAGGTCTTGGTGGAAAAGTCAAAGAACCAAAAGTGGTAAAGAAAATTATTAGAACCCTTCCTAAAGCTCATAGACATAAAGTTGCTGCTATTGAGGAATCTCAAAATCTAGATCAAATATTCTATAGATCAATTATATGGATTTTTAATTGCATTTAAAATGAGGGAATTTGGTATTAACAATGGTGCAAAAGTTGAGACTACTTTTAAGGCTATAAAAATAAAGAACACTGAAGAACCAGATCAGGAAGATCTTGATGATGTTGAAGCTAACTTTGTAAGAAGGATGAGAAGAGGTAGTGGTAAATACAAAGGTAAGTTGTCTTTCAAATGTTTCAGTTGTGGAAAGATATGTCACTATGCTTCAATATGTCCAAACATAATTGTGAATGACATAAACAAGGAGAACAAAGGTAAGATGATTAAAAATATATATTATGTTAGAGAAGATACAAGTATTTCTGATGATGATGATGAATTCTTGTTCATGACTTTAAAATATGAATCTTTTTTTGCTAACTCTAAAAGATGTGTGAAGGAATGCCCTTCAAAGAAAAAGGATAAGAATGAAAGTACTTTGGTATCTACTTTTCATGCTAGACAAAATAAGAACTACTAGATCATTGACATTGGTTTCTCTAATCATATGTACAGAGACAAGAATAAGTTTTTTAAACTTGAAAAGTATGATGGAGGAATTGTTAGATTTGGTAATGATCTAGGTTCTAAGGTATGTGGAATAGGTTCAATAAGTTTTGATGGCAAGCATAATATTGAAGATGTTTACTATGTTAAGGGTCTAAGACAACCTATTGAGTGTTGGACAAATGTGTAGCAAAGGATACAATCTTATGTTTCAGGATGATGGATGTGAGATCAAAAAAGGGTCTGGAACTATGATTGTTGTTGAAAGGATAGATGGAAATGTTTATCAACTTAAGGGTGATGATGATCATTGATTTATGACTTAGATTAAGGAAATTTGGTTATGGAATAGGAGGAGGTATCACATTAATTTTGATAATTTTGTAAGAATCAGTTCAATTCAAGTAATGAGAGATTTTCCAAAGATTACAAAGCCTATCAATGTTGTCTGCAAGGAGTGTTAGATTGAAAAAAAAAAAAAAAGTTTCCATGGAAAAGAAAAATATTCTACCGGATTACTTGAATTGGTGCATACAAATCTCTGTGGTCTTACAAGAACAAGAAGTCTTCAAGGTGACACATATTTCATGCTTTTTATTGTTTATTATTCAAGAATGACATGGGTTACTTCTCTTAAGGAAAAATATGAAGCCCTAGATAGATTCAAAGCATTTAAAGTTATGGTTGAGAATGAAATGGATATCAATATCAAATTTTTAAGGTTTGACAGAGGTGGAGAGTTCACCTCCAATGAATTCAACATGTTTTGTGAGAATCATGGCATAAAGAGGCACTTATATACCCCTAGGACTCCTAAGGAAAACAGAGTGGTTGAAATGAAATACATAACTGCTCAAGAAGTTGCAAGGACTATGATGAAAGAATCTAACCAACCGGAAGTCTACTAGAGAGAAGCAATTCATATTATTGTTTATATACTTAATAGAGTCAAGCAAAAGAAAACAACATAAAGAATCCCTATGAGTTGTGGTATGGAAGGATACCTATTGTAAAATATTTTATAATGTTTGGAAGCAAGTGTTCTATCAGAAGAGATGAAGAAAATTTGGGAAAGATTGATGCAAGGTATGATGGAGGAATCTTCCTTGGATATTCTACTAAAAGCAAAGCCTATTGGTGCTACAACAAAATATTAAGAAAAATTATTGAGAGCGTAAGTATCAAGGTTGATGAAGATTTTTAGAACTCAGTGGTGATAGATGGATATGAATCAGATGAGCTTGATTTCAAAGAAAAAGAAAAGGCTAAGGAAAAGGAAGTGCAAATTGAAGAGGAAGAAGCTATGGAAAAGACCCCTAAAACCCCTAAGTATGTGTAGAGAAATCATTCTAAAGAACAGATCATTGAAGACAAAATCAAAGGTATATTGACAAGAAGGAAAGTTGTTGAAGAAGAGGTAAATTTGTGTTTACTTTTTGAAGTTGAACCTAAAACAATAATTGAGGCATGCAAAGACGAACATTGGATTAAGGCTATGGAAGAATTATTATTGTAGATTGAGAAGAATCAAACTTGGGAACTTGTCCCAAGACTTGCAAAAAAAAAAAAATTGGATCTAATTGGGTGTTAAAAAATAAACTGAATGAGAATGGAGGTGGTAAGAAACAAAGTAAGGCTTGTGTGTAAGGGATATTCACAAGTTGAAGGAATAGATTTTGAGGAGACATTTGCTTTGATGGCAAGAATGGAAGCTATTTAAAGGATGTTTTTAGCTTCTGCAACACACAAGGATTTCAAAGTTTATCAGATGGATGTGAAGTGTGATTTCTTGAATGAAGAATTGGAAGAAGTATACATAAAATAATTGGAAGGATTTCAATTATCAGAAAAACCAAATATGGTTTGCAGATTGAAGAAGGCATTGTATGGATTGAAGCAAGCTCCTAGAGCTAGATTGAAGAAGGCATTGTATGGATTGAAGCAAGCTCCTAGAGCTTGGTATGCAAGGTTAGATAAGTATTTGATATGGAAAGGATTCAATAAAGGTACCACATATAGTAATCTTTGATTTAAGGTTGAAAAATATCAAATCTTGATTGTGGTTGTGTATGTTGATGACATAATTTATGGAGGAAATGAAGCTATGTGCAAGAAGTTTACAAAAGAGATGCAGAAAGAGTTTTAGATGTCTATGTTTGGGGAGATGAATTTCTTCCTTGAGCTATAAATCAATCAAATAAAGGTATATTCATTTCACAATCAAAGTATGTCAAAGAGATGTTGAAGAAGTTTGGAATGGAAGACTCTAAACTGATATGTACTCCTATGGTTATTGGTTACAAGCTGAGTAAGAATGATGAATCCACTAAAGTTGATCGAAGCAAGTACAAATCAATGATTGGTTGACTGCTATATCTAACTACTACTAGATCAAATATCATGCATGCAGTTTGTCTTGTGGCTAGATTTCAAGAAGATCTTAGAGAGTCACATTTTGCAGTAGTGAAGAGGATATTTATATACTTAAAAGGCACTCCAGATCATGGTTTGTGGTATCCAAAGGATACTAATTTCACTTTGAGTGCTTGCACAGATGTATATTGGGTTGGTTGTGTTGATGAAAGGAAATGCACAAGTGGTGGTGCATTCTTTCTTAAATGTAGATTGGTATCATGGCTAATTAAGAAACAAGATTCAATTTCTTTATCTACTACAGAGGTTGAGTACATTGCAACATCTTGCTACACACATGTGTTGTGGATGAGGAAAAAATTGAAGGATATCAAAGTAGTGTATGATGAGCCTATTTCTATCTTTTGTGATAATACAAGTGTAATTAACATTTCAAAAAATCTAGTGATGTATTCAAGGACAAAGCATATTTCAATTTGGTATCACTTTTTGAGAGAGAAGGTTGTGGGGAATGAAGTGAAGCTTGAATATGTACCTACAAAGGATCAGATTGTTGATATATTCACTAAGGATCTTTCTAAGGATACTTTTGAGTATCTTTGGGAGAAGTTGGGGGTTATTTCCCCTCCTTTGAACTAGATGCATAAGGAGATGCATTAGTCTAGTGGATCTCAAGATTCATTCTTTATTCTAGACTAACATTGGTGGCTACCTCTTAGGGGGAGTACGTAGTGGCATTGCTGATTGTTGCAGTCAAAAGAGTGTGTAGTGGTAGATGATTTGGTATAGTTTGGTGTGTACTCCTAAATGGGAGTATTCAGAGTAGTAAAGGAAAGGTGTTGCATAGTAGTAAAACGAAAGGTGTGAGAGATGCAAATGATGCAAAGTGAAGAGTTGTAGAGTGCAAAATTGAGAAGTGCAGTGCGAGCTTTCATGTGTTAGTTTACTGGATGTAGTGAGCAGAAGGTGGCTACAATTCCTTAATTAGACTGTGAAGGTGTTGATGTCATTATGGTGGACTCTTTGTTGCATTGAGATGTTTTTCTCTATTTAACATTTCTTCTTTACCTTCTTTTCTATTATGACAGTGAGCCTTTTGGCAATGAACCTCTCTTCTTTGGGCAGTGAACCCTATCGTTAGTGAGCCCTATTATATTTGGTGTTGATATTACTTATATTGTGAGCTAATCCTAACCATGGTTTTTCCTTTCTTGGTTTTTCCACATAAGTATACTATTCTCTTGTGTATGGTGTTAAGTTGTTTCAATTTCTATTATTTTCTTTTCATGCTAATTCATCATAACATATTTAAGGGTTTAATGAATGATGTGGATCTAAATATTAATGAGGGTTTTGAATTTTTAAAGTACAAAGGATTCACCCCCTGTCAGTTATCTTGACGTGCGTCATATCAGGTCATATTTAAGGGTTTAATCAATTGGTCTTATACTCGATTGGGGGAAAACACTTGACGTGCGTCATATCGGTTCTTACATAGGCTGTGTTGAAGACATAAAACCATGGAAAAATCCAAAACATCACAAAATGACCTGAGAAAACACAAAAAACATCATAAAAATTCAAAAGGACTGTATACACTTAAAAATGGTTACATCACATTGTCTGGTAATTAATTAAATATTTTTAATGTTTAATTAAAATCTTCTAATTCCATCTACGTATAAATAAATTTAAATAATTTATTTATATTTCTTCTTTATTTCATTTCAATTAAATAAATAAGTTTATTTAATCATATTTTCATATTCATTTCTTAATTGATTAAATAAATATTATCGTTTATTTATATTAATTATCATATAATCTTAGTTTGAATATTTTATTCAAATAAAGATTAAAATATTCTTCTTTTCTTCTAAATATCATTTATAATTAAATATTTCAAATATTTAATTAATTCCTCTAATTCGATTTTAATATCTATTCATAATTAAATATTCCAAAATATTTAATTAATTCTTCTATTATTTCAAATTCTTCTAAAGTCTATTCATAATTAAATATTCCAAAATATTTAATTAATTCTTCTAATATTTCATATTCTTCTAAAGTTACATTATAATTAAATATTTCAAAATATTTAATTAAATCTTCCATAGTTTGTAAAATCAAAAATCAAAGTGCAATAAATGAAATTAAATAAATTTATTTATTTATTTAATTTGGGGATTATCTTCAACACCCGTGAAACAAACTGCCCAAATAGAAAATTTAATTTTCTCTGTTTCTGTGCAGGCTTGTTCCCGTGGGTTGAAGACATGAATCCATCCTTCTCTCCAACTTCTCAACTTCTTCCATCTTCTTCTCAATTTCTCCATCTCTCACCTTTCAATTCTACCAGACAATATCACAGCCGTAGATTCTTGCCAGCCGGGATTGTGCCTGCAAAAATCTATAAATATGACTGTCGGGAACTCCAAATGATATAGAAGTTTTAAGCAAGTAAATTATAGTCAAATTGTAAGCATTCATAGCATTCATAGAATTCACAGTACTTTCATAGCATAGAATCATAGTAATCATAGCATAGAATCATGACATCTTCCATTCACAGTCCCTGTGCATAATCTACAGCCCCTGTCCATATTCATATTCATAGCATATAGGATAGAATTTCCTTTTGCATAACTCATTCTACAGGTTGCTATTTGGAGGAGCTGAGCTTATACAATCTGAGAGCAAAAGCTTCAAAAGAAATCACTGTAGATAGAGGAAGATGGAACGCTTCTGAAAACTATATTTATTTCTTTGTTTGAGTTTTCAGTATAATGTTTCATTTTGTGTTTTGTTTTCATTTAGATTACACCATATAAAAATTAACACATTTTTGGCGCCTACCGTGGGGCTCTTGCCCCCTTTTTAATATCTTTTTGTAGGTTTCTTTTGACAGGTTACAAACAAAAACAGTGGAATAGCGCAGGAAACACGTCTTCAAGATTTCAATACCCAGTTTAGCGCATTTAAGGTCTTTTGCAGTGCCCGTGAAGTCTTTTGCAGCGCCCATAAGGTCTTTTGCAGCGCCCGTAAAGACTGTTGCAGTGCCCTTGAAGTCTTTTCCAGCGCCCTTGAAGTCTTTTGCAGCGCTCATGATATGTATTGCAGTGCTCTTAATTAGTTTTGCAGTGCTATTAATGAGTTTTGCAGCGCCTTTAAAGTATTTTGCAGCACCTGTAACTTCTGTTATAGCGCATTTCTATAAGTTGTAATTTGTAATGTTAAAATAGTTTAACTGATTTTGACGCAACCGCAGATAGTTAGTAAATTTTTAAAGATAAAATGAACTAATCCTAGGGTAGGCATTTAAGGTAAAATGAAGCAATCCTAGTGTAGTCATCTAAGGTAAAATAAAGCAATCCTAGGGTAGACATTTAATTTAAAATGAAGCAATCCTAGGGTAGACACTTCATATTTCGTTTTGGGCTTAAAAAGAATTTTTCTGTTTATGTGAAGCAACATCTTCACTTAGCTTAGAAAATTTTCATTTGGGGCTTAAAATACATTAGTGTTTGCTTTGTTTTGGTGATAGGCCTATGCTCTCCCCTTAACTGGGTGATCAAAATGCCAAACTCACCTATTTCCCTTCATGCAATTTCCTATTTTATTAGCTCCTTTTAGAAGGCCTGCCATAGTGGGAAAAAGTACTCACCCTACGGGAACGACCTAAGTGGGAACAACTAAAGCCAAGTTTTCCAACCCACTATAATCAAATGCGGATGGTTGATGAAAATCCCATTCGACAGTAGTATGCATTGATAACCATCCCCAAAGCCTTTCTTCTAAAGGTAGGGAGGTCTCTCAAGGGAGTCTATCATTTGCTGCACCGAACGGAAACCCTTACTAAGAACTTAGTGTAGTATATTACCGAGTCAGTTCCTGAACATTATATTAATCACAGTGCAGGGGAGGGAAGAATCTACCCCCAAGATACTCACCATATAACTGCCAAGGATTGTTTGCTCAGGGGATTTGGTATCCACTTCCGTCACTCTGAGTACACACCTGGAAAAGACAAAAACACGGGCGCCCTTTTCGGGGGTGACATGGCTGTGTGAGTCGACACAGTTTTAAGATGTGGTCTGTTGATTGCTATGATGACCTACTTGAGAACTAAGAGTGAGTCTGTTTGAAGTGCTTATCATGTGTAAAACCCGTTAAAACACTTTTTGAACAACATTTTGATTATACACTTAATGTTTAGCATAAGACTTAAGACAACCATTTTACAAATTGTTTGATGTGTTTTCAATACACTAATTCAGATAAGATCATCCAAAACACTCATTATCACATTGATTAATCTCATGTTACGAGATTGGAAATCCACAACGTATGTAAAGATATTCATTTTCAAAAGGATTAAAAAGCCAAAGAAACCCCTCAACCACAAGAAACTATTGAAGAAACAACGATTCTTGTATCAAAGCCGAAAAGTTTTACTCAAATATAGAACATTTCTTCATAGGTATCATGATTGTGTTAGAGGTCTTTTAGATGATTATGCCATAGAACCTTTGTATTCACAAGCTTACTTTCAAAGAAGATCCCTTTCTCAAAGGCATAACCATAGTCAACGTATTCGTTTCAGTTATATTCCCCAACCTGCAATTGACTATTCTACTCGTCCAACTCAAATTTTGCAATAGAGAACTTAGAATATATTAGGCATCTATTACAAAATCCATCCGTTTACAAAGCCATGATCAAAACTTCATAAAGTGCAAAATCATCCTTTTCTTGATCTTTTGCTTACTTTCCCGCTAACGAGATTTTCATCCTTCCACTTAGGGGATGAACACAAGCTAAAAGATTAGAAATTTTGTGTAAGTCATAGAATCTTCATTCTATCCCGACTTTCATATAACTCACATAAATTGCACTATTTCACTTTTTTTTGATCAAAAGCAAGTAGAACTTGGAACGAAACCTATGCCTATCTTCACGAGATCTCAAAAACAAATGGAAAAAGACGAGGGAGAAACCACTACAAGTAAAATGGGTGACCATACTGAAAAAGAAGAGGAAACATTTAATCTTGATGAGTTAACAGAAGAAAAGCTTCAAGAAGTAGAACAAGATCCTCAATTCCATACTCTTATGGAAAAGATTTTAGAACGAAACAAAGAACGATACTTTCTTTCATTAGCTAATCAAGGAGCTAAGTTGCCTCACACTTTTGACATAGAAGGGATTAAACAAAGTCCTGAAACTCCTCCTAATGACTTTAGTGCTCTTAATCAACAGATAAAAGAATTACAAGGGCAGATAAAAGAAATGCAAGGGGGTACAACAAAGAAATATGTTTTGGAAGACATATCTCCTTATCCATTTGATAGGAGTCTTCAAATGATCCCATTTCCAAAACATTGCGAAATTCCTAAGTATGATAGGTATAATGGAAAAACTGATCCCATTGACCATGTTAGGGATTTTCGAAACATGAGTCTAGAATTTGCCTATGATGATACTTACTTGATGCAATTATTTCCACGAAGTCTAGGTGTACAATCCATGGAGTGGCTTTCAAAAATCACTCCACCTATTAAAACTTTTGAGGAGTTAATAAATCAATTTATATCACAATACTCCTACAACATACAACACCAGATAACAATGCTTGATCTTTGTAAAGTGAAACAAAAAGTAGGAGAACCCTTCACTACATTCTTACAAAGGTGGAGAAGGTTATTTGCATGATATTCCTATCCTATTCCTGAAAAGGAAAAGATGGATATCTTCATTAATAGCCTAGATCAAGAATTAAGCTATAGGCTTAACCTTCATTGTCCTCATAACTTTGAAAAATTGATTGAAAACGCAATCACCATTGAAGGAGCCTTGGTTAAAAGGGGAGTGATAAAACTTGATAATCCAAGTACATCAAATCAAAACAATAACGATAAAACAAGGTTTTGGAACAGAAACAAAAATGTTGTTAATGATGGTATAGTAGATGCAAATAATTTACGAACAAGACCATCTGTTTTCAATCTATCAAGTGCTCCACGAAACAATTAACAGGGAAATACAACTCAACAAGGAAACAACAATCAACAAGGACAAACCTCCAAGCAAGAAAACATGACCAATCAAAATACCAATCAAAATCATGGTAATTTCAATAATAATCTTGGCAATACCCAAACATCAAATCCGTCCAGACCTTCATTCTTTTCAAATCGACGAAATTTTACTGCTTTGGGTCAATCTCTTGAGTCTGCTCTCAAGGAGCTTCTTGATAATAAGGTTATCATCTTACCACCACAAAGAGATTATGAGCCACGAGTCAAACCACCATCATGGAATGACTCGTATTATTGCAATTATCATCGATGTAAGGGTCATAGAACAAATAATTGTCAAGCTTTGAAAAATCTAGTACAAGATTTAATTGACAATGGTACCATTACAATTGAGGGACATCATACCAATGACGATCATCAAGCATTCAAAGATCCTTTACCAAATTATCAAAAGGGGGAAACATCAGATACCAAAGCCAAAATCATACATAATGTTGAAGACAATATAATCCGTCACATCTACGCAGATGATCAACGGGTTAACGTTATCAAAATCAAGGGAAAACAAGAATATCAACAGGTTAATGTGACAACAAGAGGTCAAGCAAAAGTTGTTCTAAAAGGAAGTTCATCTAAAACAACTATTTCTCCTCCAAGTCAGTATAATGTGGTTGATCAATTGAGAAAAACATCAGCTCAAATCTCCATCCTGGAACTTCTCAAAATATCCCCTATACACAAGAATATTTTAGAAGAAGCCCTTGTAAACACAACTGTTGATACTGATTTAGATGTAAACATATTTCAACCCATGGTGGGACATTTGTCTTCCCCCACTTGTCTTTCATTTTCTGATAAAGATGGTGCTTCCATGACACATCCACATAATTCCTCACTTTATCTTGAAGTAATGATCCATAAACATTGAATTAGACGTGTCTTAATAGATGGAGGAGCCGGTTTGAATATTTGTACCTTGAAGTTAATAAATGCCTTGGGAATTTCAGAAAATGAAATTGATCCATGAAGGAAAATAACTATCAAGGCATATGATGATGAAGAAAGAGCTTAGGATTAATATTGCTGCCTATCAGAGTGAGACCTATTGTGAAGAATACATTTTGTCAGGTTCTAGATCGGGATCTTTCTTATAACATACTTTTGGGTCATCTGTGGATTCATGATATGCAAGCAGTACCATCAACATATCATCAATGTATAAAGTTTCCATATGATGGACAAGAAATAACTATACAAGCTGATTACAATAGTACCCAAACTTGTTCAAATCTTCGAGTAACTCAAGATGTCTTAGTACCACACAATAGGGAAGCTCTGGCTGTTTCATCTTCCAAACTACAAGTCCAATTGCAAGAATTGACAAAGAATCTTGATACTAAGCTGAAATTTAAAGACAAAGGGGTAGGTGAATATTCATTATCTCTCTCTACCTTACCTCCTTCTCTGAGGTCACATGGACATCCAACCTTATCAAATCAAAAGATTGTAACAACTTCTACATCTCAAGCTTCTGTGCCAATCACAAAGTTTGATGGAAAATTCATTAAAGCTAACACTACTGAAGAAGAAGCTGAAGATAGGGACATCCTAAATTGGCTATACAAAGATGAAGACGAATCTCTCTTGCACATTAAGTTGCCTAAAGAACAATATGGTAAGGGGTATGCTATCATGCAGAAGATGGGCTATGAAGGAAATGGTCCTATAGGAAAAAGAAGAGAAGGAATCGTGGAACCAATTCAACCTATTTCAAAGCATTCAAGTGATAAAACAGGACTCGGATATGGCAAAGATAAAGAAGAATTTGCTTCACAGCAAACACAATCAACTCATGAAAGAGGATTAGTGTCAGATAGACCTCATGAATTAGTTTTCCAATTGCAAAATAGTTCAGATACTGATTCTAATGAATATGAATGGGATACCATTTATAATGATGAATTTTGGAGGGATAAACAAGTTGATATCATACACAAGTATGCACCTGTTCTTATACAAGGAGAAGGCTCAAGGCCTCCACTTGATTATGTTTTACAAAGCAATCATGACTCAAGTGAGGATGAATCAGATTCTAACGAGATTGACAATCAACAGGAGAATACCATCATAGACCTTGTCTACTATGAGGATGATAACCATATCATGACTTTGACAATTCAAGACCTTACCCAACCTAATGATCCTATGCCTTTAGTTTACCCAGAACTTATTGATTGGGACATTGATGCACCTATCCATATTCCCACATTCAATGATGATGAGGACATTATAAATTTCCTTTGTTCCTCAAATGAAGAAAACAATTGTTTCATTCAAGAATCTCATACTCATGATTTCGATAAGGAGGGTGTCAAGTCTCTTAGCTACAAAATAAATGAAATAAAAGATGGATCTATTGGTGAAAACCAAAAAATGGTAGTGATAGATCAACAAAAGAGAAAATAAAGAGCGAATCCGACAGTGAAAACCTTTTTGAGGCACTGAAGGATGAGAAACTTGACACTCTTCCCAAGTATTATCATGAAAGATCTTCTATTTTGATCGAACCAACAGAATCAATCAACATAAGTACAGCAGAGCAGCCAAAAGTTTTGCAACTTGCAGCATCATTAACAGTTGAAGAAGTCCTGAAATTCATGCAATTCTTGAAGGAGAATCAAGTTAACTTTGCTTGGTCATATGCTGATATGCCAGGGTTAGATCCTAATCTGATAATGCATCATTTATCTATTCAACCAGGGGCAAAACCTGTGAAGCAAAAGCTCAAAAAATGCATCCACATGTTGCATTACTGGTCAAAGAAGAATTAAAGAAGCTTTTGGATGTTGGATTCATTCGAACTATTGATTATGCAGAATGGATTTCCAACATTGTACCTGTTTCAAAGCCAGATGGAAGGATTAGAGTTTGTACAGATTTCAGAGATTTAAATAAAGCTTGTCCCAAAGATGACTTTCCTTTACCTAACATAGATATGATTGTTGATTTAACTGCTGGCCATGCAATGTATTCATTAATGGATGGATTTTAGGATACAACCAGATAAAAATTGCACCAGAGGATCAAGATAAAACAACGTTTACATGCCCTTGGGGTACATATTGCTGGAATGTAATGCCATTTGGCTTAAAGAATGTTGGGGCTACTTATCAAAGAGCAATGACAACAATTTTCCATGATATGATGCATACATTCATGGAAGATTATGTTGATGATTTACTTGCCAAATCTCACACATGAGAAGAACACCTGGAAATCTTATCAAATTTTTTTACCAGAATGGAGAAGTTCAATGTTCGACTAAATCCAAAGAAATGTGTCTTCGGTGTTACATCTAGAAAAACTCCTAGGATACATTGTTTCAGAAAAGGGTATAGAGGTTGATCCAGAAAAAGTGCAAGCTATAATGGACATGCCGCCACCATGAAATATCAGTCAACTTCGATCATTGCAAGGAAGATTACAGTCCATCAGAAGGTTTATAGCTCAACTGGCAGACAAAAGCTTGCCATTTACACATTTATTACATAAAAATGTCCCATTCAAATGGGATGACAAATGTGAAACAACATTCAATCAGATCAAGCAATATCTTATGCATCCACCAGTTTTAATTTCAACTATTCCAGGAGAGCCACTCATACTCTATATTTCAGCAACAGAAGTATCTTTGGGAGCATTGCTAGCACAAGAAGATTCTACAGGTAAAGAAAGGGCCATATATTATATTAGTAGAACCTTAACAAGTCATGAGTTAAATTACAGTTTCATTAAAAAAGCTTGTCTTGCAGTGGTGTTTGCTTCTCAAAAGTTGCGACACTATATGTTGGCTCATACAGTTAAGCTAATAACCAAGATTGATCCATTAAAATACCTATTAAGCAGAGCTACTTTAACAGGAAGACTTGCAAAATGGGTAATGATCTTAAGTGAGTTTGACATTCACTATGTAGATCGAAAAGCTATTAAAGGACAGGTCATTGTAGATCAGTTGGCTGAAGCACCTTTACACGAAGAAAATCCAATACACATTGAGTTTCCTGATGTAGATGTCTTCACAGCAATAATTCAGAAATCATGGACATTGTACTTTGATGGATCTTATACATAATATGGCTCGGGGGCAGGGATTCTCTTTGTTACACCTAAAGGACATACCATTTCACGATCATATCGGTTGATGTTTCCTTGCACAAATAACATAGCTGAATATGAGGCATTGCTCATAGGATTGAAAATAGCTTTGGAATGGCAAATTATAGAGCTGGAAGTCTACGGTGATTCACAACTTGTCATTAATCAAATTAATGATGACTATCAAACTAAAGATGATAAGTTGCTACCTTATAAGAACATGGTGGATGATTACAAGAAATATTTTGTGTCAATCAAGTTTTCACAAATATCAAGGATTGATAATAAAGCTGCAGATGCAATGGCTACCATTGCTTCCTTATTACAAATATCAGAAGTTCAAACCAAATATGAATTTTTGGTGGAACAATTGTTTTCTCCCACCTATGATAATCCTGAAACCCAAGTCATATGTCATTTAACCGGTTCTGATTCACCTTTATATGGAAAGACTTATACCTATTTGAAGGATAATATCTTACCTTCGGATTTATCCCGTAACCAAAAATGGAATTTCATTAGCCAATCATCCCGTTATACATTAATTGCCAATGTCCTTTATCGATGTGGTCTTGATGGTACACTCCTTAGATGTCTTGAATGTGACGAATCTGAAAAAGCCTTACAAGAGGTTCATGGTGGTATTTGTGGAACTCATTCAAGTGGTTTGACCTTAGCCAAGAAACTTGTCAGAATGGGATACTATTGTCCTACCATGGAGAAAGATTCTTTTACTTTTGTCAAGAAGTGTTCTAAATGCCAGATCCACAGGAATCTTATTCATGCACCTGCACAGGAACTGCAATCTTTCACTCCGACATGGCCTTTTTCTCAATGGGGACTTGATCTTGTTGGAAAAATACATCCTTCATTGTCAAATGGTCATAAATTTATCATAACAGCTACAGAGTATTTTACAAAATGGATTGAAGCTGTTCCTCTAACAACAATGACTGGTAAACAAATATCTTCATTTATCCTAAATTACATTATTTGTAGATATGGAATTCCTAGTTCTATAATTACTGATAATGGAAGGCCTTTTAAGAATCAGGATGTGGATGAACTTTGTGAAATATTTCACATCCAACACAGGTTCTCTACACCTTATTATCCACAGGGCAATGGTCAAGTAGAAGCTTCCAACAAAACTATCTTGAAGATATTGAAGAAGACAATAAATGACGCTGGACGTGATTGGCATGTTCAACTCAACCCAGCTTTTTGGGCATATAGAACAAGTATTCGCACACCAATAGGAGCTACACCATATGCCTTAGTCTATGGAGCAGAAGCAATCTTACCACTAGAAATTGAAATACCTTCACTTAGGGTCTCACTCAAGGGCTTGATAAGTGATGAAGACTATAGAGTTTCTCGCCTCCAAGAGCTAGAGTTGTTAGATGAAAGACGTCAACATGCAGCTAATCATTTGAAGGGTTATCAACATATCATGTTTCGTAGTTACAATCATAGAGTTAAACCACAGACATTTCAAGTAGGTGACTTAGTCTTGAGAGAAAATCCACGTAATCAACAAGACAGAGAAAAGAAAGGGAAATTTGAACCTAACTAGCTAGGTCCATTTGTTGTCATTGCAGCATACGGTTTTGGTGCATATCAGTTATCCATGTTAGAGGGGGACCTGTTTGAAGAACTGATCAATAGTATTCATCTGAAGAAGTTCTATGTTTAAAAAGTTCTAAAAAAAAAAAATCATAAAAAGTCCTAAAAAATCAAAAAAATCAGAAAAATCTTGAAAAAGTGCAATAAAAACAAGTAGTGAAAACCTGGCAAATAGGTGCTACTTGTGATCAAAATGGGCTCCTCCATTTATTAGTTTATGTTTTGTTTTCATTTTTGGCATCATCCATCCATATCTATCATCTGTATATGTCTTTCATATCCATATCATACAATGGAATCTTATGTTTCATCATGGCTTGATGAAATTTTGTACATATCCATACTCTTTAGGTAGTGTTTACAATGGGGGGAAATGCAGAAACATAGATTAAACAAGAGAGGGGCAACAAGCTTTTCAAACATTGCAAATAGACACCAAAAATAGTTTGACAAAACACGACAAACATTGCCATACCAAATCAACTACAACATGTTTATTCAATGCCAATCAATATCGAAACAACATGATCCAAACAATTATTGAAATAAGAACATCAAATGATGATAATCAAATTGGATGATCTTAATCTAAATAAATGTTTGAAATACTTTAAACAAGATTTGAATGGTTGTTTGATTTTCTATCATATCTCTGGAGTAATTCAATGATGTACTGAACTAGAAAAGCAAGGAAGGAGTATGATTTTTCTTTGTCTGCTGTTTGCGAGGAAATCATTAGTACTATGCCAATTGGTCGCGAGACATGCTCTACTACGTATCATGGATGACATTTCAGAATTTGCATGGGAAAATGATTAACTTTTGTCTGTTTGTGCAAGCAATACTCAGGTCATCTCGGTTCAATTATACCTAGATGCTTGTATTAACTTGCTATATCAAAAATCATGAAAGCAATACTCAAGTCATCACTGGTGCTAACATACCCTTTGATGCTTGTATTAACTTTCAACATTTCAAAGCTCTATGATGATACAAAAAGCAAAACTAAGCTCTCCAAATGGCAATATTGTATGGATGTCCTGCATGGTTAGTATAGACTGCATTCATGTTAGAAACTGCATTTTGCATTCATAAATTTCCCAAAAAGCTGGCAAGGAATCAAATGGTTATATCTTTTTGAAAATATGACTGAGTATATTTTGACATTCACAAAAACATCATCTCATACATTTTTCATATATATTTGCATTAGAAAATCATAAAATCAAAGTATACATCATAACCATATACATTCATTCATCAAATAAATTTCATCTCATAAATCATGTATATAAATATCATAAATCATGAAATCATCATATCATACACGTCATATAGACACATCATATATCATCATAAATCATCACTGCATTTCATATATCTCAAAAATGAATGTCAAAATGTACAAGGATGTCAACTACAAATGATATAATATCATCAAAAATGAGATCATCTCATGGTGTATACAAAATGTCTCAACAGAAAATCATGAAAATATCATATACAATGCACTAGGCAGTGCTATCCTCTGATGGAGCTGGCCTAGGACCTGTACCACCTGCCCCTGATGGACTTGCTCTGCTTGTCCCTGATGGTCCTCCTAGAGGTAATGGCTGTGTCACACCCCTGCTGGTAGTACGAGACTGACCATGAGTAGACTGTGACTGAGCATAACTCTCTCTCCGCTCAGCTAGAACCGCATCGTGATATCTAGTCTGGTAAAACTCTGCCTCTCGGGTGGCTCTGGTAACCTCTCTCATCATATCACCAGTCAAGGTGCTAGCTGCTACTCTCTGTAGGATATCCGCCAAAGCAATGGCCTGCTCACCCCGCTGTCTCGCTGTGTCCCTCTCAGTAGTAACTGCAGTCAACTATCCCTACAACTGTGAAATCAAAGTCTGTGCCTGTGCTAGCTAGATCTGCAAACTCTGTACTATACTATATAGAGACGATATCTGACCTGATACTGTCGGATCTACTGAAGGATATGGATCCGTGTGTCTCATCCGTGGTCCACCTCTACCACCTCTACTACCTCTGCCACCTCTCCTGCCACCTCTCCTACCACCTCTATCTCCACCCCTACCATCACCACCATCATCTCCCTCTGAGTCGTCATCTCCTCCACTCTCATCATCATCACTGTCCTCTGAATCATCACCCTCTGAAGCCGAATCTCTCTGTCGATGTCTCTGTGCAATGATAGGAGCAATAGCCTCATCAGGATCAAACATACGTGGTGCTAGATGCTCTAGGACATACTGGAAATACTCTGGTGTTGTCCCTGCATCAAGGACATCCACTCGATAATCCCACATATGTGCTCCCAGACTGGTAAACTCTGCCACCGCTGTCTCATATGAAATCTGTGGACCCCACATTGCAAGCTCTGGCTATCGCCGTGCATAAATCGAAGAACCCACAGGCATACCCTGAATCTGACCAAACTGCCGACATACTCGTCCAACAAGAAATCTCTCAAGGATCCATGTAGTCCGCCCAATCAAAAATCTAGAAGTACATACAAATGGCATCTCCCTCGCATCCTCTGGCCATGGCTCACAATCTAAATATGGTCTCCAGCATACTGTATCCAGACTATCCAATAACCGCTGCCAATGCACTAGTTTTCCCAGTCTCGGTTGAGCAATAATGTGAGCATATCTCCATCTGTATGCTCGACCAGCTGGTCGCTGTCCTCAAGTCAATGGACGTAAAATAGCAAAGTGCTCCCATGCCCATATCTGTAATAATGAGCACCCAACAACAAAACTCCGGCCTCTACCATATACAATATGATGTAACTCATCATATAAATGGGCTAGCATGTTGTACCCCATGCATACCGTGTCCCCTGCATCACCATACTCTCCAAAACACGACCCCATCCGATCGCAAACCCCTTCGACCTATGGTCGGGGCACAACACACCTCCAATAAATCCTACAAGTACAGCTGGTAGCGGCGGGTATGTATCTATAATATCGCCCCATGGGATGAAGTATCCAGCGATCTGATCATCTCGGAAAATCCTCCTCAAAGAATCAGTACCTCCAACCTCTCGGCTATCAAAAACAACTATCTCTCCCATCACTGGGATCCGTAGGATGCGATATACGTCCTCAGGGGTCACTATAATCTCACCCATCGGTAAATGAAATGTGTTGGTGTCACTATGCCACCGCTCAGCAAGAGCTGTCAATAGAGCCCTGTTGAGGCGAACCTCAGGCATATCAAGTAATGCACTCAATCCACATGCATCAATCACATCTCTATCTGACTGTAACAAATGTGGAATCAATGTCCATGTGCTCGGAAATGTCTCTCGTAACTGCAAAACACCTAATCTCTCCTGTTGACATATCATCAAAGCAAAATCAATATCAAATCATCATAACGTATCACTCCAAAATTGAACATCAAATTATTTGTTTTTCATCATCATCATGAAATACGAATAATATCAAAATCATGTTTGTTTTTAACAACCTTAGAAGCAAATAAATCAATCAAACTATTTGTTTTTCATTGTCATGGAAAGCAAATAAGCAATATCACGTTTCTTTCTAACAACTTTAGGAGAAAACTTATCTGTCTGATTTGTTTTTAACAACTTTAAAAGCAAATCTATCAACTTTTATTTATTTTCCAACAACTTTGGGAACAAATTTATCAGGTCACAACAACAAATGATTAAAAGCACTACAAAACTACTTATAGGCGCTACAAAATTCCTCATTGGCGCTAAGGAAACTTAGGCGCTAAAGAATTAATTAATAGCGCTATGCTTTTGATTACGGGCGCTATGGAATTTCATGCGCTATGAAAACCATTAAAAGCACTATCAAAACTATCATATGCGCCACGAAAATGTTCAATTGCACTACAATATGTATCATATGCGCTACAGAATTAAATGCGCTACGAAATATATTATATGCGCTACAAAAATCTTTAAGGGCGCTAAAACACACTTTTTTACGTCGAAACATGCAAAAACGTGCCACAAAACGGAAAATTTTCAAAAGACAGGAGATTTACGGAACACATACCGGAGGTCCATAGTGCACTGGCCGCTGATGTCGTCAGATACGCTCGAAACAGTGCTGGTGAACTGGAAGTGCCATAATTATCAACTCAGAGCTCAAAATTTGTAAATTTTACTAGGTTAAAATTGAAAATGACATGGAAAATGACATTTTTAACCTATATAATGGTGAAATTGGGGAATTTTATCATATTTTAACATAGCAGGGGCAATTTCTTCATCAATTTTTCATTTCATATCTTTTTGGGTCAATTTTCTTCATATCATTAGTTTCAAACGATGAATCGACATCTTCAAAATCATAAAAATTGAAAAAATTCACAAAAATCCATAAAAATAAAAAAAATAAAATAAAATTCACAAAAATTGAAAATCTTATCGATTCATCGTTTGCGGGGGCATATACCTATCGATAAACTTGACATTCAACATTTGGGGCAAATTTCAAAATTCTTTGAAGCAATGCGTAAAACACATCACTTCAAAGATGGGCAAAATGTATACACTTAAAAATGGTTACATCACATTGTCTGGTAATTAATTAAATATTTTTAATGTTTAATTAAAATCTTCTGATTCCATCTACGTATAAATAAATTTAAATAATTTATTTATATTTCTTCTTTATTTCATTTCGATTAAATAAATAAGTTTATTTAATCATCTTTTCATATTCATTTCTTAATTGATTAAATAAATATTATGGTTTATTTATATTAATTATCATATAATCTTAGTTTGAATATTTTATTCAAATAAAGATTAAAATATTCCTTTCTTCTAAATATCATTTATAATTAGTATTTCCAAATATTTGGTAATTCCTCTAATTAGATTTTAATATCTGTTCATAATTAAATATTCCAAAATATTTAATTAATTTAATATTATTTCCAAATTCTTCTAAAGTCTATTCATGGTAAATGTTCCAAAATATTTAATTAATTCTTCTAATATTTCATATTCTTCTCAAAGTTAAATTATAATTAAATATTTCAAAATATTTAATTAAATCTTCCATAGTTTGTAAAATCAAAAATCAAAGTGCAATAAATGAAATTAAATAAATTTATTTATTTATTTAATTTGGGGATTATCTTCAACACCCGTGAAACAAACTGCCCAAACAGAAAATTTAATTTTCTCTGTTTTTGTGCAGGCTTGTTCCTGTGGGTTGAAGACATGAATCCATCCTTCTCTCCAACTTCTCAACTTCTTCCATCTTCTTCTCAATTTCTCCATCTCTCACCTTTCAATTCTACCAGACAATATCACAGCCGTAGATTCTTGCCAGCCGGGATTGTGCCTGCAAAAATCTATAAATATGACTGTCGGGAACTCCAAATGATATAGAAGTTTTAAGCAAGTAAATTATAGTCAAATTGTAAGCATTCATAGCATTCATAGAATTCACAGTACTTTCATAGCATAGAATCATAGTAATCATAGCATAGAATCCATTCACAGTCCTTGTCCATATTCATATTCATAGCATATAGGATAGAATTTCCTTTTGCATAACTCATTCTACAGGTTGCTATTTGGAGGAGCTGAGCTTATACAATTTGAGAGCAAAAGCTTCAAAAGAAATCACTGTAGATAGAGGAAGATGGAACGCTTCTGAAAACTATATTTATTTCTTTGTTTGAGTTTTCAGTATAATGTTTCATTTTGTGTTTTATTTTCATTTAGATTACACCATATAAACATTAACACAAGGACAAAAAAAAATAAAACATTTCAAAAATCCAAAAACAGAGTCAAAGTCAGTCGTGTTTGTTAGTCTTTGTTGTTTGTCAAACTACGTTGCCTCTGTGACTGGACGTAGGCAAGGCCATCTGCCGATGTGCCCCCAAGACATTAGGTTAGTCCATTTAGGTTAGTCTGTGTAACATCATGATTCAATTGATATGTCTATATGATAGGGTCATTGGTCGTGTTGAACTACAAGGTGTCTGCGTGTATATCGTAGGCAAGGCCATCAATCGATGAGCCCCTGAGGCCGCACTAGGTCAGTCCATTAGGGTTTGTCGCATTCACTATCACACACATCTTCTATTTGTAGTCAGTCTTGTCAGTCAAGGTCAAGTTGAACTATGATGTCTCTATGTGTATAACGTAGGCAAGGCCATCACATCGATGAGTCCCCGAGGCCGCACTAGGTCAGTCCTTTAGGGTTTGTCATCACACATAGTCAATTGTCAACACGTCATATCAAGTCATGCATTAATCTGGTAAACAAGTCAACAATGTCTCTAAGTCAAATCAAACAACTTGCCAAACAAAACAGTTAAAAAAATTAATCTTTGTCTTATTCAGGATGAGGCCTTCCTGAGTATTGATACCAACAAAACAATCTATGTCTTATAAAGGATGAGTACTTCCTGCATAATCGACATTGTCAAACAATCAAACATAGCCTTACACATGTTATCACATCAATGGTATCTAACTCAATGTCTTATACGATACATGTCTTTTTGAAACCAGGCTTTGTCATGCCTTATACAGATAGTCATAACATCGAAACTAGACTCACAGTCTTATTCGGTATGTGTATCTCCTGAAATCAGGCTCTATCAATTAAAACAAATCAAACAAACAGATCAAGTTTTGGAAAATACTTCATTGGATTTTTGACTTTATGGCTTATTTATCTTATCATTTATCTTGAATTGATGAATGGGAATTATGTTACTATCTTTCTAAAGGATGTCCCATGAAGGATTTAGAGAAGCAACGATGTATCAGAATTTTGTTTTCTTTGACTGTTGTTTGTCAATTGTCTTTTAAATTGATTTTTGAGTCATGTTACAAGTTTCCTCAAGGATGTCCCATGAAGGATTTAGAGGAGCGATGACATCTCATGACCCGTCTTTTCTTTTGTTTGCTGTATGTGGTTTGTCTTGACAAAAAGACTGGGGCAACTTGTGCCCTTAGTATGAGTTAACGACAATACTTGTCTGCGACTGTTTGTTGTTAGCAAGTGGATGACCTTGCACACCTTGATCTATGTAATATCATGGTGTTTTTCTCCATTTGTATTAGTCCCACCCAATGATGATAAAGTGCAACGCCTTTGGTGATACAACGAAACATTGAAGATTGCTAATACTAACATCCATGTCTTTTATTATTCATCTTTCTTTTCGCACTAACATTTCTTCTTTTCTACATCTTCACCACCCTTATCTATTTTCCTCTATCCTTTTTTCTTTCATCTTCTAGTTCTCTCATCAATTTCGAGAGCACACTCATGTTCTTTGAACCCGCCTGTCATCCCGAGGGGGCATACCTTCACCTGTTTTACACCGGGGCATTACTAGGGCATATTTCATATCGATTTTCTTTGACACAACGCCGAAATGACATTGTATCAAAGAGGAGAAAATGTAGACACCAAAATTTGGTCTAAGCCTGCGACTTCAATATTCTTCATAATTCGTATTCTTCATGGTCATGATTAAATAATGTCAATTATTTAATTATTCTCTATAGTCTTCATTTCTTCTATTAATTAAATAATCTTAATTATTTAATTAATTTACACTTTTCTTTATTCTATCTGATTAATTAAATAAACGTTTTTATTTAATTATGTTACTAATTAACCTTATCCTTCTTGTCAAATTAAATAAATTCTTATTTAATTTACTCTTTATCATACTTCAACTATAATTAAATAAATTCTTTATTTATTTAATTATTCATTTAAATCCCTTCATCACTTAATTAAATAAATTTTATTTATTTAATTATTCTTCAAATATCAAATCTTGAATTAAATGAATTATTTAATTAATGAATTCTATTTTAACGCATTCCTCTATATTTAGATAATTGTGTGATTTATCTAAGTATTCACTTTTACTCAACTCAAAGATCTATTCAAATTGCTTAGTTAACTCTTGATTTAATGTTTGAGTGGCATTCTCGAGTAATCTCTTCATCATATCATTTATTCATCTAGTTCTAACTCATTTGCATGTACATGCGGATTAATTAAATATTCCTATTTAATTAATTAAACCTTGTGCGTGCATTCGAACAAGAGTTGCTTTAATCCATTTTCATCTTTGTCATGCAAAGATAATTCTTCTATTTTTGAATACCAAACTAGAAGATTAAATCAATTATTTAATCTTTAATTCTATTTCTAATTTGTATCACTCATGTCATTACTGACAGTTATCAGAATACATGTCTAATTAGTCAATCTCAACTGTCCATTGATCTTTCAATCCTGGCCTGTCGTTCAAATAATCAATTTTCTATAAATTGATCTGGTCTTCTTCATTCCAATCTCTCGTGAAATCTTATGACTTTTGAGAGCACTTATCTTGAATCTTCGATGTTTTGCTAAATCACTATCATAGGCTATACTTGCACGAACTTACGAGAAATCTAAGGGCAATTATACTACAATAGCAAAATGGAGAAGGGCAATCGAGATGAATCATGGAAATACGTACGAATTTGGTGAGATTGTTCAAGTTTTATTTATGTTTCTAACTTCCTTTATTCTTTGTTGCTTAGCATTAGATTGCATTTAGATTTGTATTGCATGTTTGCTCTAATCCTTTCTTTGTGCACTTTCTTGGTGTTACACTAAGATCTTGATTGTTTCTATAAATGACTAATAATGCTGCTTTTGAATGCTTTTGAGAATAATATTTTCTCTTGAATACTAGAGAGTGTGTGTTTGATTTAAATGATAAAAATAATATGTATAAATATAGGTGTTTATATAATTTCCCAAAAATTAGATACCAAAAGCTGACACTTACAATTTGAATTTTGATCATTAAAAGGCTGCCAAAAATATTTTAAATTGGGTCTTGGCTCATAGAGGGGACCCATTCACCCATGGGTGAATGGGTCTTGGCCTAAATTTCCAAGACACACGTAATTCATGGTAATTTAATAATTAAATACATTTATTTAATGTTGGTTCTCCTTTCAAAAAATGGTAAAAATAAGGCTTTGGAATGCATAATTTGGAAAATTAGAAGCTTAATTAAGTCCAATAAATTAAGTGACCCAAACATAGTGTGAAATTGTAAAGGTATACAAGTTCCTACACTACAATGTGTTCTATTTCTATAATTTAAAAAAAATTATTTTGTAGCTTTACAATCTTATTCCTAACAATGGCTATATCCAAAGTAGCTGAGAAAATAAAATTTGACCTTTATTTTGACCAAATCAAACACTCGAAGGAAATTATTTTTCATTTTTTTATTGCATATATTTTTGGTGTCTTTATGAGAAACATGCTTTTCAAAAAAAACTTGGGCACAAAATGGATCCCACCATTGCATCTGTAAATTTATCAAATTTGAAGCTAGGTAACTAGAGACAATTTTTTTGGAGGTTGAAACTATTCATGAGTATAAATCCATATAGCCATACCATCATCCTATCATACTACTATACCATCTCTATGCTATATATTAACTATTAATCCTCAAAATTTGGTGGATCCATTAACTCTAGTAGATCCACTAAATCTAGCAATCTCCAACTATGTTTAGCTACTATTTCTAAATTTTAGAACTATTTTGGAAAGTCCTCCAAATTTGGTAGTTTTCTCTAATTCTAGAGGTCTTCTAAATTTATCTAGAAATCCACCAAAATTGTTATTTTTGATAGAACTACTAAACTTGGAAAGCTTTTCCAAATCTTTCAAAGGTTTCTAAATTTAGTTGTGTTAGTTTACTCCCTCTTTTAGCACCTTGCATGAAAAGTGGCATAATTATTTCTTAGAATGTCAAAAGTTCGACTTCTTATAGATATTGGAAAGATGGTTCTAGGCTATATAATCTAATGTACTTTGTTTTATCTAATTTTTCTCATATTTATTATAATTTTCATTTCAACATCTCCTTTATATGCACTAAATATCAGCAGCACTAGAACATATCGACAGAAAATAACACATCCCACCAATTTTTTGCCACTCAAAAAATCATGAAAATGAGGTATGCCATGGAGTTTTGTATGGTTTCAGAAGCCTTAAATTGGTGTTGGAAGTGGGGCCAAAATTATAATTTGCTAGAGGATTTCATAATTGTGCAATTTTGGGGGGTGATCTTGTTATTTTGCATTTACTTTAGCAATTTGATGATTAAGTAATTATGTTGGATTTAATCATATCTTTCAATCTCTCCCATTTCTATTTGAGTAATCTACATAATTCTTATCAATATTATAAGGTCAAACATGCTTACCATGGGAATAAAAATTATGATGAAAATGATTATTTTTTGAAGCAAATTAATGAATAAAGTATCTTCTTTAGGATAATCACATTAGTTTTCCAGAAATTTCTACTCTAGCATCAAAAAATATATTTGGTGTTCATACTCAAACATCTAGTGTGGACATGACATCCTTGGATGAGTAGTGTGGTTCAATGAAATGCGCTAAGACTTCACCATCATCTTCTACATTCACCAAGTTTAATGTTGTCTCCAATGGTACTTCTAGTGATTCAATTCAACATGACTACACATGTTTTCTAGAGGTAATTCATTGGAATGAGTACTCAACATATCTTAGTTATCTATTTTGTGAGTCCTACCTTGTATATTTGGAGGACACTACTAAGAAATTTCATTACAATTGTTATTGCATCTTCTTTGGATTATGTACTACCTTAATTTCCACCATGTCTTGAATTAATACTATCTTCAATTAGACCTAGGACAATTGATATAATCTTAGAACCTCTCTTAATTGACATGGAGACTATGACACAGTTACTAGAGATATTCATCTTGCATTTTCTTCCTTCTTTTCTAGATTGGGAAGAACTTCAACATGCACCATTTAATCTACTTATTTTGAAGGGAAGGAATGTGGTTTGATGTGTATGGATCTTCTTCAACTTGTTATATAATCTTTCCATCCTTGATGCAAGAGGCATCATTTTTTTTTTGGGGGGGGGGAGACTCCCTTGTCTCTATCTTTCTCACTTTAGGGGATTCTTCATTCTCTCTCCTTGAGAGTTTATCATTGTTCATGGGCACCTAATATGGCTTATTTTTCTAGAACTCATTTCAAATTTCAAATTTCTCTTAGGTTAGACTTGAGGGGGGTGTTGGTGTAATTATTTAATTGCACCTTTGTTACCTGTAGGTATACTATGTTTCATGTACTTTTAAATTTTGTCTTCCTTGGTCTTTAATTTCTTACTTTCTGCCCAAGTCTAAAGTCTTTGCCTTCATTTTAACCTTTGTCATGAGATCCTCTAAGTTTCTAACCCCTTGTCGCGTGTTCTTTAAGTTTTGAAACCTAAGTCACTAGTGCTCGGTGTCTTTAAAACTTGTCGTCGGGTTCATGATTTTCCTAACCTCCCGATGGCCTGACTTGTTCTCCCTTCCTAGCATCAAGTGTGTTGGTCTATTGTGTAGTCAGAGAGTTGGAGGTTTTCATAACTTTGTAACTCCTGACTTTGGGTTATAAAGTTTAAATTTTCTGGGACAAGGAAAAATGTTGTCCATCCTGCATGTTTCAAGGTGCCACCTATGCATTTAATGAGGCATATGGTACAAACTGGAGATGTCTTATCAAGGATTTTTGCAAAGCACACAAATCTTAGGGTTTTCTTTACCGAGGATTAAAATAAAGTGCCATATTAATTCAACACCAAATGCACGTCTTGTCATTTTAGATGACTTAAGGTGGAGGGGATTTATTTGGTTGAGTCTCCAATTGTACCTTTTCCTTTTGCAATTATTTCTTCAAACATATGAGTGTTCCTTTATGTACTGTGAGCTCATGTAGTTTGAAATTGGAAATCGTTGGCTCGACGTAAGGGACACGAAGCTGGGATCCTTTAAGTTGGAGGAATTATGGGCATGTTTAGAAAGTAATAGAAGATTTTTTGTTGACACAAAATTGTTAGAAAGCAGATTAGCTCACAACGGGGGTTTTTTAGAAGCTGTGCTAAGCATGGACCTAATAGGTGCATGCCCGAGAAGATATATTCTAGAAATTTGGGAAATCAAAGCCATAGACGGGATTGTCGTTGCTAAAATTTCTCCTGAAGTAGTTTCCCACGTGCTAAAGATTCCTGAGAGAGTGCTCGTAAAGGACATGTTTGTTGCAATGGCTAGTGAGTTTTTCAAAGCTAATGAGGATTGGTGCAAGAATTCTAAGGCGAAGGGGTGGTTGAAATCGAAGAAAAGAGGTAAGTCATAGTTACCTGCCAAACTTAAGAGAATGCATTTCGAAGGGGAAATTGCAGATGCCATTGCTTTATTACATTGCATTGTTGGAAATGTGCAAATTGAGTCTTTTGAAGATTGGATGTGTCAGTTTATTTTAGTTATCTATGATGAGAATGTGTTCATTGATTGGGTTAAGATAATTTTCTTTCATTTAAATGAACAATTAGTTAATTTCCAGAAAACTGCTACATTCCATCTGTGTTCTTGCTTAATATACATTATAGCTAGTCAAATATCCTTTTGGCTGGGATTAAAGCCACAAGTACCTCCAACTTTTGGCATGCCTGTATATAAGTGTTATCCACAGTTTACCAAGCAAGTTGGAATGGGATATTTTTGCCTTGTCAATGATGCATTCTTGATGGAAGGTATGAGGAAATTGGATGGAAACCATGAAATGTTTCTTTCTCCTGAGTCAATTTATTTTGTATCAAAGTTTGGAAGTTTCTATATTCAATTTGATAAGTTTTTGTACTTGAGGATAGGAGGTATTGAGAAAGCCCCATTAAAATTGCCTAGATATCTTGAAGATTTTCTAGCGTTCCTGAAGGTCTATAGACAAATGGCCATGGTGAATGTAAAGTACATGAATATGGGGAAGCGGGGGTATGTTTTCTCGTTGAAAACTCCTTCCTTCACGTGTAAAAATAATTAGATGGCCAAATGTGCTAAAGGAATTCTTAAAGAGTATAACCTCCAACATTTATTCATGAGGGCTAATTTTGATAGAAAGGGTTTCATGAGACAAAATTTATATGGAGGGAGTTCATATCAACATTGACCTTCTATTGAGGAATTTTGGGAAGATTGTGTTGATCAAAATGAAGTCTTGAAAAGAGATTATATGAGGTTAACCCTCAAGCAAATACAAGTTTTTGGTCTTTCTTTTCAGATTCCTGAAAGTGCAACTGAAGATTTGGTGGTCATTGACCCCAAATATGAAAAACTATCTGATAAATCTCATCCCAAGGTTGACTGGAGTAAAAATGAAGTTTTGAATATGAATATATGAGCTGCACTAGTGTTGAAAAGAACTCAGGACTAGTTGGAAGGAAAATGGTGATAGGCTGTAGGTTCTACTCAAGAACCAAAATCATCTCAAAGAAATGAACAGGGATCCACTCAGATAGTTGTAGTGGGTACTTCATCAGGGAGATTGGCTACTAGGTCTTCTAGCACAAATTCACAGTTCAAGGGTGATGGTGAAAATCCTAAAGAGACAACTAAATTGAAGTCAGTGTGTGAAGAAGACAACATATCTACCCATACTTCTAAAAAGAAGACCAGTCAAACAAAACCTATGCTTGAAGATTTTGATGCCATTTTTAAGCATATTGTTGAAGAAAATGCCTTTCCTCCTTTGTCCGAAGTACCCTCTTCCCCGGTGGAAAATATACCCATCACTCCTAGTGAGTCTAAGGAAATTGCTCAAGGAATCAAGGATTTTGTTTTGGTAGAAGCCTCCCTAGTATGGTTGAAAAAGGTAGTAGAGAAAAAGAGAAAATATACTCCTACAACAATAGTTGGAGTAGATACGGTTACAAAGTTGCTCCAGACTTCCTCAAGGCCGAAGAAACCTCAGAAAATTTCAAGAATGTTGATTGACCCTACTTCTGGTAGTCAAGTATTGGAAATTGAAAATCCTATAAATGATTTAAATGATGATGAGATAACAAAGGTTGACTATAAAATCACACATGTTGATCTGGGGCCCCAAACACTTGAAGGTGATGTGTATCACACTAATTATTCTGTCAATGCCTTGATTAAGCAGGTAAAGGAAGAAAGAAAGGAAAAGGTGAAATTGCAATCTCAGGTTTCTTGATTTAAATAACTTTATTTCTTCTATATTCTCCCATTCTATATCCAATGGAGCCTCAAGTTCACATGTAGAAGTTATTGATGGGTCTACAATTCAATTAATCAGAAAGAATCTGAGCTATTCTAAAACTACCAGCAAATGGATTGATGAAATATCTCAGTAGACTATCCTCTTTATTAGTAAATCTATGCTTTTCTACACTCAAGTTGTTGATAAAAGGAAGGAATTGATGACAAAGCTACAACAAGTCAGGAAAGATCAGACCAACCTCTACGTGCTCTCACAAGAAATGAAAGAGTTGATTTCCATGGATCAAATGAAATTAATCAATGAACAAATTGTGAATGATCCAAAGGAGTTAGATCCTTCTTGGTCCGACTCATTGGAGTGGAAATTAAGCATTTATGACAGTTTGGTAAAGGATATTTCTAAAGCACTCAAAAGGTATCTAGACATGATGGTGGAGAATAAAGGAAATTTTCATGACCTAAAAGTAGAGATAACAAATGAGTTTGGTGAGAAAATTCTGGATTCGAAGGAATTTTTTTCTAAAATTCAAAGAAGTATTCAACAAGGAGATGACAAATCCTACCACAATGACCAGATAATCTTTCTCAAAGCTCGGTAGATTGCAAGTCTACCTCAATTCCTTTAAAACTGAAGCAAATTGGAGGTCTGACACTCTAAACGAGTCTAAGGCTACTCTAGCCAAATTGAGAACCAAATTGTAGATTACCGTTGGTGCAGGAGCACCTACACCTTTTTTTCAAAATTTGAACATTTGATGTTGATCATAGGGTGAGCCTATGGAATCTAAGGTTTTTTGAGTCTTAGTATGCTAAATATGGTCAATCAAGACCATTTATGATGTAATTAGGTGAATTGGAGTCCTAAGAGTCAAGTTTGCAAAAATTGCAAAAAGTGCAATACAAGTTGTTAATAAAAGTTGTCAAAATGCAAATTAAGGGAATATGAAGAGTTCAATATTCTACAAGGTAGTTAGGAACGTTGGGGAAGTTGAAAATAAATTATAATTTCTTTATAAAGCCTAAAAGGGGATTGAATATGGTTGTTAGTTGATTCATTGAAAAATTTCAAAACTAAATACAACGTTTTCTCTGCATATTTCTGTGTTTGTTGATCTTTGTTCTCTCTATATGGACCTGTACAAGCTTGGGGTGCTCTGAATTTCATTAGATATTATACTAGCATGTTTTAAGTTCCCTTAGAATCCATTTTGATAGTCTCTTATTAATTTTAGAGGAAAATCTCAAAAGTTTTCTTTAACTGCTTGTTAAAAAATAGTGAAGGCCCCATTTTGAAGAAAAAATGACAAATTAGTCATCCCACCTACTATATAAACTTGTGCTTTGGTGGGATGACACATCAAATGGTAGGTTAGTTTCCTAAATGGTCTGGTAGGTTTTGGAGTCGAGTTATTTTGATATGGAGTGAAGCCCTAGGGCTGGTAAAGTTGCTTCTTTCATGTAAAAAGAGGTGTCAAAGTAGTGTTTTGACAAATCTATGAAGGAATTGTCTATTTGATGTATTTTGAGTTTTTGTAGGGTAAATGTAAGATGTTGGATGCAATTGTGGAGTTTTATAAGCTTAGAAGTTGTGTGTTTGAATAAAACCCTAGTATCTTGTAAGAAAATGGAGGGTTTGGTGGATCAGTAGGTTAGAGGTCATAAACCTGAGAATGAATCAGGGATTCTATGGTTTTGATAGAAAATTTAACTATGTGAAGAGAGTTTTGGTGAAAACAAAGTGATTTGAAGGCATTCCCTTTGGAAAATAGGGCTAATTTAGTAGCCTTTTGGGTAGAGCAGCCTATTGAATCTTAATGTTGGGACAATGTGTTTGGGTTTGTGTCAATGCTTAATGGATGTTTAGTTGGCCATTGTACGACCTTCTTCAAGAGATTTCATTCACGGTTGTGTTTTGAGGGCTAGAAGCCTCTTGTGGAGTGTTTTGAGAAAAGTTAAGAGTTTAGTGTTCAAAAGTATATTTCATTGATTGAGTCAAGTCATTTTGGTGTTGAATAGTGAGTTTCTCCACCTTGTATTGCATCAAAGTAGTATCAAAGCTTCAGGAACAAGATCCATTGTTGGTGATTTGATTGGTTTTTCTAGGTTTGAAGAAAGGTGATTGGAAGGTGAAAAGGCAGATTGGTGAAGATGCCTTCGAAAGGTGTTGGTGTTGCTAGAGAGTTGCAAGATTTGAAAGAAAAGCATGCTAAGATTTTGGAGTTACACAATGTTGTGTTGGCAAGGCTTGCTACCTTGGGAATAGAGAAAAGAAGAGAAGTGAATGATGAGAGTGAAATAGAGGAAGATGATGAAGAATATCAAGATGTTGATGAGGAACTAGACCCTGAAGATTAGAGGATGGTGAAGATGATCAAAGCAGTGAACAGTGATTCTCATAAGGTAAAAGTTGATCTTCTTATGTATGGTGGTAATTTAAATGAAGAGGAATTTCTTGATTGGATTGCTGCTATGGATAATTACTTTGAAAGTGATGATATTTTAGATGAACAAATGGTGAAGGTGACAAAAAAAACTCAAAGGTCATGCTCTTTTATGGTGGGACTATGAGCAAGCAAAGAGGAGAAAACAAGGAAAATCAAGGATTACTTCATGGGACAAGATGGTGCAAAAGTTGAAAGGTAAATTTCTTCCAAAAGATTATGAAGTTCAATTGTATAAGAGGTTGCAAGGTCTGAAACAAAAAGATCTAGATGTCAAGTCCTACATTGATGAATTTTACAAATTAAGAATTAGGTCAAGGAGGGATGAAGATGAGGTTGAAAAGGTGGCTAGGTATCTAGGTGGTTTGAGATTTAATATACAAGATGAACTTGTTGCTAACCCATAATTTGTTGAAGAGTGATTTCAATTATCAATCAGGGTGGAGGAAAAACTTAGGAGGAGACAAGAGAAATTAGTGACAGGAAGAGGTGGTACTAGTGCAAGGGGAAGAGGAGTAATTTCTACACCGAAGCATCCATTGGAAGAACAAGAAGGAGCAAATAGAGGTAAAGAGCAAGGTGTTAATGTTGATACTAGAGGAGGTTTTAGAGGTAGAGGAAGGTTTAGTAGTGGTAGAGATTCAATTTTTTTTGTAGGGAGATATTATACTTGTAATGAATATGGTCATCCATCTTGGAAATGTCCTGAAAAAGTTGGTAGTTCATCAAGTGGTGAAAAGAGGATTGATAGGAGAGCACAAATCATTCAAGAAGAGGAGTGTGAAAGCAATCATTCTACAAATTTAAGAGTTGTTCCTAAGATAGGTGAAATGCTGATGATGAGGAAGATAGTATTGAAGGCATCAAAAGAGGTGGAACCATTGCAAAGAAAGAGCTTCTTCAAAACTACTTGTAAGTGTAAGAACAAGATATGTAAAATTGTGATTGATTCTGGTTCAACAAAGAACATGGTGTCTAGTGAGATGGTGAGTAAGTTAAATTTGAAAAAAAAATCCTCATGAATTTCCTTATAAAGGTTCATGGTTGAGTGATGGGAAGTATTTGTTGGTGAATGGAAAGGATGTTGTTGATTTCCATATTGGAGGCTATAAAGATAGTGTGGTTTGTGATATTCTTCCTATGGATTGTTGTCACCTACTCCTAGGTAGACCCTCGCAATATGATAGGCAAGCTTTGTATGATGGAAAAGAGAATACTTACACAATAGTGAAAGATGGATGCAGGTTTGTTTTAACTCCTTCGATGGAAGATGAGAAAGGTAAGGAAAATGTCATCATGTGTGGAAGAAAAGAAATTGTAAATAATGTGAATGAAGACAAAAAGATGAGTGTTGTAGACTGTTTGAGACATGAGAATACAGGGAGAACAGATATGAAGGTAAGTGCAGGGTTGAAAAGTGGATTGATAATGAGTTTGCATGGAAATGTTTTGGTGGGGACCATTGAGTTTCCTATAGTTGAGAATAAGGGTGTGAAACAAATAGGATTTGTAGGTATAGTGAATGGTAAGACTGTTAGAACAATGATAAAAGATGCTAAATGGATAGTAAAGAAAGAACTGATGATAGAGGTGAACGGATAGGGTGTTCAAGAACTTAGGGGTAGATGTAAGCATGAGGATGAAACCAAGGTGAAGTCAATTCCATGGAATACTAATAATTTTTTGCTTGCAGGTGTGAAGACAAGGACAACATCAAGTTTTGAACAAAGAATGGAAAGAGGCCAAACATCAGGTCTGATGACAAACATAAAGAGTTATTCAAATGAAAATATAGTCAAAGGTGTAGGGAAGATTGAAAGAACACAATGGGAAGAGTCTGTGAATTAGAGAAGCATGTATGAATTGTGGAGGGGTTGGTACTGAAATCAACTCATGTGGCATGAGTTTTTTCCAATGGGGGTGTATGGTGCAGGAGCACCTACACCTTATTTTCAAAATTTGAACATTTGATGTTGATCATAGGGTGAGCCTAGGGAATTTAAGGTTTTTTGAGTCTTAGTATGCTAAATAAGGTCAATCAAGACCATTTATGATGTAATTAGGTGAATTGGAGTCCTTATAAGAGTCAAGTTTGCAAAAATTGCAAAAATTGCAATAAAATTTATTAATAAAAATTGTCAAAATGCAGATTAAGGGAATATGAAGAGTTCAATATTTTAAAAGGTAGTTAGGAACTTTGGGGAAGTTGAAAATCAATTGTAATGGATTTATAAAGCCTAAAAGGTGCTCGAAGATGGTTGTTAGTTGATTCATTGAAGAATTTCAAAATTGAATATAATGTTTTCTCTGCATATTTCTATGTTTTTTGATCTTTGTTCTCTCTGTACAGAGCCGTATAGGCTTGGGGTGCTCTAAATTTCATTAGATATCATACCAACATGTTTTAAGTTCCATTAGAATCCATTTTGATAGTCTCTTATTAATTTTAGAGGAAGATCTCAGAAGTTTTCTTTAACTGCCTATTAAAAAATAGTGAAGGCCTTGTTTTGAAGAAAAAATGACAAATTAGTCATCCCACCTATTGTATAAACCTGTGCTTCAGTGGGATGACACATCAAGTGGTAGTTCAGTTTCCTAAATGGTTTGGTAGGTTTTGGAATCGAGTTCTTTTGATATGGAGTGAAGCCCCAGGGTTGGTAAAGTTGTTTCTTTCATGTAAAAGGAGGTGTCAAAGTAGTGTTTTGACAAATATGTGAAGGAATTGTCTATTTGATGGACTTTTGAGTTTTTGCAGGGAAAATGTAAGATGTTGGATGCAATTATGGGGTTTTATAAGCCTGAAAGTTGTGTGTTTGAATAAAACCCTAGTATTTTGTAAGAAAATGGAGGGTTTGGTGGATCAACAGGTTAGAGGTCATAAACTTGAGAATGAATCAAGGATTCTGTGGTTTTGATAGAAAATTTAACTCTGTGAAGAGAGATTTGGTGAAAACAAAGTGATTTGAAGGTATTCCCTTTGGAAAATAGGGCTAATTTAGTAGCTTTTTAGGAAGAGCGACCTATTGAATCTTAATGTCGGTACAAAGAAACTTAGTGTGATCTGTTGGGATAATGTGTTTGGGTCTGTTTCAATGCTTAATGGATGTTTAGTTGGCCATTTTATGACCTTATTCAATTGTTTTTTGAGGGCTAGAAGCCTCTTGTGGAGTGTTTTGAGAAAAGTTAAGAGTTTAGTGTTCAAAAGCATATTTCATTGATTGAGTCAAGTCATTTTGGTGTTGAATAGCGAGTTTCTCCACATTGTATTGTATCAACCATAACACCGGGGAGAAAAGAGATATTTGTAATTATTACTAGGTACAGAGACTACAAATCTAGGATGAAGGCACAAGAAAAACTGTTGCAACAAGCAGCTATCGAGGATCTGGAAGATGAAGAGGCTGAGGCAGAGAGAAATGATGCATAGTTATTTTTAGTATTTCATGATACTTTCTTTTAATTTGGCTCTTTTAAGTTAGACTATTTTTAATTATTCGGTATGGTTACTTTCAAGAAACTGTTATTAAAGACAATTAGCTTATGCTTTAAATATGGGTTTGGCTGATGTGATTCAGATCTTTTGGGAAAAATTTATTATTATGATTTAATGCTTTATGTTATTCTGATATAGAAGAAAATGGTGGAATTTATGCATTCATAATCTTTGAGTTATGGTGTATGAATCTATTCTGCTTATGTTGAATGTTCTACCTGTGTGTGATCTATTATTGGAATGATAGATACTTTGGTTTGTTGCATCATTGTAGTATCGTTTATCTGTGAATAAGGATTTTGTGGTGATATTTGATTTAACTTCAGTTGTGGAGTATTTTCAGTTTTATCATATGAAATCAATGAATTCATTTAAAGCTTTTTGGTTAAAAGCCCCTTCCTTTATTTGCTTTCTAGTTAAAAGCAACATTAGTTAAAAATTATTCATTGAATATCAAATGAAGGTAGCTACCACCTTTTAAAATAAGCAGAGAATCGGTCTGAAAATTATATTATTACTGATTCAACTTTGGTTACATTTGTCACCTTAGTGGGCATGAGAGTATAGAGTTAGGTGATAAATCTGTCAACCAACAGATTTTTGGCAACTCCGTTAGGGAAATAACTCAGGAAAAATAATTTTTGTATGATGAGTTGCTCTATGGTTTATAGTAATGGTTCTTTATAAGCGTAATTCTCATGTTCTTCAACCTAACATAGATTGGTTGGTTGGTGATAAAAAATATATAGTTACTAGTTGCAGGCTACTTGCTTGGCAACAGAGATGAATCGACTATCAATATCACAGAGTTAATGAAGTATTGGAAGAAGAGGAGGAACTTGGAGATATTATTAGAGAAAATGCAATGTGTTTTGAGGATGCTTAGGAGATTATGTCCATATAAAATATCCTACCTCCAGCTAGAAGAGTAAGAGCCCCTCTGGCACAGGCTCCTAGAAATCAGGTAAACCATAGGAAAAATCCCCCACGAAACCATCCATAAACAAAAGTTACTGACTCTGTTGGCCTATCAATGTCCTTTCAAATCCTAGATTCTAAGAGGTATCTAGGGTTCCAAAGATATCTTGCCAAGGTCTTCTTTTGTGCGGCACTACCCTTCCTACACAAGTAAATTTTCCTTTAGTAATGGCACAGCCCCAACCGGTCTCGTGGGGGGCCGTCATAGGTCCTCTAACCTTTGGAGCCAGTGCACAACTCCATGACTTACCCAAAGGTTTGAGGAAGATTATACCCAAATTAAATGGAGATGGGAAAGTTTCTCTTGATGAGCCTACGAAGGATTTATTTACTACCTCTTCCATTCTTGCAATACAACATGAATATGTTACGATGAGGCTCTTTGCAGAATCTTTGATAGATGCTGCTGCTGACTGGTTTTATTCTCTTCCCAATGGCTCTATTAAAAATTGGGCTACCCTAAGAATAAGGTTTGACAACAGATTTAAGTCTGCAGAAAATGATCAAGTCGTGGTTGCTCAAATAGGTTCAATGAAAAAGGAGGTTCACGCGTCAATGAGGGATTTTTTGGCCAAGTTTAATAAGTTATATAACATAATTACTGCGAACATGAGGCCTGGTCCTGAATTATTGAAAGCAATGTTCATTAACACTCTTCCACCAGATGTGAGTTTCATTATTAAAAGGGAAGGCATGGCTAATGTAGTTGTTGCACAAGATAGAGTTGTATCCATAAAGGATGATATGATTGTCTCTAGAAAATGGAAGAAAGAACTACAAAATGGTAGACCTTCACCAGTAAATTCTATTGACCCAATCATTTAGAGATTGGCCAATGACATAATCACTCTTAAGAGAAAAATTCCAAAGGGTCCCTCATAAATGCCCTATCAAGATGTTCCCAGGAATTATCAAGGAGCTCCCAACAAAACACTTTCATTGGCCGCTCCAAATCAAAGGCTAGAAATTGAGGGTCCTTCTTCTTCCAGTAAGGGGAATCATTGTAATTCTCATCTAACTTCGAATCATGATGGAGCTACTTGTCCGAAGATGATTAGGTTCATGCAAATGCTTTCAAAAAATGAATGCACTGTAGAACCATATGTAGAAGAGCCTAGCTTGTCCAATGATGCTAGCGTGAACTTCTTTGAGTTCGTATTAGAGGTAGAAGCTGGAGAGGATGTATATGTTAGAGTTGACAACCCTAATTGTGTTTTTTTCACTAGAGCACAACATGCCAAAGCTGATCAGGGTGGCTCATCTTCAGCCCCAAAGTACATTTTAACAAGGCAAAAAAAGCAAGAACAAATTGCTCCCAATAGTGTACAAGTTGAGGTACCATCTTCTTCATCTTTTGTTACCCTTCCTTTTGGTTCATTTGATATAGTTGAGTCATGCAAGAACACCAAAATACAAATTTCACAAGCTGAATACTTGAGACTCAATCCCTTAGAACTAGATAGGCTAGTGAAATATGTTATGCAAGAGCCTTCACCATCCCAATGTAATTCTCAAATTTTTGATGATAATGAAGCCAACCTTGGGAACCAAATTTTCTCTAATACTATAGATAAACCTTTAAGTTCACAAAACCCATTCATGAAACCAAAACCTTTCTATATATCATTATACATTGCTATTTTTAGATTGAGTAATTGTATCATTGACTCTAGAGCTTCTGAAAATGTGATGTTTTCCCAAATAGCTAAATCCCTAGGTTTATCTTATGCCTCTTCCCAAGGTAAATTTTATTCCATGGATGGATCCCCAGTTCCTATTATAGGTCAAATCAAATATTCTCAAGTAGCCCTAACTGTTTTTCCCAAAAAATGGTTGAAACTGACTATATTGGTTGCTGACATTCCTACAAGTTATGGTATGCTTTTGAGTAGGAGTTTTTGTAAGGATTTGGGTGGAGAAATCCATATGGATTAGTCTCATGCCTTAATACCCTTGGATGGAAAGAAAATATGCCTAAATCCTGAACCCAAGGCCAAGTTCACTGTCTTAAAGTCTGGCGATCCGAGAGCAGATATTCTGTTTGTCGAAACAAGACCAGGAACCTATATGTGCACTTTTGGCCAAGAGGAAAATTCAAATCCTATTAGCCCTGATTTGGTCAATGAATTGTGGATGCTTGAATTTGATGGAAGTTGTGCTAATGTCGGGTTAGGTGCTAGAGTAGTTTTGACTTCACCTAATGGCTATAAGTTCCCCTTTGCTTTCAAATTGGAGTTTGCTAATACCAATAATAGGACTGAGTGTGAAGCTCTATTAATTGGTCTAAGTGTAGCCAAAGAAAAGGGTATCAAAAAATTGAGGGTTGTGGGAGATGCAAAATTAGTGGTGAAGCAGGTGAGAAAGATTTACACTATGAAAAATAGTCAGCTTAAGCATTATAGGAACAAAGTTTGGGATTGTATATAAGATTTTGATTTTTTTCTATAGAGTTTGTTCCCAGGGAACAAAACGCTAGGGCTAACTCCTTGGCAATCTCAGCGTCATTGCTCTTTCCGCATCTAGATTTCAAAGATGAGTCCTATAGAATTGAAATTGTGTACAGACCTAGTGTTCGTAACAATGTAAATCATTGGCAAGTGTTCAATGATGATCAACATATTATTGAATTTTTGGAGAAAGTTGAAGCCTTTGCTCACATCTATTTTGAAGGAAGTGATGATAAAAACAATGATTTTTTAGAAGGTGACATTGTTTCCCCTGATGGGAAGGAGACGAAGATTATCTAGTTGAAAGGTAACAAGATTCCAAAGGGTTTAGTTTCTCTCAAACATCTATTCAACATGCATGATCAATATTTGAAGCAGAAGGGTCAAGTCTCTGTCGAATCATTTGTTGAGTATGATAAGGTGATATTGGTACAAAAGATTATCCTAAGATTGTTTGTATTGGGAAGTATTGTTCCCAAGAGGAGAGAGAGAGAGTGATCTCTCTATTGACACGTTACAAGGATGTCTTTGCATGGTGTTATGCAGATTTAAACAAGTTTAGAAATGGAAAATTCCAGCATAAAATTCCATTGAAACCTGGTGCCACACCTTACAGATAGAAAAAAAAGACATATAATCCTGTTATGCCTTGCATAACCACCCCATTTTATTCTGGAACAAAATGGGTCCCCCTTTTCTTTTTGCTTTCACTGCCTTTGGTTATTTGCTCTGACCTTTGGAATTATTTTGTTTTCCTCCTGGGTTTGTCTTTGGTTTTGTTAGATTTTGGATCTACCTCAGTCAGAGTTGGGTTTCTTTTTGTTAAAATTGAAGGCATGATGAAAAATGAACAATAGTGTATTTTATATGCTTTGAGGACTAATGGAGGCATTTGTTTTTGCAGGATTGAATCACTCATCTGAAGATATCTCTCAAGGAAGTCAGCTGGAAAGCATGCCTTAATCCCATTCAGCATAGAACTCCTCAAGAGGAAAGTTGCTGGGACCCTCTTGTTGTCTTGCCGACTGGCAGTTTGGTTCTGTTCGTTTGAAATCCAAAGGGTCGCCAAGATATTTCAGTCGCTATGAGTTTTGTGTGTCTCGCCAATTGGACGAATGTCTCGGTGAAAGGGGGTTTGCATCACTGAGAGGTCTGCCCGACAGGCTGGGAGTCTCCCCGAAGTGGTCTCAGCTCGCCGAAGGATTTTTCCTTTGGCATAACGTCCTGCCGACATGTTGAAGCTCTCACCAAAAGGTTTTCTTTCAGAAAAAAGTCTCGCTGACCTATGGAAGTCTCTACAATAGGGGGATGGTGTTGGCATAAAGTCTCACCGGCCCATGGGTAGTCTTGCTGAAATGAAGTTTGAGCTCGTGAAGAATTGGAGCTCGGTGGAAGGTCTAGCCGACCCGATAGATGTCTTGCCGACATGGAATGGTGGTCTCAAATGGAAGTCTTGGTGAAAGGGTTATGCCTTCGGCATGAGGTTTGGCTAAAAGGGGTGATGTCTCAGAGAAAGGAGATGTCATCATCGAGATGTCTCACCAATTGATGGAAGTCTCACCGAAAGGTGGGGGGGCTTTGATATAACGTCTCACTGACTGGGGGGGAGTCTTGCCGACAACGATGAGCTTGCTAATGGAACAGGATATCGGCATGACTCTTAGTGCTCGCTATGACCTCCTACCGACAATGATGATGTCTTGTCGAGTGTGAATGTTTTACCAATGGAGCCATGTAGTGGTATAACCCTTGAGGACTCGATGTGAGGTCTGGCTGACTTACAGAATGTCTCAGCGAAAGGGGCGTGCCTTCAGTGTGATCTCTTGCCAACCAGGAAGAACTCTTGCTGAAATAAAATGAGCTCACCGAGGGATCTTGAAGCTCACTGTGATGTCTAGCCGACCCGATGATGTCTCACTGATAGATATGTGGCTGCGGTAGGACCCATCACTGAGAGGTCTTGCCAACAATGAGAATTCCTATCGATAGTGATGGATTTGCTAATAAAAAGGGACATCGGTATGATCGATGAGAACTCACCATGACCTCTGGCCGATAACGAGTGTCTTGCTAATGGCTTTTTTGATATGAATATAGCTTGTGTGGCTTGACATGAGGTCTCGTCGAACATCGTATGTTACGCCGATAGCTGCTAAGGGAGGTATAATCGCATCGAGGAGATATGACTAGTGTCTCACCGACATGCAATTTTTCTTGAACAACCTTTGACCACCCGAGAGTCTTGCGTGTCCTTTGTTCCACCAATCAGAAGAAGGTAAAGGGGTGGACCCATGACAGTTGGACTAATTGACTACTTTTGTGAAGAAGATCGACAGAATGCAACCGGTATGGATCTGCTCTGTGAATGAGCTGATGGATCAGCTCGGGAACGATGGTGTTCGGATCTGGACAGAAAATCTGATGTTTCCAAAAGAGGTCAACTTGCAGGAGAGTCTAGAGTGGGAAGAGGGTCGAAGGAAAGAAAGAACCATGAGTCTCAGGGAAAACTGTGAGGTCTACTGGCAAAAGGAAGATTGGCATTAATGATAATTCTTTAGAGCATTCAAGGAAGCCCTTCAAGGAAGTTTGAAGATGGACACGAAGACCAGAAGTAAATGCTATTCAAAAGATCTAAAGGCTTCTCCCGAGGATGATCCTTCACTGACATGGAGAGCGGGGACACACATTGAATGCAGAGGTTGACTTCATTCAAAAAGATCTAAGTGCCGACCCTCCTGCAATGAACTGATATTTTGTAAACCCTAAAGCAGGGGCCAACACATTCTTTTTGGCACATTATGTATATATGGAATTTTTGCGTCTTTGTATGGGGTACGAGTTTTAGATAGGAGTTTAAAAGTACGACAGATAGATTTTTCAGAAACCAGTAGTAGTAGAGAAACTTAAGAGTAGCAGTAGAGTAGGAGTTAGATTCAACATAGACAGTAATGTATTTCTCTAGTTCTCTTAGTGTAGATGGAAACAAGCTGAAGATATAGGTTTTTTGTACATTGGTGATTGTGCCAGAATTGTAAATGTTGCTTATCTATTTCACTAACAGTAGAAGCAACTAGATTTAAATCTACTTCATGTTGTGTCCAGAATGGTATTTATCTTGAGTTAATCATTTGATTTGGGAAGATTTCAAGGAATGAAATCTTGTTTTATGTTTTGTCTAAATGGTGATTTGCAATCTGCTATTGAAATAAGCACTGTGAATGAATGGAACTGTGTGTTAATCACAAGTTAATTTTTTTCTGTAGTTTTAGTTAGCAATTCCTTGAAAGGTAACAAGTCTGGTTAAGTAGGTTGAATTAATGTTCTTTTCTGTTCCAAAGCTTTGATCTATATTTTTCTGTTTCTTTAAAAACCCTGGTTAAAGTAGGTTTAAGTTTATGTTTGATCTTAGAACAATCCACAAGCTCAACACCAGCAAGCCCCTTGAACATTACAGTTCACATCAACCATTGAGTAAAGTCAGCATAGTCGAGAACCGATTACAAAGACCTTGGGAGCTAAGATATCCACGTGTTATTCTTTCTCTTTCAAGAGAGTAGAATAGTAATATTTTGTTTAACTATTGTTATGCTCATCAAAACCATCAACAAAGAAATTGGTGCTAGAAGGAGGGCCAGAAGAGAAAACTAGATAATACTAAGTTCTTCTCACCAAAAAGGCCCCACAGAGTTCTTTGATCAACTGAAAACCCACCACCTTTGATAGAACTCAAGACCCCAATAAGACACAAGGTTCACAAGACTGGGGCAACCATCATACCACCCTTGTCAGCTCCGCTCACTCCACTAGGCTTTTCACCAATACTCCAGTGGATACCTATCAATCTACCAACGAATCCATCTCAACCCATACGACAACTGGTTCAACCCATAGAACAACTGGCTCAACCACCACCACCACTAATGGCATTTTTTTAGAATAATCCCTCTCCATTGGGGACTATTCTTGGAGCTTTCATGATATGCCTAAGAATCCTGAGAAATTTTGTCCCAAGTACATTCATGATGAATCAAGGAGTGTTGAAGAGCACATACAAGCCTTTAAGGATGCTTGTACCAGAGCCCAGATAGCTCACCATGATGTAGTTTGTAGGTTGTTCCCTTTTCCTTAGGGGATATGGCATACAACTGGTACCTAAATCTTCCTCAGCATTCTATTCTAAGCTGGACAGACCTGGAGAATGCTTTTAGCAATCAATTCAGAATCTATGTGGATCTAGCCATTTTGTTCCACCAATTTTCTACCATTAGGAAGGAGCCAAGTGAACCTTTTCCCTTGTTTAATACTAGGTTTCAACGAATGTATAGGAGACTGCAAGACCCCTATTTAGTTGCTAAGAATAGTGCTATTCAAGCATACTTTAGAGTTATAGACCCTTTGATTGGCTTATTCCTATAAAGGACTTATCAACCAACTAATGTTGATTCCCTATCTAAAGTCTATCATCTAGCCATTAAGCTACAACAACAAATTAGTTCTCAACAAGGGAGTTTGGGAGGAGGTTTTCCTCCAATAGGGTATCAAATGTCTAGCCCAACCCCTTTATTTAGTACTGTCCCAGGGATGTCTCCTTCCCATTATGGATCCATGTCTGAGTTACAGACTCAATCTCCTGTTCCATTCTTTGCCAATGGAGCTCTAGACTTCTTTCAACAAGCACAGGCTCATCATAGTCTGCATGGTCATCATAACCAAACAGGGACACCAGATCTTGTTAGTCAGCCATCTATTGCTAAGAGTGTTGAAAGTGAAAAGATAGTTCAACTCACAAATGAGGTGGAGACCTTAAGGAAAACTCTGTCTCAAGTCATGAATGACATGGCTCAGCTTAGATTGAACCCTTCTCAAAACCAAGGTAATTATCCTAATCAGAACCATAACAATCAGGGTAATTATCAGAATCATAACAATTACAACCAAAGGAGTTATCAAGGCCAAAACTCCCCTAACCAAAGCTATCAAAATCCAAATAGAGGATACAAACAGAGGCCAAATAACAACCGACAATGGAATACAGGACCAAATAATGGTGGAGTTTCCCATAATTATCAAGCTAGTGAGGACAGGTCACATACTGCAAATGTGGCTAACCTTCATTTTATGACTAATTGGTGCAGGCTGCATGATATCGCAACTCATTCTAAAGTAAATTGCCCTGAAATGGAGAATATGGTCAAGATGGCATAGGCAGATGCCCACACATTCCAAGGGAATTCAAACAAAGGAGGTGACTCGGTAGATACAACAATGACTTATGACCTCTTTGAGGAAGAACCTTCATTCCCAATGCAAAGTGAGAATGAACCAGAGGAAGACATGTATGGCGTCCAAGCCTTTCAGACAAAGGGAGGACACTTCCTAAGAAACCATAATAAGGGTCCATTCACTACATCAAAACCACCTAATCACATGGTACCTCTGAATCAAAGTGCTGACAACAACCCTCATCCACCAAAAGGTCCGCCTAACTTCCATAACAAAGGTAATTCACTTGGTGTTGTCAAAAGTAATGCAAGTTATAACACAAAATTTGATATTGTTTCTGAGATGTAGAAACAAAAAACCTCTTTATCATACTTTGACATCCTAAAGTGGTTCCCTGCTCAATGAGAGATATTTCTGAAAGCTTTGGAACAAGCTGATAAATCAAAACGAAAAAATAAGGTGGCACCTGCTGCCGACATGAACACAGCTTTGTACAGTAGCAAGGTAGGTACCCCACCATTTCTTTTGAGTTTGAGAATCTATGGGAAGAATCTACATAATTGTTTACTAGATTCAGGGGCTTCAGGCAATGTTATGCCATTTTTTGTATGCAAGAAATTGGGATTGAACCCTGTCCAAACAAATAAGAAGGTCATCCAACTTGATAAAACAGAGGTTAGCATAGTTGGAGAACTAAGAAATATACATGTGCAAGTAGGATCTAACCCTAGGATCCAAACCAACATAGATATTCAAGTAGCAAACATTCCCAAGACCTATGGTATGCTATTGAGCAGAGATTTGATGAAAAGTATAGGGAGATATCTCTCCCTTGACTTTTCACACATGTGGCTACCATGGAGGGGAGTGCCTATGCAGATTAGGATTGAAAGTGAACCTCACCTTAAGCATATCATTACTGAGTATGATTTCCCCAACGAGGTAGCTTACTTTGAAACTGAGATAGGGGTTTATAAAAGAGAGGAAATTTTAACCTTTTTGGTTCTTGATACCAAAGATTTGTCAACACAAAAGTCTCCTGATCCCACGATTAATGAAAATCAACATGGATTGATCAGGAAGCTACAACAAGATCAACTTGTCTTGGGGGAAGACGTCGATTTGCAAAGTCTTTTACTCCCTAATTGGTGTAGGATACACTACCAAAATCATTCGGAATTGACCTCTCAACCCTGCATTAGCATTTTAAGTCATGTTTCCCAAGCTGAGGAAACTAGCCTAAGTTACCTTGAGACCGCTGCATATCACTTCTCATTTGAAGCCAAAGAAGCAATAATGTTAACCAGGGATAATATATCTTCAAAGGAAGCTCCTTCTCGAATTAAACTTGCCTCAGTCACATTTCCAAACCAGCATATTTATGAAGAACAACCCCAAGGTTTGCTTGACACCCCTGCACTCACAAGTATATCAGAACCCGAGGAATTAATCAAAGATTTAAGTGACTGTCAGAAGGATAGCCACATATTATATGATATATTTGTGCAGGAATTGGAAATTACACATGAGCAACATGTTGAACACCCCTTCCTAATATCTAATGCAAAGGATCAAGTGCCCCCACCTATGGCTCATTCTATCCAAATGCCCACAATAACTTCAAAAGGACCAACCCCAGCTCATGATCAGCTATGGACCCTCACGTTTGATGGATCCAAGTCCAAAACAAGCTGTGGTGTTGGGATTGAATTGACCAGCCCAAAAGGGAAAACTTTCTTTGCTTCTTACAGGTTGCAATTTGGATGCACTAACAACGTAGCAGAATATGAAGCTCTAGCTCGGGGACTGATGTTCACACACAAGAAGAAATTTACTGCTTTGATGGTTAAAGGAGATTCATAAATAGTTATCAGGCAAGTGCGCAACCAATACACATGTCATAATAAAAGGCTGGCAACTTATAGAAATCAGGTATGGAACTTGATTGAAGACTTCAATGCTTTTGGGATTAGTTTAATCCCTAGAGAAGAAAATCAAGTAGCTGATTCATTAGCTGTTGCTACAAGTAACTTGGAACCCATGCAAGGCTCCAAGCTTAAAATATTCTCAATAGAGTTGATATCAACCCCAGCTGCTCCTGATAATGTTAGGAACTTTCAAATTTTTGATGATGATTGACATATCCTTGCTTTTCTAGCAAGCTCAGATGTTTTTGAAGGGAAAATCATTGATGAGTCCAACAGGGATCAAGGAGATTGGAACCCTGAAGATTTTGATATAGTGGGGGTCCTCAATTTAAAAGGTAACAACATTCCCAAGGGGATGGTGGCCTTAGAAAGAATTTTTTTTTCAGACCCCAAGGCTTGAGAGAAGATATCAGCTGAAGATAAAGGAGGTGAATATGACACTATCAACCTAGCTGATTCTGGCCCAGAAAGAAATTTTTACATAGGGAAAGCTTGCCCTGAAGTGATCAGAAAAGATATACTGGTGACACTGAAGAAAGATATTGCTGCGATAGCCTGGGGATATGAAGATCTAAAGACATTTGATGCTTCTGTAATGACTCATACTATTCCCCTGAAGTTCGAAGCTAAACCATTTCAACAGAAACAACGGCCTATTAACACCCTCATTGAACCAATGATCTTCAAGGAAGTTTAGAAATTGCTCTCTGCAAGAATAATCTTCCCTAAACGACATTCAACATGGGTGGCTAACTCAGTTCCAGTCCGTAAGAAAAATGGGGAGATCAGGCTATGTGTAGACTTCAAAAATCTGAATAGAGCTTCAGAAAAGGACAACTACCCACTCCCTTCTCTGGATGAAGTCTTGTAGAATGTCAATGGGTCTTAGATGATATCATTCCTGGACGGTTATTCTAGATACAATCAGGTGATGGTTAACTGTGAAGACAGGATGAAGACAACCTTCACTACTAAATGGGGAACATTTGCTTATAGGAGGATGCCATTTGGTTTGATAAATGTTGGAGCAACTTTTCAGTGTGCCATGGATGTAGCATTCAAAGATCTGATTGAAAAATGCATTATTGTTTACATGGATGACCTAACAGTATTCTCCAAAGATAGACTAAATCATGCTGTATACTTGGCTAAGGTTCTTGAGAGGTGTATCCAGTATGGCGTCTCCCTGAATCCCAAAAAGTGTGTGTTCAGGGTTTCTAAAGGGAAGCTCTTGGGACACATAATTTTAGAAAGGGGAATATCGATCGATCTAGACCGAGTTGAGTCCATTCTCAAAATAACTAGGCCAGGAAGTAAGAAGGAGATGAGATCTTTCTTCAGAAAGATCAACTTTGTGAGAAAATTTATCATGGGTTTTGCAGAAATTGTAAAACCACTGAATGAAATGATGAAGAAAGATGCCAAAGTAGAATGGAGTGATGAGGTAAAGGCCACATTTTCACAGATCAAGTGATCCATTTTGGAAGCGCCAGTCCTTACCAGCCCTGACTACTTGAAGTCGTTCTACATTTATTCCTTTGCTTCTGAACATTCCTGTGCAGCCGTCCTAACTCAACAAAGAGAAGAGGCAGAGGAGAGGCCAATTGCCTTCATGGTTTCTCCATTCAAGAATGCTAAAATAAAATACCCACCTCTTGAAAAACAAGATTTTGCGCTGGTCAGAGCTATCAAGAAGTTCAGGCACTACATTCTCTGAAGTCAAATTATTGTTGTAGTTCCTGATGCGGCTGTGAAGTCTCTACTCATGCAGAGCGAACTAGGAGAATGAAGAGGGAAATGGATGGCCATTTTGCAAGAGTTCGATCTAGAGATTTGTCCCATGAAACTTGTTAGAGGTACAGGCTTGTCTAAGTCCATGGCGAATGCTGGTGACAACATCATTTGTCAGCAATACACAACTCATTCCTTCTCCAACGACCCTTGGTATGCCGATATCATCTGCTTTATGCTCAATAATCGGTGCCCACAGGGAATGTATACAACTCAGAGGAAAGAACTGAGAATGAAGAGCTCACATTATATGCTCAAAGGAGGATCGCTATACAAGAATAATTTTGAGGGAATATACCTAGCTACGATGCCTCAGTCAGCAAGAGGCCAAACATGTGGTCACTGAATTTCATGGGAAACATGGCACAGGTCATGGGTCTACAAATTCATTAGCGCATCAAATCCTCTGATCTGGTTATTATTGGCCATGTGTGTTCAAATATTCCTATCAACATGTAAGAACATGTCACATATGTCAGATTTATGCATCAAAAGAATGCCATTCAGCCATGCCATTGCAGCCTATTTACGAGGTAAGGCCATTTGCCCAATGGGCACTAGATTTCATTGGGGTAATTAACCCAAATTATTTTGTAGGACACAAATTTATTTTGACTACCACTGATTAGTGCACAAGATGGACAAAGGCTATACCTTGCAAGAACAACACAACGAAGGTAGTAATCAAGTTCCTCACCGAATGCATCACCACTAGGTTTGGAGTACCCTTCGCATTGGTATGTGACAATGGCTCTTCCTTTTCTTCTGATGAGTTCATCTCATGGGCATATGATCACAAAATTGTTTTAAAGTATTCTTCAAACTACTACCCACAAGGAAATGGAGTTGTAGAGTCAACTAATAAGAATCTTTTAGGGGTAATTAAGAAACTGTTAGAGAACAACCCTAGGGATTGGCACATCCAGCTAAGATTTGCGTTAGGGGAAGATAGGACTAGGATCAAGGTTGCTTTAAAGACTTCACCATTTAAAATGGTGTATGGACAAGAGCTTGTGTTCCCTATCCACTTGCAAATACCTATCCTTGAGTTCATGCAGAAATTCTACTCCAGTGATGATAGGGTAGAAGTAAGATTAGCTTCCTTGTTGAAATTAGAAGAGCAGAGAGATGCCGCCTTGCAGGAATTCTTTAGACACCAGGCTGTTGTCAAACGTTGGTTTGACAAAAGAGCCAAAATCAAGGCCTTTAGAATATTAAACCTTGTGCTACTGTGGGATAAAGCTATTGAAAGGAAGGGCAGTCACTAGAAATTTGATAAACTCTGGTTAGGTCCTTATCAGGTTGCAGAGATCCTAGGAGAGAATGCTTTATGACTGAGTAGTCTAACGAGAGAACCTGTTCCATTGCCTGTCAATGGATAGTTTCTTAAACACTATTTCGAGTCATGAAGTTGGTATTTCTGCTAGGCGGTGCATTTGTGTAGATAGTTTTAGTGTTTCTGCTTGTAAATAATCTCTGTATGTAAATAATGTTGTTCTCTATGTGAATAGTTTGCTGCTCTTTATGTAAATAATTTGTTTTTCTATAAATAGTTATGTTGTTGTTTGTTTGTTCTTTTTTTCTGTTCTTTCTTTTTGTTCTTTCGTTTCCTTTGCTGCTTGGTTTCTGTCTTGTTTTGTTCTTTGGGGTTTATCTATTCTTTCCATCTTTAAATAGTGGGCTGTTGTCTGAAGCATACTTTGGTTATTAGGAGAGAAATGGTTTAGATATTTTCAGGTTTGCTGATTGGGTGATTTTATCCTAAACTCTTTGTTTTATGCCCATTGTCAATAAGAGTTGTGGAAAGTATTGAAAACAAGGGGCAAAGTAAATAACCTTCATTAGCTACTCTAAATCTGTCACAATTTATCAAAGCATATCCTTTTGTAATGGTATATTTGTCCTAGAATGATAGTGTTGTAAGATTTGAGTGAAAATTTTGATCTCCCAAGTGCTGTTATGAGGTCCATGGTATTTTTCAACCTAGAACAGATGTTAAACATTTGACATATTGAGAAAAATTGAATGAAATATATGAAACTCCAAGAAGAAAGAAAAAAAGAGAAAGAACTATCTAAGAGAAAAGAAGAATCAATATGAATGGGTGATTCCAGTATCTCTACCAGGGCTATGGACGCCTGGCTAGCAGTAGAGCAATGCTGTGAAAAAACTAGAGGTATCTCCGTCGGGGCTATGGACGCTTGACTGGCAGCGGAGCAATGCCTAGGATATCATTGCACAACAGCTAAAAGGAATCAACTCATGTAGTTCAAATCTTGCACATTGTTGTTCAAAAGATAAGGAAAACTTTATAAAATGATGATCCACCATCAAGCACACACATAGATTCAGGGCTAGCCAGTGTTGATTTACATTTTGAGATTCTAGCTCAACCTTGGTTGTTAAAAATGACCCAACTGGAGTTGTGGTGTTCATAAACCATGAGTCCTGGGTAACTGAATTCTTCAGTTCCTTGAAAATGGTTAAACCATTTTCCCAGTCGAGTCGCCATTTGTCATGCCTTGCATAACCACCCCATTTTATTCTGGAACAAAACGGGTCCCCCTTTTCTTTTTGCTTTCGCTGCCTTTGGTTATTTGCTCTGACCTTTGGAATTCTTTTGTTTTCCTCTTGGGTCTGTCTTTGGTTTTGTCAGATTTTGGTTCTTCCTCATTTAGAGTTGGGTTTCTTTTTGTTAAAATTGAAGGCATGATGAAAAATGAACAATAGTGTATTTTATATGCTTTGAGGACTAATGGAGGCATTTGTTTTTGCAGGATTGAATCACTAATCTAAAGATATCTCTCAAGGAAGTTAGTTGGAAAGCATGCCTTAATCCCATTCAGCATAGAATTCCTCAAGAGGAAAGTTGCTAGGACCCTCCTGTTGTCTTGCCAACTGGCAGTTTGGTTTTGTTTGTTTGAAATCCAAAGGGTCGCCCAAGACATTTCATTCGCTATGAGTTTTGTGTGTCTCACTGATTAGATGGATGTCTCGGTGAAAGGGGGTTTGCATCGTTGAGAGGTCTTCCCAATAGGCTGGGAGTCTCCTCGAAGTGGTCTCAGCTCGCCGAAGGATTTTTCCTTCGACATAACGTCCTGCCGACATGTTGAAGCTCTCACCGAAAGGTTTGCTTTCAAAAAAAAGTCTTGCCAACCTGTGGAAGTCTCGGTGACAGGGGGATGGTGTCAGCATAAAGTCTCACCGACCCGTTGGTAGTCTTGCTAAAATGAAGTTTGAGCTCGAGAAGAATTGGAGCTCGGCGGAAGGTCTGGCCGACCCGATAGATGTCTCGTCGACATGGAATGGTGGTCTCGGATGGAAGTCTCGACGAAAGGGTTATGCCTTCAGCATGAGGTCTGGCAGAAAGGGGTGATCTTTGGTGAAAGGAGATGTCATCGTGGAGATGTCTCACTGACCAAAGGAAGTCTTGCCGAAAGGTGGGGGGGCTTTGATATAACGTCTCACCGACTAGGGGGGAGTCTTGCCGACAGCGATGAGCTTGCCAATGGAACATGATATCGGCATGACTCTTAGCACCCACTATGACCTCCTACCGACAATGATGATGTCTTGCCAAGTGTAGATGTTTTACCAACAGAGCCACACAATGGTATAACCCTTGAGGACTTGCTATGAGGTCTAGCCAACTTACGAAATGTCTCAACAAAAGGGGCGTGCCTTCGATGTTATCTCTTGCCGACTAGGAAGAACTCTTGCTGAAATAAAATGAGCTCGCCGAGGGATCTTGAAGCTCGCTGTGATGTCGGGCTGACCCGATGATGTATCGATGATAGATATGTGGCTGTGGTAGGACCCATCGCTGAGAGGTCTTGCTGACAATGAGAAGTCATGCTGATAGCGATGGATTTGCTAATAAAAAGGGACATCGGTATGACCGATGAGAACTCACCATGACCTCTGGCCGATAACAATTGTCTTTCTGATGGTTTTTGTGATATCGATATAGCTTGTGCGGCTCGACATGAGGTCTCACTGAATGTCGTATGTTACACCAATAGCTGCTAAGGGAGGTATAATGACATCGGGGAGACACGACTAGTGTCTCATCGACATGCAATTTTGCTTGAACAACCTTTGACCGCCTGGGAGTCTTGCATGTCCTTTGTTCCACCAATCAGAAGAAGCTAAAGGGGCGGACCAGTGATAGTTTGACTGATTGACTACCTCTATGAAGAAGATCGACAAAATGCAACCGGTATGGATCTACTCTGTGAATGAGCTGATGGATCAGCTCGGGAATGATGGTGTTCAGATCTGGACAGAAAATCTGATGTTATTTCCAGAAGAGGTCAACTTGCAGGAGAATCTAGAGTGGGAAGAGGGCCGAAGGAAAGAAAGAACCACGAGTCTTAGGGATAGCTATGAGGTCTACTGGAAAAAGGAAGATTGGCATTAATGATAATGCTTTAGAGCATTCAAAGCAGTCCTTCAAGGAAGTTCGAAGATGGACATGAAGACCAGAAGTAAATGCTATTCAAAAGATCTGAAGGCTTCTCCTGAGGACGATCCTTTCTAACATGGAGAGCACGGACACACATTGAATAAAGAGGTTGAATTCATTCAAAAAGATCTAAGTGCTGACCCTCCTGGAACAAACTAATATTTTGTAAACCCTAAAGCAGGGGCCAACACATTCTTTTTGGCACATTCTGTATATATGGCATTTTTTCCTATTTGTAAGGGGTATGAGTTTTGGAGAGGAGTTTAAAAGTACGACAAATAGATTTTTTTAAAACCAGTAGCAGTAGAGAAACTTAAGAGTAGCAGTAGAGTAGGAGTTAGATTCAACATAGACAGTAATGTATTTCTCTAGTTCTCTTAGTGTAGATTGAAACAAGCTGAAGATATAGGTTTTCTGTACATTGGTGATTGTGCCAGAATTGTAAATGTTGCTTATTTGTTTCACTAACAGTAGAAGCAACCAGATTTAAATCTACTTCATGTTGTGTTCTAGAATGGTATTTATCTTGAGTTAATCATTTGATTTGGGAAGCTTTCCAGGAATGAAATCTTGTTTTATGTTTTGTCTAAATGGTGATTTGCAATTTGCTGTTGAAATAAGCACTGTGAATGAATGGAACTATGTGCTAATCACAAGTTAATTTTGTTCTATAGTTTTAGTTAGCAATTCCTTGAAAGGGAACAAGTCTGGTTAAGTAGGATGAATTAACGTTCTTTTCTGTTCCAAAGCTTTGATCTATCTTTTTCTGTTTCTTTAAAAACCCTGGTTAAAGTAGGTTTAAGTTTATGTTTGATCTTAGAACAATCCACAAGCTCAACACCAGCAGGCCCCTTGAACATTATAGTTCACATCAACCATTGAGTAAAGTCAGCACAATCAAGAACCAATTACAAAGACCTTGGGAGCTAAGATATCCATGTGTTATTCTTTCTCTTTCAGGAGAGCAGAATAGTAATATTCTGTTTAACTGTTGTTGTGCTCATCAGAACCATCAACAAATCCCAAGGTTGCAGAAATTATTCTCAATGAAATTGATAAAATTCTCAAGGCAAGGATTATTTATCCCATCCATCATTCTATGTGGGTAGCCAATATAGTTCCTGTGAGAAAGAAAATGGAGAAATAAGTATATGTGTTGACTTAAGGAATTTAAATCAGTAATCTCTAAAAGACAATTACTCACTACCTGTAATGGATCATATTCTACAAACAGTTGCTGACTCTGAAATGATGTCCATGCATGATGGTTTCTTAGGTTATAATCAGGTCAAAGTAGCTCCATAAGACCAACATAAAATGACATTCACCACACCCATTAGTGTTTTTTCCTTTAATAGAATGCCATTTGACCTTATTAACGCAGGAGCCACTTTTCAAAGGGCTATGGATTTATCTTTTGGTGATCTCAGGAATAAAATTATAGTGCTTTATTTGGATGACCTAACAGTTTTTTCTAAAAAGAGATCCAATCATTTACATGATTTGTAAGTAGTATTGCAGCGTTGTAGAGAACAAGGTATCTCTTTAAACCCTAAGAATTCTATCTTTGCTGTAATTGAGGGAAAAATCTTAGGTCACATTATTTCAAAGGATGGAATCAAGATAGATCCAGAGAGAGTGAAGGAAATCATGCAGTTGGGATTACCTGCCAACAAAGATGGTACCAGGTCTTTCTTTGGTCAGGTGAACTTTCTAAGGAGGTTTGTTCCTGATTTTGTTGAGCTGATGAAGCCCATTTCTGATATGATGAAGGACCACCCAGTGTTTAAATGGAGCAGTGAGGGAAAACAATATTTTGTAGATATTAAAACCGCAATTGCAAATTCTCCCACTTTAGTTCATCCTGATTTTACTAAATATTTCATCATATATAGTTACGCCTCTAAGCACACCTTGTCAGCCATCTTACTACAAAAGAATGAGCAAGGTATTGAAGCCCCTATCTCTTTTATGAGCACTACTTTGAAGAAGTATCAACTCAAATATTCACCACTTGAAAAACATGCATACACTATTGTGAAGGCTCTCAAGAGTTTTAGGTTCTATATTCTTCATTCTCATACAACTGTTTTTGTTCCTAAAACTGCTATGAAAAGTATTCTTACTCAACAAGATATTGGATGAAACAAAAGAGGATCTTGGATAGCCTAGATTCAAGAATATGATCTGGATATTAAACCCACTAATCTAGTTAGGGGAAAGGGTCTGGCTAAAATGATTGCTGAGAGTGAACCTATTGAAGAAGAAGAGTTACCATTAGTACTATTCAAAAGCACAACTGATGATTGGTTTTCTGATGTATCTTATTTCCTAACCTATGGTGATTTCCCATCACATTTGTCATCAAGAGAAAAGGGAAACTTAGAACTTAATGCAAACAAGTACATTCTCTGGGAAGGGAATTTGTATAAAAAAGGTGTGGATGGGACCTTCTTAAGGTGTGTTGACAAAGAGCAACAAAAAAAGCTATTGGAAGCCTTTCACAACGAGGCATGTGGTGGACATTTTTTCGCTTCTGTGACAACTTTCAAAATCCTACATCATAGATTCTATTGGCCAGGTATGTTTAAAGATGCTTATGAATGGGTTTCGAAATGTGAAAAGTGTTTAAAATTCATCGGTGAACCACAACTTGCTGCTTTACCCTTGAAACCTGTGGTAATTGACAAGCCCTTTCAGTGATGGGGTCTGGATTTCATTGGGCCAATTAACCCAAGTTCTAGTGCAAGACATACAAACATATTGATTGCTACATACTATTTCACCAAATGGGTGGAAGCTATTCCAGTGAAGCGTACCACCACTAAAGTCGTATGTAATTTTCTAAAGGAGAATATTTTGATAAGGTTTGGAGTGCCCAAGAAAATTTTCATCGATAATGCTAGCTCTTTTTCCTCTGCTGAAATTACCCTTTTCTGCTATGAATATGGCATTAGCCTTGCTCATTCATTTGATTATTATCTGCAAGGAAATGGGCAAGTCGAGTCAAGCAATAAGAATTTAATCTCCATTATCAAGAAGTTGGTTGATTAAAATCAAAGGGGATGGCATAAAAAGTTATACAATGCTCTATGGGCTGATAGAGTTACCTGCAAAAGAGCTATTGGAATTTCCCCCTTTCAATTAGTATATATCATTGATAACACTTTGCCTACACCAATGGAGATTTCAGCACTCAATTTACAAAAGGCTATTGAAGATGGGAAATTTCAGACTGCTTTGGAAAAGTGGGTTATGTATTTGAATAAGTTGGAAGAAGAAAGGGAGGTTGTGGTGGATAAGATTACCAAACATCAACAAATGGTGAAGAAGGTTTTTGATAAAAGGGCTAGACAAAGGGACTTTGTAGTTGGCAATTTAGTTCTCCTCTGGGATAGGAGGAGGGAAGCAAATAGAGCACATAAAAATTTTGATTCTTTCTGGAGAGGGCCTTCCCTGATCAAGCAGCTTGTTGGTGATCATGCTTTTCGATTGGCTTATATTGATGGTACTGTTCTACCCCTTGCCTACAATGGGAAAGATTTGAAACTTCTTGAATAATTGTTCCATTGGGTCCATTCTTGTATATAGTTTCTTGTTTGTTTTGTTTGGTTTTTGGGTTGTTTTTTTTTTTACTCCATTTCCCAATGAATAAGGCTTTATGCCATGTTTTTGGATTCTTTGCGTCCTGTCAGTCCTGGTCCCCATTCAAAGCCAATGTTAGCCATATGTATACTATGTATCATGTACTTTTAAATTTTGTCTTCCTTGGTCTTTAATTTCTTACTTTCGGCCCAAGTCTAAAGTCTTTGCCTTCATTTTAGCCTTTATCGCGGGATCCTCTAAGTTTTTAATCCCTTGTCATGTGTTCTTTAAGTTTTGAAGCCTAAGTCACTGATGCCTGGTGTCTTTAAACCTTGTCATCGGGTTCGTGTTTTTCCTAACCTCCTGATGGATCGACTTGTTCTCTCTTTGTAGCGTCAAGTATGTTGGTCTATTGTGTAGTTGGAGAGTCAGAGGTTTTCATAACTTCGTAACTCCCGACTTTGGGTTATAAAGTTTAAATTTTCTGGGACAAGGAAAAATGTTGTCCATCCTACATGTTTCAAGGTGCCACCTATGCATTTAATGAGGCATATGGTACAAACTGGAGATGTCTTATCAAGGATTTTTGCAAAGCACACAAATCTTAGGGTTTGCTTTAACGAGGATTAAAATAAAGTGCCATATTAATTCAACACCAAATGCATGTCTTGTCATTTTACATGACTTAAGGTGGAGGGGATTTATTTGGTTGAGTCTCCAGTTGTACCTCTTCCTTTTGCAATTATTTCTTCAGGAATACGAATGTTCCTTTGAGTACTGTGAGCTCATACAGTCTGAAATTGGAAATCGTTGGTTCAACGTAAGGGACACAGAGCTGGGATCCTTTAAGCTGGAGGAATTCTGCGCACGTTTGGAAAGTAATAGAAGATATGGTGTTGATGCAAAATTGTTAGAAAGAAAATTAGCTCACATCAGGGGTTTTTCAGAAGCCATGCTAAGTGTGGACCTAATAGGCACATGCTCGAGAAGATATATTCCAGAAACACGAGAAATCAAAGCCATAGACGGGATTGTTGTTGCTAAAATTTCTCCTGAAGTAGTTTCCCACGCGCTAAAGATTCCTAAGAGAGTGCCCATAAAGGACATGTCTATTGCAGTGGCTAGTGAGTTTTTCAAAGCTAATGAGGACTGGTGCAAGAATTCGATAGCCAAGGGGTGGTTGAAGTAAGAGAAAAGAGGTAAGTCACAGTTACCTACCAAACTTAGGAGGATGCATTTCAAAGGGGAAATCGCAGATGCCATTGCTTTGTTACATCGCATTGTTGGAAATGCACAAATTGAATCTTTTGAAGATTGACTATGTTAGTTTATTTTGGTTTTCTGTGATGAGAATGTGTTCATTGATTGGGCTAAGACAATTTTCTTTCATTTGAATGAACAATTAGTTAATTTCCAGAAAACTGCTACCTTCCATTTGTGTTCTTGCTTAATATACATTATAGCTAGTCAAAGATCCTTTTGGCCAGGATTAAAGCCACAAGTACCTCCAACTTCTGGGATTCCTGTATATAAGTGCTATCCACAGTTTACCAAGCAAGTTGGAATGGGATATTTTTTCCTTGTCAATGATGCATTCTTGATGGAAGTTGTGAGGAAATTGGATGGAAACCCTGAAATGCATCTTTCTCCTAAGTCAATTTCTTTTGTATTAAAGTTTGGAAGTTTCTATATTCAATTTGATAAGTTTTCCAACTTGAGGACAAGCGGTTTTGAGAAAGCCCTATTAAAATTGCCTAGATATCCTAAAGATTTGCTAGTGTTCTTGGAGGTCTGTAGAGAAATGATCATGGTGAATGTAAAGTACATGAATATGTGGAAGCGGGGGTATATTTTCCCGTTGACAACTCCTTCCTTCACGTGTAAAAATAATTAGATGGAAAAATGTGCTGAAGGAATTCTTAAAGAGTAAAACCTCCATCATTTATTCATGAGGGCTAATTTTGATAGCAAGGGTTCGTGAGAAAAAAATTATATGGAGGGAGTTCATATTAACATCAACCTTCTATTGAGGACTTTTGGGAAGATTGTATTGATGAAAATGAATTCTTGAAAATAGATTATATGAGGTTAACCCTCAAGCAAATACAAGTTTTTGGTCTTTCTTTCTAGATTCCTTAAAGTACAACTAAAGATTTGGTGGTCATTGACCCCAAATATGAAAAAATGTCTAATAAATCTCATCCCAAGGTTGACAAGAGTAAAAATGAAGTTTTGAATATGAATATATAAGCTGCACTAGTGTTGAAAAGAATTCAGGACTAGTTGGAAGGAAAATGGTGACAGGCTGCAGGTTCTACTTAGGAACCAAAATCATCTCAGAGAAATGAACATAGATCCACTCAGACAGTTGCAGTGGGTACATCATCAGAGAGATTGGCTACTAGGTTTTCTAGTACAAATTCACAGTTTGGGGGTGATGATGAAAATCTTGAAGAGACAGCTAAATTGAAGTCAGTGTGCGAATAGGACAACATATCTACCCATACTCCTAAAAAGAAGACTAGTCAAACAAAACCCGTGCCTGAAGATTTTGATGCCATTTTTAAGCAGATTGTTGAAGACAATACCTTTCCTCCTTTTTCTGAAGTACCCTCTTCCCTGGTGAAAAATATACCCATCACTCCTGGTGAGTCTAAGAAAATTGCTCAAGGAAAGGGTATGTGCAGGATCATCATAGAAAAAACAGGCCCTTAAGTGGCAAAAAATTCAGAAAAACTAGAGTTAGGCAACTTGATGTAAAAATTTGAATAAGTTATCTATATTATTTCAAAAATATTAAGAATAGAATCTATAGAAAATCAAATGTAGTTTCTAAACTACTAAGTTTGTTTAAAGAAAAAAATCTATTTGGTGAAAATTTGAAAATTCAATGTAGTATTACTTAAATTTCAAGGAAAAAATAAGAAGTAGGTGTCTGTCTAACCATCCAAACCACAATTAAATGATGATTTTTTTTTATAATATTTTAGATATAAGTAGAGGACTCATGTCCTGATGTGATGCATAATTTTTTGTAATATTTTTTCCACATAAATAATTAATTATGAATTTATTATTACAACTTTTAAAAAATATAAAAACTTTTATGTCTAACCACCTTAACTTGGTCAAAACTTCATGAAATTCAATTTTTCTTTTTTTAATCCTATAGTATGTGAAGCATAGAATGTGACATGTATGTTTTGGATTAAAAAAATGTGATATTGTTTGAAAGCTATAGATGTTTTTCAATTAGCCTATCAATTAGGACTTTAGTCATAATTCGAATAGAAAATGAATAATAATTACTTATTACATTCAAAGTAAAGCATAATTTATATTGGTGTAAAGTTGAGAATCCCCTTTAAAAACCCTTTCCATTTCATCAATTTTGGGTAAAAAAAAGTCATTAGCCACATACCGATCATATTGACACTTTTTGGCCCATCATGATCTTGCACATACCCGAAACAAGGATTCTATTTTGGTAGAGGCCTCCTCAATATGGCTGAAAAAGGTAGTAGAGAAAAAGAGAAAATATACTCCTACAACAATAGTTGGAGTAGATACGGTTGTAAAATTGCTCCAAACTTCCTTAACGCCAAAGAAAGCTCAAAAAATGTTGAGAATGCTGATTGACCTTACTTTTGGTAATCAAGTATTCAAAATTGCAGATCCTATAAAGGATCTAAATGATGATGAGATAATAGAGGCTGACTATAAAATCACACATGTTGATATGGGGCCCTAAACACTTGAAGGTGATGTGTATCACACTAATTATTTAGTCAATGCCTTGATTAAGTGGGTAAAGGAAGAAATAGAGGAAAAGGTGAAATTGTAATTCAGGTTCTTTATTTTAAAAAAATTATTTCTTCTATAGTCCCCCCTTCTATATCTAGTGGAGCCTCAAGTTCTCAGGTAGAAGTTATTGATGGGTCTACAATGTAATTAATAAAAAAGAATCTGAGCTATTCCAAAACTACTAGCGAATGGATTGGTAAAATCTCTCAGATGACTATCCTATTTATTAGTAAATATGTGCTTTTCTACACTCAAGTTGTTGATAAAAGGAAGGAATTGATGATAGAGCTACAATAGGTCAGGAAAAATCAAACTAGCCTCTACTTGCTCTCACAAGAAATGAAAGAGTTGATTTCCATGGATCAAATGAAATTAGTCAATGAACAAATTGTGAATGATCCAAAGGAGCTAGATCCTTCTTGGTCCGACTCATTGGAGTGGAAATTAAGCATTTATGATAGCTTGGTAAAGGAGATTTTTGAAGCACTCGAAAGGTATCTGGACATGTTGGTGGAGATTAAAGGAAATTGTCATGACCTAGAAGTAGAGATAACTGATGAGTTTGATGAGAAAATTCTAGATTCAAAGGAAATTTATCTGAAATTCAAAGAAGTATTCAACAAGGAGATGGTAGATCCTGCCACAATGACTAAAGAATCTTTCTCAAAGCTCGGTAGATTGCAAGTCTACTTGAATTCCTTTAAAACTGAAGCAAATAGGAGGTCTACCACTCTGAACGAGTCTGAGGCTACTGTAACCAAATTGAGAACTGGATTGTAGATCACCGTAACACCAGGGATCAAAGAGATATTCATAATTATTACTAGGTACAAAGACTATAAATCCAGGATGAAGGCACAAGAAAAATTGTTGCAACAGGAAGCAATCAAGGATCTTGAAGATGAAGAGGCTGAGGCTGAGAGAAATGATGCATAGTTATTTTTAGTATTTAATGATACTTTCTTTTAATTTGGCTCTTTTAAGTTAGAGAATATTTTTAATTATTCGGTACGGTTACTTTCAAGAAACCGTTACCAAAGACAATTAGCTTATGCTTTAAATATGGGTTTGGCTGATGTGATTCAAATCTTTTGGGAAAATTTTGATTTACTCAATAGAGCAAAAAATTGTTATTTTGATTTACTACTTTTTGTTATTCTGATATAGAAGACAATGGTGGAATTTATGCATTCATAATCTTTGAACTTTATGGTGTATAAATTTTTTCTACTTATACGTTGAATGTTCTACCTGTGTGTGATCTATTATTGGAATGATAGATACTTTGGTTTGTTGCATCACTGTAGTATCGTTTATCTTTGGATAAGGATTTTGTGGTGATATTTGATTTAACTTTAGTTGTGGAGTATTTTTAGTTTTATCATATGAAGTCAATGAATTCCTTTAAATATTTCTGGTTAAAAGCCCCTTCCTTTATTTTCTTTCTGGTTAAAAGCAACATTAGTTAAAAATTATTCGTTGAATATCAAATGAAGGTAGCTGCCACCTTTTAAAATAAGCAGAGAATCGGTCTAAAAATCATATTTTTATTGATTCACTTGTGGTTACATTTGTCATCTTAGTGTGCATGAGAATATAGAGTTAGGTGATAAATTTTTCAACCAACAACCTTAAATTATATTAAGTTTACTTAGATAATTAGTTTTATTTATTTAGGTATATTTAGCAATAATGAGCATTAACAACATCAAGTTTCCACAGACCATGATAATGAATTATTGATCTTCTGGATTGAAACTATGTTCATTTTTATGAATCAACATTTCAGATCAAACTCCATGATCCATCATCAGAACAATATGCAAGCAACCAGAGAGAAGAAAAAAATCAACTGCACGTTGAGTAAGTTAAATTAAATGGAATTAAGTGATGATGCTATTTAGACATAATGAAAAGACATGAAAGATCAAAAATATAAAATAAGAGTAATTAATGAACAAACTCAAATAAAAATAATAAGAGGAATGAAGAAAAATGAATAAAAGAATGAATAAAAACCTAAAAAAGGAACTAAAAGAAACAACCCTAAAAAAGATCAATAATATGAAAGAGAACAAATAAGAAAAGAATAAAAATAACCAAATTATCAAAATCACATCGATAAATAATTAAAGCAACACAAATAAACAAAAAGACTAAAGAAAACCACCCAAACAAATAAGGAGAAAACAAAAAAAAGCAAAAAAGGATCAACGAAAAGGATCAAAAGAAAGTAAAGGAGGAACAACTAGGCAACAGGACTGAGGACGAAGGAGAGGATATGTTGATTTTTTTCTTCTCTTTGGTTGCTTGCATATTATCTTGATGATGGATCATGGAGTTTGATCTGAAATGCTGATTCATAAAAACAAACTCAGTTTCAATCCAGAAGATCAACAATTCAATAATGAGCATTTTACATCAAATTAAGCTCACTTGATCTTTAAGTTGAGTTCGCTTGAATTAATATCTCTTCACATTGAGCCTACCACTTGTTCATTTATTCACTTGTAGCTAACTCAACTCCTTTAGGGAACTTGTCTTCTCAACTTGTTCTCCCAAAGTCTACATTTTGTATGCAATTTCCTTTTATTCTCTATATTCTTAAATTTGATTTTACCTAATATTTGCATTCCACACCATTTGTTTATTTACCTCTAACTTTTGTAATATTCTGTAGTCAACTATATTTATTCCTGTGTTCAAATTCTCTTTGAATCCTACACCCTCAACAAAGGGTTTCTAACCTAAAATGAAAAAGAGACTAATTTGAAGGGACTTTTTAATTTTTATTTGTTAAAACTTAGACAATTTTTTTGTATAATTGTGGCTATAACCACTTTTTGATCACTGAGATCTAGGCTTCAAGGAAAGATGAGAGTATATGGTAGACATTTATAAATGACCCTAAATTGGTAAAATTACTTGTTAAAATAACTTTGTAGAAAGCTATGATACCACTTGTAATGAACTTACAAGATAAAATAAGTTGAATATATTAAAATATGTAAAAATTAGAGAAATAGAATGCTTTTATTATCTTTTTAGCACCTCTTTGAAGGGGCAATCCCCAAGTAGAGCATACATTCTAATTACAAATATCCAAGATGCCTTCCATTTGTCTAAGGAAATTAATTTTACTCTAACAACTAATGGGATTATGTATACTCCTTTATGAATACTACCTAAGGAAAACTTACAAAGCATATGTGTCTAACTAATACTAGGTTACATATAGTAGAATGGGGTTCATAATAATGACAAATCAGTCTAAGTGTAGCTCCCAAGCCTACCATCATGAGGCAATAATCACACTTACATACTCTTACACCCAACTATAATTAGCCACTCAACTATGCTAGTCCAAATCCAATATATCCCCCCAAATCAATGGCTTTTACAAACATCATAAGACTAATGACATGTCCCAGATAGTGTAGGAACTATATTATTTACATGATTCCACCAAGGGGGATTCCCTTTTCTATGTGGGTACAATTATTTATAATAAAAAATATAAAATAATTATGACTAGGTTATAAATTCCAAGTTGTATAACACACCTCGTCCTCTAGTCTAACTTGGTTGTGCAATATGCCTATATACTTAGATGTGCTCACTGAATGATATAATTTATGTAGTGAATAAGAGCTCTTGCATGTCCAAATAATCTATGTATGGTCATAAATAATTAGGGCTTGTCTTTATATGATTGTGTAGAAAATAATTTAAAATATCTTGTGCTTAAATTAACAAGGAATGACTATTGTGAAGGGGATAAAATAGGTCAAAATAAAAAATATGAGTTACAAATTGCAGGGGTTGATTTCAAGTAAAAAATAAACTAGATTCAATTTCACACTACAAAATCTAACTAAGCTGCAGAATGGTACATTAGAAAGCAACCTAAAACCTTGAAATTTGAAAAATCAAGATAGATGAAGACTCAAATAACTTACTAACTTTACATATAAAAACATACTACTTATACACTAATTATTAAACAATCAACAAATCAAATCAAGATAAACCTAAAACAAATTAAAAAGCTAATATATAAAATTTTCACCATTACCCTCCATTCAGAACATCTAGAGCCGTTGGCTCTTAACTCTTTAAGATTTGTGCATTTGGAATCTTAAACCTTTATGTCAAACTAAGCATAATTGAAAGAATATATGCATTTAGAATCTTCTATCTTACAACTGGCACACTTTATGAATGATTAAGATATTACCGTCTTAAGCATCTCAACTTTACAGAGTGCATGGCAAGATGGGCTTACTCTTTGGAATATGATCACTTACTTTTAATAAAAAAATTGAACAACACCATATTCCTTTCTGTGATGTTTTGCTTTTCTTTTCTTTCATTTTATTACTTTCCTGCTAATAATATTATGGCTGTAACTTCATTTGGTTCGTGGATATCTCCATCTGTCTCGTTGGTATAAAAAGTTTGATTCCTTCTTTCTGATATTCGTTTAAGTATAGAGCAAAGAAAGCCTATAAAAACACTGTTATGAGCTTCAACTTATCATTGCATGGAGAGCGCATACAACTGTTGATCGTCGTTATTAATATACTGCTCAAGATTTTGTTCTGCCACTGTAAGAGGTTAGTTAACTTTCAGATTTCATGGTTTTCTGCTTGGTAGATTATACTGAAAGTTCTAAGGCACAAGAGCTTTGTTTTCTTTTCTGATCTTTCATCATTTCATTCCTTAATCAATAGAATATGCTGAAAAATCCTCTAAAGAGTTAATCCACGTTTCAGTCCTCTGCATACTCGAGCTATTTCATTTTTTAAATCAATGTTATGCTCAGAACAGTACTGTTAATGGTGGAAAGACATTTTCTTTCTTAAATATTTATCACTTTTCAATTTGTAAAATTGCTATTGATTGTTTTCACTTATAACGAAAACAATTTTTATTTTTTTTTAGAATATAATACGAACTCCCCAACTGACCAAGAATCTGTAGGGACAATTGACCTTTACTTTTTACGAGGAGCCCCCCTCTCACCACCGCTGCCCTTGAATGATCTAATCTGATCTTATCTATCTGAGAACACTTCTATATCACTCATTCCACCAAAAGGGTGGAGAAAAGTGTATATATTCAGTAGTAAGTCTAGCCGAAGCTTTGAACTCGATAATGTTTAATTAGAGTGAACAATATATGTACCTTGAACATCCTTCAATCTATCTTTCTCCATTTTTTTCATATGAAAATAAAAATCAGAAATGAAGGAATCTACTTGTCTAAGATGAGTAAGATCTATAAATCTAGTTGTATTAGAAAATTACTAACTAAATCTTGAACATCCTTTAAACTATCTTTCTCCATTTCTTCCACGTGAAAATAAAAATGAGAAACGAAGGAATCTATTCGCCCAAGATGAGTTAGACCTATAAATCTAGTTGTAATAAAACATTACTAACTAAATTTAATTTTGATTATTGATAAACACTTTGGAGATTATCTTATGCACATTTAGTACCATCTAACTACCTTCTTGTCACACTCTTTAGGTAGTTCCAACACTACTTGGCTACATCATTAGAATCAAAAGCCCAACCACTTGATCACACCCCTACTTGGCTCCTTATGCTATTTATTCAATAAGAAATAAAAATACAATTAATCTATGTTTTAATCCTCATTTATAATAAATAAATAATTTGAATTATAATAAAATTAAAAACTATAAATCTAATGATGTATTTTTCTTTTCTTCTTTTGATACGTAAGAAGATTTGTATTGTATATTCCAAAGAAAATTTACAAATTCTACTGAGCAGGTTGCAAAATGTAGAGAATCTTTGCCAGTGAAATCCTTAAACCAGTTTTACCCATACAAAATGCCACATTGGCCATGTCGACTGCCATGAACGACCCTACAAACCAGAACCAAGGAAATAATAACTATGGACATAGGATACTATTTGAAAGGCTTACTGCAACATACCATTACCAACCATCAAAACACAAGATTTTCAAACCCTCGAGACCACACACAAAGCATAAAACATAGATATACCAGAAATTTTAACCCGACCCCGCAATGCCAAGGAAGCCATTGGCCAGAGTGAAGGATTTGAAGTCGGAAACCCACTTCTCCCCAAAAGAAGCCTGCAATTGGAATATTCTTTGTAGATAATCAACACCTACTGCAACGATTTGCCTATGCTCCACCAAGGCCATGCCCTTCAAGTCCAAAATAAAAGGGTAATATTTCACTACCTCCCCAGGCACATAGAATTGCACCATATCTTATACTAAGTTCTTTTAAATGCATTATCACCTTGAATCTTATAAATATAAATAATGACTACTATCACTAAATTATATAACAATCCTTTCTTTTTATTTTTATTTTATAGTCCAACATCTCTTAAGTTATTTAAATCATAATAAATATAAACATATAAATTATTTAATATAATAAATTTTAATTGAATGAAGAAGCTCTAAGAAATTAGAGTGTATCTTATTTAAATTTAAAAATTGAGTTAATTTTTTTGGAAGTCTTAATTAATTTTGTATTCTGTTAGATATGTTTGGAATTTATTTATGTAATTTACAATGGTTAATGATATCATTTTTTTTATAGAATGACATATAAAAACATAGAATACATCTTCAAATGGAAAATATTGTATAATACGATTGTGCATCAAAGTCATAGAAACCAAGTCAAGTTTAGAAAAACAAAGTGTCAAGACTCAAAAAAGGAAACAATAATTGAATAAAGTATCATATGACACAAAAAAGAAAATAATCATTCAACAAGTAAATAAGTAATTTTATTTGAATAAGATAAAGAAACTAAGAAACAAGAGGCTATTAATTGACACTTAATTTTGCAAAGAGATAATATTAACTATGAGTACTATTCTTGAATATTATGGTTTACGAAACTTCTTATAGGTTTCTCCTAAATCAAAACGGGTTGCTTGAACTAGATATGTTAGTGTGTCGAATCATTTGCTTTCTTAATTGTTTGAACACCAAATCTATTGTTAGAGGTTGATGCTTTGGTCAAATAATTATTGTTGGTAACAAGGTTGGAGCCCTCATTAGGGGCATTATGACCAAAATTGTTTTAGGGCCCATATTCCTAACTATTTTATTAAGTAATTAATTTTGTGTTATTGGATGTGTATGCTTTGCAAATCATCCATTTTCCTAAGTTAGTTTTCCCACTCCTTGGGAGGTAATAGTTATGTTTGGTAGAATTAGTATAAATAAAGGGTTATTATAGTATAATAGGCATCCATGAAATATATTATATTAAGCATTACTCAAAGGAGGTTGCCCTCTCAAAGAGGCATATGATATTCCATAACATTATTTTATCAAATCAATACAATATTTTTATTGTGTTTCAGTTCAAATTTTGTTTTCTATATTTTGTGAATCTAGTTAATTTATTGCAGGTAGCACAATCACATCTAGTATCAAATATTTTTTTAGGCTTATTTTCTACTACAATATTTTCTATTTGGAACCTTATACGACTATCCACCATATGCTTCCACCTTTCCCTCTTAAGATATTGGTGACCGAAAAGTGTCTATAGAAGTTACAACACTAAGTATTTTCCAAAAAATTGCCTATTTTTACAATGGTAGTAGTGTTTTATTTCACTTGGGGTAGAAAACCTATGTCAGGGGTTTCAAAATATCTTAGAAGATTATCACTTTTAGTAAAGTTGGATTCCCAATATAGGTTCAATTGAAGTTAAGAAGGATTTCCCTCCCAAACCACACCATCAAATAGAATTTATAAATGGTACGGTGCTTCCAAATACCCATATGTATATAAAAAAACCCCTTAGAATTTTATAAAACCCAACCCTAAGAAGCTATCAACTATCTATCCTCTATGATGCAATGGTAAGAAGTTAGCCCCAAGAAGTTACTTGACCTATACTAGATTCCTCTAAATTTATATATTTATGGGCTCAAAGATGAAACACTCCCTATAAAAACCACTCTTGACACCTATCATCCCCTCCCCACCTTTTCCTTTTCGGATGTTTTAGAATGCCACCATAAAGGATTGTTATTTCTAGGATCGACACAAAATAGGTTATAGAGATAGTAATTTATATTTTTATAGGGACACATGATTTTACATTTTTAAAGGCACGCCATTTTACAAGGCGTTGTACAATGCACATCAATCAATTAATAATTTTTAAACTACCTGAACTATGTCATATTTTTGACTAAAGATTTTCCTTAGAGGGATCTAAAATTGAAGAAAAACCAAATTTAAATTTAAGAAAATAATAACAATAGAATTCTTTTTAACCTCTCTAGCTGATTATTTCATTTTTATCTTTACTTCAAGATGACCATTTTGGAATATTAATCTAGTACCTTTTTCAACCACCATTGGAACCCTCTTATCATGATGCAATCTAAGGAAATATATGAAATAATAACTAAATTGGAGGAATTGAACTATTGTATCTCCTCCTTTAGTGATGGATAAACCCATATATTGGAATCTCTCATTCAAATAATTGGTCATGACTCATCCCATGAATGTTGAACTAACAATCCTAAATTTATATATTCCACTCTAGCCACTTGCCTCAAGGTCCAAAACTTCATTTTATAAGTTTAATGGTATAGATCCTACCAATTTGATCTATCATGCTCAACAAAATTTGACTCTCCATAACACTCCTTAGGGGGACATGGTCCCTATTGCCTCATTAAAGTTAGAAAAATAAGTGAGCTATAGTGGTACAAATGGTACATAAAGGCAAATCATGAACCTAATTAGACTAAATATATGGAGCTTCTCTTGGTAGATTTGGTTCCAATTCATATAAATATTTTACTAGAGCTTTAACCAAATTGAGGCAACTTGGTTCTATTTGTGACTATCAAACTAAATTTGAGAAACTTGCTAACCAAATTGAAGGATTGATGGATGAATTATTTAATATTTATTATATAAGTGGCCTCAAGGAGGAAATTCAAGATGAGGTCAAAAATTTTAAACCCAAGGATATGAAAACCTCCACAATTTTGGAAAAACTTGTAGAACATAAGATCACATCTCAATGTTGATTCTTGAAGTTCACCCCATTCAATAACATCATATTGAATCATCATGTCTCCACTCCTAACGATCTCTCAAACCTCAGGGTGATCCCACAATATTGGTTTACAATTTTTGGCCAACTAGACATTGATATAATTTTTTCTAACTAAATCTTCACTTTCAAGCACCTATAGCGGCTAAACCACGAGGAATTTGAAGATGATGCAAACTAGAGATTTGTGACATTTTTTCTGTAGATTCTAAATATATTTTTTTCAAAAATTTTGGAATCAGATTGCACTTCTTTTTCTATCTCCTTCGAAAACTAGTTTTTTTCAGTAAACACCATTTTTAAGGAGTGACGCTCACCGTATACAACATAACTTTTTTTTCCATGAAAGAAAAAATTCTAATTTTTTTGAATTTAGATTTTTAACTATGATATCTAGTGATTGTAGTTGGTTTCATAGTTTTTTATTGAATATTTTTTCCTTAATCAAGTTTCGAAGTCAAACCAATTACAATTCAAACATAGGCAGACTATATACAACGTAACTTTTTTTGTATACATATTGAAATTCAATTTTATTTTTTTTGGATCAAGGACTTCAATATCTAGTGCATTCATATTTTTCAAATTTTTTTTGATAATCTGCTATTTTTCCACATGTGCAGAACAGAGAACTTGATTTTTAGTGAAAAACCTATGTTTAATAAAACTAAAAAAATAAATACATAATAAAACCAAAACATATTAAATTATATTCGTTGGATAGCTTGTTCCGAGGACTACCATCATCTAGTTGGGTTTTTGAAGTTTCCTCCATTTTCATCCTCAACCCGAGCTTCGAAGGGAAAGTTTTTGGAGTTTTTTGGTGCTAGAGGGTGAGAAGGTGGGAAAAGGGGGGTTCGGGCAAACCAGGGGGATTTGAGTGAACCCCATTTCCACAAAGGTTTTATTTTTGTTTTTTTTTGGGAATGGTGGGACCCTACATTTAATGGGTTCGCTCAAACTAGGGTTCTAGCAAACCCTCTTTTGGTTCATTTGAACCCCCAAAACCAAAATCTTTTGCATGGGGTCATTTTTTGCAACTTTTCCTTCCTCATTGGAATTGTAAACCACTTTTGTGGGTTTACCCCCCATTAAACATATTATTAAAGTATATGTGAGATTTTTTATAAAAGGGATTATTTTATAATTATGACAAGAGATTTACACTAAGCCATTATTGTGTGGAGCATATACTATATTTAATTGGTATGTAATCACCACCAAAACCTAATGAATGAGAAGATGCTAAAGAATCTTAGGAAGATCATGTATCATTGATTGAGGATTCAAATATTGACCTTGATCCTAAAAATTTTATACATGCATCAAGGGTGGGATCTCAACCTCTCAAGCAATAAAGATAAAAAAAATTTCTAAGAAGCATGCTCTCATAATTTTCAATTATTCAAGAAACACTCATAATTTTATTGATTCAAGTTTGGCTACACAAGTGATTATCTTTTCTACCCCTATTATAGCTTTGAATTTGTGATTTCCAATAGAGGAACCTTATCTTGTAAGGCTAAGTGCAAAAATTCTCACATTTTCATGAGGGACTAGACTCTCAAATCTAATATGTTTGTCTTCCCTTGGGAAGTTGTGACATCTTGTTGGGGACATAACGGCTTCAAACTCTTGGTCCTATCTTGTGGGAAATTTTAACTCTAAATGTAATTCATGGCAAAAGGTCAACAACATAATTTACAAGGCCTCAACCCAAGATCTACTAATCTCATTAGATCTCATCACATGGGAGAATTAATAAAAGGAAGTCCTATAAAATTATTGCACAAATTTCTACTATCTAGGTTGTTACATATTCTACCTCTAGCCACCCCAAGGATCTCCAATATATTTTACATCACCATTTAATGGTATTCATAGAACCTATTGGCTTACCTCCAAGCCACATCAAAAGAACATAACATCCAACTATTGCCTAAGAGCATACCTTTAAATATTTTCCCTTATAGGTAACCATTTTTGCAAAAGAATAAAATGGAAAATTTAACCTAGGAACTACTACACCAAAATATTATAGGATCACACCTCTAAATATCTACCCTTATAGGTACCAATTTTTACAAAAGATTGAGATAGAGAAATTAATCTAGGAATTGGTACACATAGGGGTTATTAGTCCAAGGACAAATATTTACTCCTCCCCAATATTATTTATGCATACACAATAGGGGTCTTGTTCCTTAGCATTGATTTTCATGAGCTAAACATAATCACCATCAAAGATAAATTTCTTACTCATTTGGTAAATGAGATCTTATATGAACTCCATGGTTCCCATGTTTCTTCTCCAAGTCAAATTTATGATCAATCTATCCTCAAAAATATATAAAGGAGGACATTACTAAAACAACATTCCACACTTATGATGATAATTATGAGTTTTTGGTCATGCTATTTTAACTCACAAATATACCATCTACCTTTCAAATCTTGATGAGTCATATTTTTTATTTGTTTACATGAAAGTTCATCTTGGTCTTCTTTGATATATTTTTATTTATAGCGAGGCATGGGTAGAGAACCTATTACACATGGGCTAGGCTCTTCAAATCCTTTATGTTAACCAATTACATGTTAAATAATACAAATTCTCCTTTGCAAAATATAGATTAAATAAATGGGATGATGTTTCTAAGGCCAATATTTAATTTGACATAGCAGAAATTATCACCATGCATAATTAGCCTAAACCAAAAACACTATAGAGCCTCCATGTATTTTTAGGTCTCATTGGATATTACCACTACTTTTTAAAATATTATGGCAAAATTATTTCTCCCCTCGCAACCATGTCAAAGAATATTTGTTCCAATGGTCTACAATTGTAAAAGTGACATTTGAGAGGAGATTTTTGTACCACAATAATTCTTTCTATCCAAATTTATCCATAACATTTATCATTGAAAGTGTTGCTTCAAAATTTAGATTAGATTTTGTCCTCATGAAAGAAGGGTGACCCCTAACCTTTAATATTAAGGCTCTAACTTAAAAAAACTAACTCATTCCACTTATAAGGAGATATTAGTCATTCTTCATGTAGTCAACAAATGAAATCCATAGCTTGTTTGAAGGTACTTCTACATTATTTTATTTTATTTGATAAAAGTGGCAGAGCCACTGTAAAAAAAAAATCATTGATTTGTAAAGATCGATTACATACATCAAAGAGAGCAGATAATTTTACAATTTACATCGCCAAAAAATTACATAAAATTCATTGATTTGTTTGAAGTACTTATAAGGAGATATTAGTCATTCTTCATGTAGTCAACAAATGAAATCCATAGCTTGTTTGAAGGTACTTCTACATTATTTTATTTTATTTGATAAAAGTGGCAGAGCCACTGTAAAAAAAAATTCATTGATTTGTAAAGATCGATTACATACATCAAAGAGAGCAGATAATTTTACAATTTACATCGCCAAAAAATTACTGAAACCACTGAGAACATTACATACACCCCCCAAAAAGGCTAGGCTCTGCCATGGCTAACAGACTAATTACAGGTATGAAGAGAGAACAACCATAGATATAGGAGAAACAGGCCATCACCCCAAAAAATTGATATCAAAACGATGAGAGGAAACAGACAAACAAGGCACTATCATATACCACTCTCTGCAAAGGAGGCCAAGTTTGCAGGAGGAGCAAAGTATGGTGCATAGAGAGGGTCTTCCAGGGCATGCTTGAATAGGAATTGCACTGCTTTGAACAAATTTTTCATCTTGGCCACAAAAAACAATAGCCCAATATCGGCCTCAAGACACGGAGGCGTGCCCTAAACAGACCAGAACAAGTAGCCACCAGGTCGTGTACCATATCACCCAAGAGTACGTAATGCTGAGGAATGCAAGAGCGCCTCTCTAAAAATAACACCACCCACCAAGTTTGTACCAGCCCGAAAGTCGTAATTCTCCAATGCAGGTTCCAGCATATACATTGGGAAGACATGGGGCACGAGGAAACTGTCAGCAATGAATATCAATGTCTCATTGCACCACAGAATGTCCATGAGATTGGAGACAAAGAAAGAAGCTAATTCATGCGGTAGGGACATAGGGCGCAACTCAAGCCACTCTCTGTTCAAAACCTTCATAGTTGCCTCTTCCACCTGTGGACAATGAACTATGAAGGTAATTCGAATCATGTTGTAAACACAGTGATAGCAGATCCTGACTTCCAGGAAGCGGGGCAGAATGAATACACGATAGAGGCTATCCATGATAAGCACATCAAGACAGGTAGCATAGGCCATCTCAGCAATGAGTGTACTGGCAAGGAACCGCATAAGCCATGTCATCAAAACCTTTACTTGACAAGTGAGCAATTAATCACCATAGTCTCAAGTATTTTTTGGACCAATGAGTCTCCTCTCCAACGAAATAGATTTGGGCCACTAAGTTGTTGGAGTACATGAATATGATATAACCTAAAAAAAAGAGCATGACAATATGGTGGAAGATGTATAGACATATTAATTGAAGACCATCCTACTCTTATTGCTTTATCAATGCCCAATCCTATTTGGATAAATGATTTACATCAAGAGTGTCAACAAGATAGTCACCTGTATAAAATCATATGGTTTCTAATAATCCTTCTTTAATGTTCAATTATTCATGGGATGGATCCTATTTGTGGTATAGGAGTCATTTTATCTTGGCTTCACAATTGGTTTTGTGCCTAAATTTTTATTTGAGTTCCATGCTACATTATTAGTGGGTTAGTTTGGATTTTTTTAAATATATGAAAGACTTAACCATGATTTATTTGGGAAGATATAAAAATAGACATTAAATAGTTTGTAGCAAAATGCGAAACTTGTCGATGAAACAAAGGAGACATGGTTTCCACTCCAAGATAACTTCAACTATTATCTATTCTTGTTTGAGTGCAACTGAAATTTCAATGGAATTCACTAAATGAAAACCAAATTATATGAGGAAATTAATTATTACTCTAGTGGTAGATTACCTCTCTAAATATTCCCATTTTGTGCCTTCACTCACCCCTATACTTCCTCCACCATTTAACAAATGTTAATTGACTAGTTTTTTACCTCTATGACATTCATGATTTTATTATTAGTGATTATTATCCCAATTTTGGTAGTAAATTTTGGTGAAAAATCTTCCATCACCATAGTACCCAAATTAAGATGATTTTTCATATAATATAGATAAATAAATAAATAATTATTAATAAGTTCTTGGTGACCTATTTGCTTTACTTTTCTTCAAATCACCAACAACATTGGAACAAATGGTTACCACCCATAGAAGGGTGTTATGAACCAATTATCACATAACAACAAGATATCATCATATGAAGAATTATATTGTCAATCTCCACCATCTCTCCAACATAAATACCAAGAAGTTAAAAGATATGCATAATGGATTCTACCCTTAGGACAATATACACATTATATAAAATTTTGATCAACCAAATTAGAACAAAATTTCACTATTAGTGACATGAGCTTTCTTCACCTCTATCCCTATGAAAAATTATCCATAAATATGAAGACTCGTTAGAAGTTATTATCTATGTATTATAAGATCAATAATTTTTTTAGTGGATTGGTTTAGTTGCATACATGTTAGAACTTACTCCATCCTCCAAGATCCACTCAAGATCTTCCATGTTTCTTATTTAAAGAAGGATCTTAACCAACACATTCATGTTTTTTTTTACTTGAGTTGGATACAAAGGGGTATATCCTCTTAACACCAAAGTCTATTCTTGATAGGAATTCATGCCAACTTCATAATTGAACCATCATTGAATTCCTCATCGAATGGCATGGTATGCAACTAGAAGATGCAATGTAGGAACCCCTCTTCTAGTTGCAACAATAATTTCCTCTTCCCAATCTTTGAGGATAAATATTTTTAAGGGAAGGGCATATGAGGACCAAAAATTCTACCTATTCCTTAAGTAATTAATTTGTTTTAAGGTTGAATAATAAGTGTTAAATGTATATGCTTTGTAAGTCATCCCTTTTTCTAAGTTATCTTATTTTGTGTTCTTAAGAGGTAATAGTTATGTTAGGTATAAGGGTATGTGCACGATCATGATGGGCCAAAAAGTGGCAATATGATGGGTATGTGGCTGATGACTTTTTTTTATCCAAAATTGATGAAACAAAAAAGGTGTTTTAAATGAGATTCTCAACTTTCCACCAATATAAAATATGTTTTACTTTGAATTTAATAAGTAATTATTATTCATTTTCTATTCAAATTACGACTAAAGTCCTGATCGATAAACTGATTGAAAAACATCTATAGCTTTCAAATGGTATCACATTTTTTGAATCCAAAACATGTGTCACATTCTATGCTTCGCATACTATAGGATTAAAAAAAGAAAAATTGAATTTCATGAAGTTTTGACCAAGTTAAGGTGGTCAGGACATCGAGTTTTTATATTTTTTAAAAGTTGTAATAAAAAATCATAATTAATTATTTACTTGGAAAAAAATTACAAAAAATATGCATCACATTGGGACATGAGTCATCTACTTATATCTAAAATATTATAAAAAAATATTATCATTTTATTGTGGTTAGGGTGGTCAAAGGACACACCTACCTATTTTTTCCTAAAAATTTAAGTACTACTACATTGAAATTTCAAATTTTCACCAAATAGATTTCTTTTTTAAAAACAAACCTAGTAGTTTAGAAACTACATTCAATTTGCTACAAATTATATTCTTACATGTTTTTGAAATAATATAGATAACTTATTCAAATTTTTAAGTCAAGTTGCCTAACTCTAATTTTTTTGATTTTTTTGCCACTTAAGGGCCTGTTTTTTCCATGATGATCCTACACATACCCATAATTAGTATAAATAGATGGTTTTGATACTAAAATAGTTATCTATGAACTATATAATATAAAGCATTTCTCAAAGGAGGTTACCCCTAAAAAACGCCTAGAATATTCTTTAATGTGATTTTATCAAATAAATACAATATTATTCACTATATTTCAATTCAACTTATTTTATATATTTCATGAATTTGATTAATTTTTTGTAGGTTCCACCATGAAATTTTGGCTACCAAATATATTCCATCCTTGTTCATATTATTTGGAACAAATGATTTCTACACTAACGTGGATTTTGAAATATCAAATAAGTAATCTATAGTTTTATGATTAGATGATTAAAAATACAAAGGTGTATTGGGAAGATTGGTGTGGACATACACTAGATATGTCACATGCTACAAATGTGGATATCAATAGACTCTTTGAGATATTTTAAAATATTAATTTCAATATAGACATTATTATGTGGACAAGATACAAAAATTACCAAGTTCAATAGTAGAAACTCCTCCTAAGGAGGAAGCTAAATAGTCAAAAAAGGGCTAGTAAGGAAAATGTAATCCTAGAAATTTAATCTAGACTAGGACCTTGAGATATTTTTGATAAAACACTAAAAAATAATTGTCGGTGTACATTTTGATTCAATTTTATTAATTTATTAGGTATTCCCCTACATATAGTTTATCTTTGCTTAGGTAGGCTTAATAATGATGAGTGGGAGTGAGATGTCTCTCTATATTCTATAGGAGTTACACTTTCCCTATTTTAATATTAGTGTGCATTCATACCTTGGGAGTTACACTGGTTGGGTGATCCGACTTTGTCACGTACTTTGAATTTCTTATAAATGTACTCAAATCAATTTATTTTATATCCCATTATGATTATATTCTATTTCTCATTTGATTAATATGAAATATCATTGTTTACCTATCTTTTGGTCTTTAATAGTGTTGTAACTATCAATATGGCATTAGGTATTGGTTGATTTATTTCTTTTTATAGAATTCAACAATAATGAGTCTAAGGAGGAAAATAAGAAATGAAATATAGACATACCAAGGTCCGTGTTTGAGAATAATATTGATCACCACAATTAACTTTATCAAAAAAGAAACCCCTCCCCTTGTTATATTTTGGATTGCATCCAAGCTAACCCCATGGGGAACCTATGAAGTATTTAAATATTTTTTAGGCACAATTTCAAAGGAGATTATTCCCATAAAATAACCTATTATTGTAATTTTCAATTCATTTATACACATGATCAAAATTTGGGATGAATAAAATAACATTTGGAAAAGATTTAGAAGTCTTACCTTGTAACATACCTTGGGGATAAATTTATTAGGTGTATAGATTGTATTACTATCCTCAATTTCTCTAAAAATAATAGATTCAACATCAAGAACTTAATTGACACATTTGAATCCATTATATAGACAAAAATACATCATAAAGTGTGGAAACCTTAAGAAATATGCAATAAATCTAAGATAAAAAATCATGTTGTAATTAAGGTCAACAACGTGGCAAGGAAGGAAAGACAATTGAACACAAAGAAAAATCATCTGATCCAATCCAACAATCCTCTCCCCTTTCATCTTCTCTAAAAAATATTTTTTATAGAAAAACTTAAATGTTGTATAATTGATTATTATTATTTCTCATCAACTTATTACAAAATAAAATACGATAATACTTATATGTATATATTTCCATATTTTGTAGAAAATACATAAATTTTAACAAAAAAAATCCAAAAATGAGTGTAGGGATTAAAAAATACCCCATAATATTTATCTAAGCTTAATTAAATGATAAATCGAGTAATAATAATTAGACTTTTTTTTTTATATTAAAGATAGAAGGAACAACAAAATACAACCGAGAAGAGCAGTACTACTGCATCTCAAAGCATAACAACACTTAATACAAGATTCTTTTATTACATACAGTCCCCACGAAGCTGCTTTTGACCTGCATCACATCAGACCAACATGACAAAGTCACGCCATTGTTGTACCATGCATTATTGCATTGTTGTGCCTGTCCATTTGAAACAAATTCCTCTGTAAAAATCCAAACTCATTGTTGATCCTAAACATTAGCAGCATTTCCATCTGTAGCCTCTATTTCCACCCTAGTGCAGTCCTCTGGTTTGAGCATGGGTGGGGGACTTTCTAGCTGTGCCTCCTTTTCCATCTTATGATTGAAGTCCTTCTAAAAGATCTGCATTGCTCGGTCAAAGATCTCAGTGCTAGGCTGCCTAGCTTGCCAATTATGCCCAAGTCTGTCCTCATGTAGGTGCATTTGAAGGGTGCCATCCTCAACCAAATTAAGGAACTTAAGATTCAAGACCTTCACCTCCATGGTTACCTGCAATGCAATTTTGTAGAGGGTGAGTCTTCTTGAAGACTCAGTAAGTGCCCTTGGGTTCCCGCTAAACTTTTCATCATTCCTTGATTTCCAAATAAACCATAGAATTTTTGTAGAAACAAAAGACCAAACTAGTGTTTGCTCCTTGCCAAATTTATTACTTTTAAATAGAAGAACTCTTTCCAGTTTAATTGTGCCATTGTTATTCCAAATATCTAGCTTATTGCAAAGTAAATGCCAAATTTATTTAGCAAATATACAATCAAAGAAAATATGGAAGACCGAGTCAGGTACCCTGCAAATTCTACAAATTTCAATGTCAGCAGTATTAGCTTTGTAAGGCATTCTATGAAGAATTAAGAGCCATCTGAAGCAAGCCTTCTTAGGCTCAATGGTTTTTGACCAGTTATTGGTGAGGATTTTAGACCAATCACTGTTGCTGAGAGTAGCGTTCCATTTGCTCTTAAGATACTCATAGATTTCTTGCTGTTTGGAAAGGGAAGTGTAGATAGTTTTGGCATTGAGTTTTAAAATGTTGGACCCATTTGACCATTGGAATTCTTTAAACTGCTCATGATTGTCCTTGTTGCTAATTGGCCAAGCCAAGGTATTACAGGCTTCCCTTAGAGTAGTGTATGTTCTCCATTGAGTAGGAGGGATATGGAATTCATCTTCCAGTACATCCCACTCTTTGAGTTTCCCATCCTTTAGGATGTTTGCAAAACATTTTATACCTTTGCTGTTCCAGGCCTTGGCCGAGCACCCTTGCAATAGAGCCAGTAGCTTTCCATTATGTCTAAGATTCCACCATATAGATCTTTGAGTGTGGACTAAATTGCCCTGAATACATTATGAGTTACAAATGAATCCTTTGACCTTTTCCCATGCTTTCCAAATACTCCTGAATACCACTGAACCATGAGGGATTACAGGGTAGAGACCACTAAGAAGGTCGTTGAGAGGGAGATCTTTCCAACCTTTCCCATGCTTTGGGGTAGCCCTCTGAATATTACTCCTTACCAGAATTTTCCAAGGCTCATTTCCCTCCAGGGCCTTAAAGATCCATTTGGCAACCAAAGCAATGCCTTGGATATTTAGGTCCTTTAACCCAAGCTCTCCTTCTGACTTGCTTACACAACACCAACTCCACTTGACAACATGCCTTTTTTTATTTCCTCTGCCATCTAACCACACAAAAGCCCATATTCTTTTTTGGATTTCTTCTACTTGGTAATTGCTAAAGAGCCAAACTAAAGCAAAATATAGGCTATAAGAGGAAAGGATCTTTTGATAGATCTGAACTCTTCCTACCATGGTTAGGTAATTTCTATTCCACCTTTCCAATTTTCTTTCAATTTTATTTTTGATCCACTCCCACGTCTTTTAAGTTCGGACAGACCACAAACAAAATGCCCAGGTACCTAACTTGCTTACTAGGCCCCCCCACTGGAAACCAAATTTGTTTAACCAATTGGGGGGCCTGTCATGCCAACCCAAGAAGATAGATTTGGTGGAGATTTTTGCACCTAAGGCATGGCAGATGTTAAGCTTGCTCATAAGGCTATCAATATTTTCTTCTTCCAACTTGGGGAATAGAGAAGTGTCATCTGCAAATTGGACATTCACTAGATCTTCTTTGTTAGGTAATGAGATACCTCTAACCTTTGGGCACTACATATCAGACCTCAGGACATAGTATAATGCATCTGAAGCAATCACAAATAAGGTAGGGGCTAGGGAACAACCCTGCCTAATTGATCTTTCCAAAGAAAACTCTTCTGTTAGCTGCCCATTTAAGTCTACTTGTGCCATTGCATCTCTGAACAAAGTAGTAACCATGTTGCAAAATATATATGGAAATCCAAAAGATTCAAGGATGAGTTGGATGAATGACCATTCAACTTGGTCATAAGCCTTTTCAAAATCCAACAAGAGGATAGCAGCCTCCTGTTTGGTGTACTTTTCCCACTCTAGAGCTTCCCAACTGGTAATGAGATTTTCAAGAATGTATCTGCCCTTAATAAATCCTATTTGAGTTGCACTAATGACCTTGGGTAGCACATTAGTTAGCCTCCTTGCCAAAATTTTGGCAAGAATCTTGTATGAAACGTTCAACAGAGTTATGGGCCTCCAATTTTTTAACTGGGTCTTGTCCCCTTCCTTTGGGAGCAATCTAATGATGCCCTTATTTATTGCTCTTCCCAGCGAACCTGCCTCTAAGGCCTCCTTGTAGACCAAAAATAGGTCATCCACAATCCAATCTTTGAATGTTTTGTAGAACTCAACGGGAATGCCATCAGCCCTAGGGGACTTATCATTCTGCATGGCCTCAATTTCCATTTTGATTTCTTCTTTGGATACCTCCTGGCTCAGACCCTTAGCGTCATGCTTTTCTACCATTTTAGGGATTACCTTTCTAATTGAATCCCTTGCATTGTCCCAATCACTCCCACCTCTCTTAGAAGAAAACAAGATTTTGTAGAAGGAGAAAAAATGATGTCTAATTACTTCTTGATCACCAAATAACCCTTCGTTTACTTGGATCTGCTCTATGTGCTCTCTGACGTTTTTTTCCTTCAGCAATTTGAAAAAATATTTGGAACCTTTGTCTCCAAATGCAAGCCAATTGGCCCTGGACCTAACCTTCATTCCTTGAATTCTTAGATTTTGGAATTTCCTTAGGGAATTTTTAGCTAAGACCATTTTGTTGTTTAAATCCTCATTCCCTAGATCATTTTGGAGTCCAATTTCAGCCTGCAATAGCTTTTCTTCTAGCAATCCTTCCATTCTTCTGCTATCTTTTGCTTGCTTTTTTCCAACAATTTGGAACAAAGCCTTCCACCCTTTAAAATTCAGGTTCCATCATTCAATAGAAATTTTGTCCCTATACAGGCTATTGTTTATCCATCTGAGGGTTCGAATAGCATCCTTGCAATCTTGGTTTTGAAGTAGTTGACATTTAGGAAAAATCCCCCTCTTTTCCTCACCATAGACCTTGGTCCTTTTCTTATTAGGACCCTAGTTTTAATAGGGTGATGGTCAGAAAGAGAATATGCGTGAACCTCTACTTTACATCCATCCCTGAGAGAGTCAGGGAGAAAGAATTCTTTGTTCATGTAAAATCTGTCCAACCTGTTGTATATTCTTTGGTTGCCCTTTTGACCATTGCACCAAGTGTACCATAAACTGGGGAAATCCTTTTTCTTCCCTTCAAGTGGATCAAACAACTTGAGTTTATTTTTCATCTTCATCCAGAAGTACTTTTCGTTGCCTTTCCATTCCAGATTGATTCCCCCAACTTTGTCATCTTGGTTTTCAATCATGTTGAAATCCCCCCCAAGGATCCATGGGAGATCATCCAATTCACTGAGCCATCTCCAAACATTGATTCTCTCTCCATACTCATTTGGAGCATATATGGAGCAGATACCAAATGAGATATCTCCCTTTTTCAAAATTACCCAGACAACCCTGTTGCATGGGGAGACCCCATGCCTACAAACATGTTGTCCCCATTCCTTTGAGAGACAAATTGCAGTCCCCCCTACCTCTTTCATGGTTTGAAGCAAAGTGGATTGAGTCCCTCCAGATGAACTTGAGATTGGTTTCCAGCATGAAACCAGTTGCTTTGATTTCTGCAGCATGACCACATCTTTTTCCTTGCAACCATTGAGGAATCTTTTGACAATTTGCTTTCTATCTGGGGACTCTAGCCCCCTTACATTCCATGAAATGCAGTTGAGGATCATTACTTTACTGCTTAGGGGTAGGCTCTTTATTTGGCTTGAATATTTCAAAGCATTTGGGGAATTTCTGCTCACCTTCTATTCTTTTAGGGACTGGACTTGTAGAGCAGGTGCTAAGTTTTTTCCTTTTGTGCTTGGCCAGCACCTTTAGGTTCCCTTTTCCTTCAGGAATTAGAGTTTCTGCCCCCTTCCTGGGTCTTCCCCTTGATCTTTATTGAACCTCAAAATTCCCTTCCCTCTCGAGACTCCCTTGGGGGTCTGCTCACCTTGATCCCTTGAAGATTCAGTGGTAACAGGAGGCACCATTAGACCCACACCATTAGTTAGGCACATGCCCCCACTATTGTCCTTGACAGACTGAGTTACATCACTTTTGAGGAGATCAGCCTCACCCCCACTTTCATCAATCACATCACCATTGGTGCATTGCATAGAAACCCCTTGACAACTGTTTATTAAGGTATCACTTTCCATTAATTGGTTTGTATCCAATCCAGTAATGATGACATGCTGGGTGCCAGTGGGCATCAAGTTGGTCTCCATGGCAGTAACAAGCTCTCTAAATTTTCCTTGCCTACCCTCTGGTAAATCTGTTGTTCTCTTTAGGACTGACTCTTCTTTGTTGAATTTAAAGCTTTTCATGTAAAAGTCTACTCACTAGGAGCTTGTTCAAAACCTTCTTCTCTATTGGTGTTGTTCCTTAACTTTTCCAGTGGTAACTGCTGGGCATTTTTCCACTCCCTGTTCATTGGTTTAGCTAGGTTTGAGTTGTTATCCTTTCCCCCCTCACAACCAGGACTCACTAAGAGGCTAATGGTGCCTTCTTTGGGGGAGGATAATTGTTCATCAACAGGCCCGTCCATATGAAGGCTGCTTGCCGGGGGGACAAAGCTTAGGGGAGCGAAAAAAATCTGGTCTTCCCTCTTGGATTTCCAACTCCAAAGCCCCAGACATGTTTTCCATTTCACATTCAGAGTAATGATCTGAGGATTTAGAACACTCCTCAACCTCCCAGGAGCTCTCATTTGAGTCACCAGACCAAGGCTCAGATAGGCCTCTAGAAATCTCAAATACACCATTGTAAATTTGACTACTACTTTTTAGGTTTCCCTCAATCCTCTCTCCTGTCCCTACTTCGAGGGGGTCACCTGTATTGGCAACCTAAATGTTTTCAGCGATGTTTGTCTCAGGGTTGGAAGTGTTGGGGATTTTGGTCCCATTTTTCCCCATTTTTTTTCTTTTGTCTTTCAACTGAGGCTCCTCAACAGTGCTCTTTTTCTTAATTAAAGGACAAAATCTCCTAATATTCCCTTCCTTCCTACAGAGATAGCAGGCGTTCAACCCGCCCAAGATTTCAAGCTTTATGAGCAATGCATCAAGTAAGTCCACCCTCGGTGAGATGGCGACAAGGGCCCTAACATCCACATGGGGCAGGGAAGACCTAGTGTTATCCAATCTAAGAACATTTCCATACGATTCAAACAAGAGTGGAATGAAGGCCCAGAGTCTTGGAGGCACGTTTTTGATTGTTAGACATCTAGGGCTTGACAAGGCAAGCACTTCATTTTGGGCCTCCGGTTACCATGCCACCGCTTGAAATATATTGTTTCCAATATTCCAGAATTCCCTGTTTAGGGTTTTTTTTTGCATTTCATGGCTTCTAAGAAAGATGACATAAAGACCTCTCTAAATCATTTGATAGTAAGAAAAAGAGATCCCAAGCTTTTTCCCCCAAATGTTTGCTAGCCATTCATCCATATATTTGTGAGCTAGGACCTTGTTTATGTCCACAATTGCCAAAAAAAATTCTATGTTTTTAAATTTTGAATCATGATCACACAGAGCCTCTACCATTTTTTCATTAGGAACCAAGACATCAAGTTTATTGAAACTGGGAGGGCACTTACGTCTTTCGGTTTCTCCATTGTTGCTACACCCGCTTTCTTGCACTGTGAAACCTACACCAGCCAGGAACAACTCCCCTTCGCCAGCAACAATGTCATGAAAGGACATGGGTTGGGAGCGAACGACCCCGCCAGGGTGTTTTCCTTCAGAACCATCACCTGAGGGATCCTTCTCCCCATTCATCTTCCTTTAATCATGAGCCCACTTCGCATGAGCAGAAACAAGTAGGGTGCACACGCCACCACAAGCGGATCCACGAAGGAATGCAGCCAGCACAACCACATAGCTAGGGTCAAACACGGAGGAGGACCAAGCCTCCCCCACACATGCGCGCCAAATGCCTCAACCAAGCCCTAGTTGCAGAGTTTTTTCCCCATACTTTCAAAAGAATTTCAAGAATTATCTTTTTTCAATAATTAGACTTAGAAAAACATGAGGTAAGAATAATAATTGATAAAGAAAATGAGAATATTATGGGTGCTTACAAGTTTTCTCAATGATAATTTATTATGTTCAAGATCTAGTTGTTTAATGTACTTGATGATTATATATAGCATATAAAGTTATAACTACACTTTTCTAGACTTCATGTTTATAGACACCTTTGTGCTACATGATTTTATCATTTTGTCAAAGTTTGTTGTATTATTAGTTGAGACTTCGCCATTTTATTTATCAAGATAAATTTAGTTTTAAAATTATCTTTTGGGATTCAATATAAGAGAATTGAAGTATGAAACTTCCTTAGATTTGATTTAAACTCTTATTTTGATTTGACAAGTTTTAAGACACAAATGATAGATTATGTAGTGTCTAAATGAAGACAAATGTATTATATTGATGTAATGCTATCTAGTATGGATTAGTGTGTTTTTATGAGTTAATAATTTGATGATCCACTAATGTCATAGAGATTATCCTTAAATACATACTCCCAGGAACCCAATTTTGAATTATTTAGCACATAAGACAATTGAAAACATTTAAAAATTTTAAATAGGTGAGCTCAAGAAAGTGAGAAAAGCATACTTTAATTTGGTGGATGGGAATGTAGGTGTGATTATCTATAGAGGGGAGAATTTTACCTATAATTCAATCTAGGATGAAGGAATGAACAATATATGATGTCTAATATAGGTCATTGGGACTATTTCAAATAGGTTGATAGAGGACTAGTTTTAAGTTTATGTTAGCTTCTATACAAAGTAGATCAAATTAAATACCATAATAATATACTTAAGAATATATCAAATTGTGTGTTAAAAAAGGGAGTAAAAGGATGAAGTATACACTTTTATCCTCTACTAAAATAAACCTTAAATATTAAATAACATAAAATACCTTTTAATTTGGATTCAATGAGAATATTTTAAGTCTTAAAACCCTTATTTCTTATATTTTATAACTCTTTCTTCTTACAATATTTATAAATACAATTTTTAAATGAAGTAGTCTACATATTAAGATGGAGTTCAAAGTCATTAATACTTGCTGCTAATTTATAATTATAAAGTAATTATTATTATAATATGTTTATTTTGTATGTATTTTTAATACTAATATAATAATTTTTTTAATAAGATATTATAAAAAAAAATTACATAAAAAATATTTAGATTTTATAAAATTATATTGTATAAATTATTTAATTGTTTAAATTTATATTTTAATATTATATTATTTTTTATAAAAACTAAAAAAATAAAAATAAAATTTATTTTAAAAAATTATACATAATATTCATGCAAATATTTAAATAAAAAATACGTGATCATTATAATAAAACTATAAAAATAATATTAATTAATTAAAATAGTCTTTCCTAGGTGGGTACTAATAAGCAAACAAAAAGTATATACAAACTATTTTTCAAAATAGGTAATGCTTAGAAAATAATTTTAGTTTATAGTTTATAAAAAATAATAGAGTAATTTTTCATTTTAATATAATTTTAAATATTTAAATAATTATTTTAAGGAAATATTTATATATAATAATAGTATTGGTCTATAATATAATTTTTTTAATAAAATAAAATAATATAATTCAAAACCTATATTATTCATGAAGGGGAATTTATTTTAAACTATAATGTTTAATGATGTTAAACTAAAAGTGAATATTTAATATAACATTTTTTTTTGTTAACTCGGAGGTGTCCCCACGACTCAGCCCAACACGTTCCCTTTATAATATAACATTATAAACTATTATCTTTTTAAATAATTTCATAAAATTAAAATATAAAAATAGAGAGAAGTGAAGGTTTTATAAGAGTTATATTAAATAAATAATTATAAAATGTTATTCTCTATCATAATTTTGGTGTTTTATATAACATGGTATTACTTTTAAAGTTGCTAGTTTCTACTATATTAAATATTTACATATTTTATATGATTGTTGACATTTATCAAGAATGTTAATTTTTTAAATAGATTTTATTGATTTTCAATTCAAAATAATCTAATATATAAATATTTTATTTAATAATAATCTTGTATGTCTCATTTTAATATAACTTTACAATGCTTGTTTTGTATAGGAACAATGGAAAGTCAATTAAGGAGAGAGGATGAAGACTCAAAACTAGTTGAAGCTTCTGTAAACAATGAAAACAAAGACACAAAGATCGAAGGAGAAGAAAAATCAAATGACTCAAAAATAGTTGAATCTTCTTTAGAAAATAAATACAAGGATATGAAGATTGAAGAAGGAGAAAAACAAAAAGAAAAGAAGAAAGATAAAGAGAAGGGTGCAAAGAAAGAAAAAGATCATGATAAGGAAAAGAAGAAAGAAAAGTCAAAGGATAAGGAAAAAGATAAACAACCCAAGAATCACGACAAGGAGAAGAACAAAGAAAAGAAGGACAAGAACAAGGATAAAGAAAAGAAAAAAGATAAAGACAAGGAGAAGAACAAAGAAGAAAAGGAAAAACATAAGGAACATAAGGTAAAATGAAAATCATATCGGATGATGAAATATTATACTATGTTTTAGAAAAGATCAAGATACTATTATTGATCATTTCAAATAATAATAAAGGTTCATTATAAGGTTTGACTATATTATTATGTAGAACATTATACAATAAATTTATGTAAAATGTCATAGTTTGTACATATATCTTAGTAATTGAGAAAATGCATACTTTTCAAGAAAATTAAATTGAATATATATTTTTTTGATTGAAATTTTTTTGGTTACATAATGGAATGATGATGAAATAACTACTAACAACATAATCTTAACAAAAACATAGAAATTCTATCTAGATAGAATGATACAAAAAATTATATAGTTTATTTTAAAGATTAATATGAATTTATTTAATTCCCTTCAATTAGTACTAAAGGGTGTAACTATGTAGTTTTGGGTTTGAATTATACTATTATTATTTTATTAAATAATTGGTTAGGGCAATCTAAATTTATAATATTATAAAATATAACTATGAACCTATTTTGTAAGCATTTTAAAATCCTCATTATAGATCAATGAAACATGGGAGAGAATGCCTAAACTAAGAGAGATAACACTACCATGTTATTTGACCTATTTTAGAGTGCATCCATTGTTTGACATGTTGTTAGATTAATTTTTATGTCTATTATTCTTTCATTGATTATACCTTGTGTATTAAAATATTAATTCATATATTTAGAAGAAATAGTATTATTGAATTATCTATTCGAAACTACTATATCTACTAGTTTATAAGATTTATTGAACTATCATGAAGAGTTAACATGTTAATTATTACAATATTAATTATAAACTCAGTTAAAATATTTGGAAAAGAATGCAATATTTTAAAGAACATAATAGGCTGATAACAAGGAAGTATCACATTGCAATCATACTAATCCCTCATAATATGTAGTGGATATGTGGCAAGTGTTTTAATTTTTTAATTGGAACTTGTACATAAATTTAAATAAGGGTAAATATTGTTGCCTAATATGTGATACCTCTTCAGTTTGCTTATGTTTGGATAGCATCTTGGCTTTCGTCTAGACTATATGATGTTGTTTTGGTTTGACTTTATGTTACTGCTTGATAGACATTATGACTTTGTTGGATACTTTTCACACATGGTGGTATTTTGATGTGTAGATGTTAAGACTGTTGATAATATTATGATGTTAGCCTGGTGATATTGATGACATTATGATGTTAGTGCCATGTTAATGTGATATCTGATGTTCTTATTTATATCATGTTTTGCAGAGTAGTTAATTGTTTATTTGAATATGATGGACATGATGTTATTTTAGATGTATGCATTCATGTGTTGATATTAGTTGTTCTGTGTCAGTGATGGGGACAGTGTCACATCACTCGCTTGCGAGCGCCTTGTGACTATAATTTTCCCATCTCTCTCTTTGTGTTTTTTTTTATATACGTTTTTCAGTGTATTTGAACCACTTTAACCTGCTCAAGATTATTATCTTGATTTTTTTTGTGTGGGGCTGCTTTGTTCTTGAGGGATGCCGCCATTTACCTCTTCATTCATTTCCAGTTAGAATGCAATTTTAGGCGTGGGTGTCCTTAAGACTCGAGGTTGCTTGTGTTTAGGATGCTGCTTAACTAACACTTAGTTGCGTGATCTTGAGTTAACATGTACTGATATTATATTGCATGTAATACCCTCTGAATTCTACAATTATCATTTATTTTGATTAGTCTCATCTTAACTAGCACGGTATCAACCACTCTATCTTAACACTGGACTTTTCATTCTAAGGATGATTGATAGCATGAGCCTTATTTTCAGCTTTGCATGATAACCGATAGATCCTCAAGTCGAGTCTGAACGAGTGGTGATTGATAGTTACAAGTTCAAATAATGATCTGGTCCTTCTAAAAGCTTTAGTTCTCCACTTTATAAGCTGTCCCTTCTTTCAGCCTCTAACCTTAGTAAAATCTGTGTTGTTTTATTCCTTGCTATCTTTATGTATCCACTTCGGATTGAAATTAGCTAAATACTCAGTTTTGTCGGCGGCTCATTTCGGCCCTGTGAAGTTCGTTATAAATATAGCTGGGCGAATTTAGACTTGTGGAGTAGATAAGCGTAGAAGTTTCTTAATGTCTGGAAAATAATGAGATAAGTATCAATATGTAAGATGACTGTTGTTATTGGTTGGCGGCATGCCAATTGTTACCCTAAGTGAATGATCGGTCTGCACTCAACTGAATTGCCAGTCAAATCACAAGTCTTATACAATGATGCCTGAAATTTTTAGTGTGTAATCAGATAGAGATGGTACTTCAAGTTTTCTCAGTCTCTACGTTTCATGTCCAGATCAGACTTAGAGTTGGAATGGGTCGACGCATAAATGCTATATTTATTTATTTTATTGAACAAATTTTTGTTTCACTCGACGTATCTTTATAATCTTAGAATCAAATTCGATGTAAGTATATATATATATACAAGTAGTGCCTATCGATCCGTAAGAAATCATGGAACCTGATATTTTAATGAGTACGTATTATTATTCTGAGTTGTCGATTTACCATGACAATCTTTGGTTTAAAATTTTAATACATTTATAAAATCAAATGATAGGAATATATATATATATATATAGAGTTAAGTACTTTCATTTTGTGGATGATTATACATCATTTGCTACTTATGTAAACTCAACTCAGAAGAAGAAATTTAAGGAAATTGAGATAAGAAGGATTAGTAAGATTTTAATGAGGTAATTAAAAGACATTGTACAATATAAGAAAATACCATTGGGCATGTTGAATTGGTTTTATTCATGAAATGGATAGTCTATAATACAACATAGTTCTTGTACTAATATGACATGATTGGTTAGTTTGAAATGCTTTTAGGTAAGGTCTTGGTAAAGTGGTGAGAGTGTGATTTATATCTCTTTCCTTGTAACGAATTTTTAGAGTCCCCAGAGGCTAGGAGGAAGAGGTTTTCTTATTGGGAATTTTCCTAGAGTCATAATGATGATTGTGATGTTCTGGTATGGGCAAGTTGATGTTATTCCTTTTCTTTTCCTTGCACGATGTGTTTATCTTAAGATTGGTATTCATTTTGGACTATGTGAGCGAGATGGGATAATGCCTTGCTTGAGATTTGTTTGAGTATATGTGGTGTGCAAGTGGCCCTATTTTTTGTTTCTATTTTTTTTTTTAGTTGGAAGTAGGGCAGTGGCTTCCAACGAGGGCCGACACACAAAGAGGCACCTGGATAACCCATGTGGAAGTTGTTTAACAAGTGATAACATAAAAATAACTAGGGGGAATGGGTAGTTCAAACATTAAACAAGATAAGTTTGTTCCTCGCTTAGCCTCAAGTGCTCGTTTAGGCTTGAGGTGAGATGGGAAGGCCTAGAATGGGATAATAGACTACTTCGTCTCCATGAGAGATAGTTCGATTCCGCGTAGTTGGCATGAAGGGTCAGAGTTTGGTGGAGGCTACCATGATAACCTAGGATGGGGTTCGGGGCCTAGGAAGAACTACCTGGATAACCTATGTCCAATTATGTGATGACACTTCCCCTATGACAACCATGAGTTTCTTTACTTGTTGTTTCACTTTGTGTATCTATGTGCCTCTGGAAGTATGGTCATTGATGTTGTTCGTCATTGATGTTGTTCTTGATGTGTCGTCTTGTGTTGGGAGTTATGTCAACCTTGACATGAATAGTCCTTGTCTATTAGTTGGTGGGACCCTTTGTTACCTCCTAGCATGGGGGTGAATCTTTGGATTCACATGGTTGGGTGGAACGTGTTGCATTTTCCATTGGGTTCCCCTTATGTTCATGATGTGGTGATTCATATGATTCATTGTCTTCAGCATAGCATCTACTCTTGGAAAGTTGATTATTGTACTTGTAAATGTATTGTAACCTTGTCATATATCATGTATCTTTGTAGAGCACTCCTCTCTTGATTCGAGGAAGTATCATTGTACAAATGTATATATGTAAACTGAATTGATGTATCTCTTGTATGTAAGGAATTTTGAATCAGTGACATTGTACTTGATATTTGAAATGGTAGTAATTAGTTATTCTTTTATGCTATATAATGGATGTTTCACATGGTTCTTATGTTCATATGTAATGAGTTAATGACATGCTTAATGATGATTAATGTTCAATTGTTAATAAGTTATTTGGTATTGTAATTTGGGTAATGGAAATTAAGTAATGCAGTCATGCACCCTAGGGGACTTAGGATACCAGTTAAGTTATGTTCAAATTCTTTGCAGAACATTACATTAAAAAAAAATTGTCTATTTTTTGTTGTATAAGTTTTGTCCTCTAGGGTTCACAGTGGGGGCGTTCAATAATAACACACCACTTTGAGATCTATAATAGTTAGGTCAATAGGGTCCTTAAATGGTGGCATGTTCAACGTATCCACCTGTTGACACTAATTTAGTATGTTGCACCTATTCAAGGAAGATAATGGCATGAAATAATAGAGCATGTAGAATGCGTAAGAAAAAAAAGCATGAATAATTGTAACTAATGTGATATTAAATTCCCAATGAAAGGAATTTATGTTGTGTCATATTATGTGTACTTGTGTAGATTATTATTATATTTTAATATTTTTCTTAATTACATGATTTGTGTGTGATTATGATTCTTGCTACACTAAGCGAAGGTATAGGAATCCCATTGCACACCTTAGGTGTGACTTTGGGATGATATATAGGATCAAGGTGGAATTACAATGTGGAAATGGTTATATTGAACATGTAATCGAGTGAATTTGCACCCCTCGCAAATTCCCCGTTTGCATCCCCTCACCTTAGAAAAATTAAACTTGACGATGCTTTTCCACTTCATCCACTCGCTCTCCACCCACTTGGCAGATGTCTGTAGTGTCGATGGGGGAACTTTTGTTAGGGACGCTAGCGCAAATGTCTATGCAATGTGTTGCCATCCTGACAAGATTCTTGCCTCTGGAATTTGCAGAGGCGTCACACTTCTCCATTGGTGACAAAGAGTACCGCCCCTACACCCTTGATTGACCTCGAATGACTCTTTTGGGTTGGTTTTCACTTCAAAGCATCTCATTCTTCATTCAACTGGGAGCTCTACACACTTTTCTTGATCTTCTACACTCTACTTGCTACACTACATACTCCATTTCTCTCACCATTTTTGAAGCTCTAAAGCATTACTCTGCCAGATTTTACTCTCATTTTTGTGGCAACGATTGCATCCTCAAGCTTGCAAGCTTGCATCTCCCTTCACGTGCTCAAGGGAACCTTTCTTGGGAGGTGATAGCCTTTCATTTTGGCAATGCATTTCATTTACGCATCATAGCATTATTTCCATTTCTTGTCATTTCTTCCCTTACTTTCTTTATCACCTTTTTTTATCTCGTGGCTATTCTGGCTATCTGTGGAGGTGGGAACATCAAAATGGGGGTTTGACTATGGTAAGCCCCAAAATAACCCCAACATTTTTCCCCATTCTATTGTGTGTAGGTTTTTCATTTGTGTGGAGCTTGTGGGAGGCTAGACCATTCGTAAATTGTTTGTTTATCACCTTTTTACTCTAGTTAACTTCCCTTTTCAAGTTAAAGTATTCTTCTTGCTTTCTTAGCATTCTAGCTCTTTTATGCTTTTTGTCGTCATGTGAACTTCTATTTATCAAGTTGTACCTAAATCCCTATTAGTCCTAACTATATTCTATATTCTTTGTCCGTACGGATTCCAATGCTCAACTGGGACGCCAACACGTCATGTTGTCATCCATCTTCTATGTTGGGGTCCTTTGGAAGAGAGCTACTGGGGTCTCAGTTTTGGCTCAAGAATTATCTCATCTAGTTCCCTAAATTTTTTGAGTTGATAGAAGGATAGTGGAAAATCAACTACCCTTCCTTTTCACCCTCCCGAAACACTAAAATTGCCTTAAACAATCCTTAGCTTGAGGTAGATTAGGGCAGCTAATCATTCTAGACCCTCCTATGAGCCGGGGTCTTGAGCTAACGTTCGGCCCTCCTCCTCTACAAAACAAATAGAGGATAACCATTATTTTGGTTTTGTTTCCAAAGTATCTACTTAATATCTCTATCAACATTTAGTATGAAGTTGCTAACTGTGGGTAAATTCCAGTGGTATTCATTTTTCTTTTACATCAGTGTTTGGAGAGGAGTTATTAACCTTTAAAGAGTTGTCGATGGCATTGAAAGTGTCAACTAGATTAGGCTTCCTCTTGCTTTTGGAATTTGGAATAAACATCATAACCTATATTAGCATGGTGGGTGAGAATAATAACTTACAACTTGAACTATTGATCGTTCTTAATTCTTCCTTTTCATCGGCCTTCATTGAAAACTTGGAGGGAGTTGTTAATCAATGAGCTACTATAGATAAGAGTGAGCTAGCCTTTTTTCATTGGCATTCAGATGAGATTAAGAACTAATATGAATCTACCCATTAAACAAGAATTTTTAAGCTTTAATCTCTATAGCGATCTTGAGAATGGAATTAAAAACATTTTAATCACTTCATTGGGTCTTTGATAGTGAAATTACGAGCCTTTGATGAAGTATTATAGAGAACTTTGAGGTGATTCAAGTGAATTTCATAAATCCATATGTTAACTTGAAATTATAACCTCACTTCAAAACTTTCAAGTTCACAAACTTTTAATTCCACAATCCTTTAACTTCATAAAACTAGTCTCTTAACTTTGTGAACACAACGAAGAAGAAAATGACGTAACTTTTGATTGGCTACACAAATTCACCTAAAAATTTGTTAGATTGTTCAAAATACCAACACAAATAAAACCATTAAGTGAAATATTCCCATCCTTTCTAAAAACACATATTTATTTGTTTTTGTAATCTTGTGCATGGAAAAATGAAGCATAAAAATATCTTAACCTGTGAAGATTCAAGACTAAGAAACTGGCCACATTGGTCAAAATAACCCTAGGAATATTCCTAATGAAGAAATTTGTACCAGCTTTAACCAATTTTCAAAATTAATTATTTTCATGAATTCCACCATTTTTTGTCATTACACCTTAGGATTGGATTAAGGATGATGAGTGATTTTGCTTCAAACTATCAAGATGCTCAAAATTTATGGGTGATTAGAGATAATTTTTGACTAGGAGGATCTCATCTCAAGGGTTTTAAAACAAAAGTTAAAAATTTTCCAAGTTTAAAAATTGGGTGAACAATTGGATCTAACTGTGGACAAGGATCACAAGAGACACAAGATGAACCTAGAATCTTTACAAACGATTAGTGTGTTTTCCATTGGGAAAGAGAGTAAAGGGTGATAACATAGGAGACTAACTGTAGAGACCAACATAAGGAAAAAATGGAACAAACACAACAAATTTTTTTATCTAAAATATGTACATGGTAGGTACCCCTACCTTAGGCTACTCAATGATGGTTATACAAATCAATTAACAAGCTAAGAGAAGTAGGAACCAATATGGAAAAGAGGTGTGTACCTGTATAACACTTGTGAACTAAGTAGGTTGATAGTACTAAAACATATGAGATGAGAAGGATTTTTAAACAACGGACCAAACAACTGTTTCTCATCATAAACCTTTGAGTCCTCCTAAATCACATTGGTATTTCCTTGTAAGATCTTGGTCACATCTTCTAGAATCATGTCAAGCATACCAATGTTCTCCAACTAAAGACCCTTTTGATGATTTGGATTGGAATAGATTAACCCACGAATTAGAAAACCCTCATATAATTTGTGATATGAAGAAACTTGTGTCAATAGAGACATGTTGAAACTTGTTAAATTTGAATATCAAATTCCAACAACATAGGATCACCTACTATCATAGCATTTCCTTCTTCTTTTGTCATGATAATTTCATAGAATTATTTATCCATCAAATATGAAATTGAAGAAGAAGAAAGTACATTTGTATCTCTGGAATCATTTGAAGAAATGCATCCATCCAAAAACTAGTATACACCTTCACTGTAGATGAAATCATCATTTGAAGCTCCGAAGCACCAACTCGAGATATGAAAATTTTGGGAGTGTAACTCATTGCCTATTTCATTGGATTCTTTCATTATATTTCCCTTTACCTCATTCATTTCTTGATTATTGGTACAACTCACAAAAGCATCCTCTATTATATTCCTCTTTTTCAAATTCACCATAAAAAGAGATAGAAAATAGATATTCATAGTCCTTGATAGAGATGTGTCTACTTGATCAGAAGATTTAAATAGAGGATTTCTTTGAACTTCGAATGCTCCATAAAATAAAAATTATATATGCATCATTGTGGGGATGCTTGTTGATATATCTTCATAGATTTCTTTAACCTCTTCATCAATATCTACATAGTTTCTATGCTCTCTTGTCCCAAACATTCTTCTCCATCATGATCTTCATGAAACTTGAAAGCTTTATATTCAAGTTGCGTGTGTGAAAAATAACAAACAGTTGATGATTCATCTCCATTCACTTGCAACTGATCTATTAATTCCTTTTCAACTTCTCTACAAAAAAAATCATCATCTGAAACATTGAAACACCAATTGGGAATAAAAACTACATGAGGCTCATCTTGCAACATTCGTTCTTCATCATTATTTCCAAGTTGGGGTTGCATGCATGATGAAGAACTTTTGGTGATTCTTCTTCATTTTTACAATATTTATAAAGCTGATGACAATCTTTCTTTTCTATCTCTATCACCTCTTCTTGATAATTATCTTGACATGTACTATCATGAGAAAATAAACCAATTGCATCTTCTTTGGAACAAGCATGCTCATCAACAAGAAAACAATCTTCTTTCCCATCCTTTTGTTCAATATTTTGCAATGTTTGAAACAAAGGACGATGCATCTTGTGAGGAGAAAGTTGCATGTTGCCATAGAAGCTTTTTAAAAATTTAATTTTCTTAGGATCATCAAGAGCCAAATTTTGTTGAGCATCAGTCACAAGAGAAGGATCATTTTCTTCTTTATTGTTTGTCACTACTTTAGGAAAATGATCATGAGCAAGAAAACATGTCTCTTTTCTATCTTTTTCTTCAATCCTTTGTAAAGCTCAAAGAAAAGAAGGGTGAATCATGTTGGAAGCAAGATACATTCCACCATAGAAGCTCTTCAAGAATTCAACCTACTTGGGTTAATCAAGAATCTGATTCTTGTGAGATGAGTGCATTGACAAAGAAAAATCTTCATCATCACTTTCTAATTTGATTCCTTTATACCAAACCATTATTCAGGCATCTCTTTTTAGACAAAGTTTCCAAAATTCATACAAAAGAAGGCATGTTTAGATTTATGAGGATCAAAACACACTAGTATTTTGAATCTCCAATGGAGTTGCCAAAAATCTATTGGTAAGTGAATTAGCACTTTAAATGATACTTGAATCACCCAATGGAAAGTGGAAATAATGCACCAATAGTTGGAGAGATTGCTTGTGAAACAACAATATTCCTCTACATTTGAGAGGGGCAACTCCCTCATATTATTGGGGTATTTATTGTTTTTGTGTACTTTTAACTTGAAAGTACATAAAGGAGAAAAAGAAAGACTAAAGGAAAATGACTAACAAAAACCCCCAACAATAGACATATGAATATCAGTTGAAATTTCACAATGGATTTGATGAATTACAAAGGGGTTTTAACACAAAGCATGTTTTAATACACAATAGTAATGAAAGAAGTGTAAAAAATCTCAACATACGAGGAGACAATATTCTTCAATCCATTCAAACCAAAATACCAAGATATGAATATTTTCATTACATCAATCACATAGATTGCCATTTGTTTGCACAATAACATAGAAGGATTACTAATTTAACAAACAAGAAATTTCAACAATGATAACACATGAAACATTTAAAACATACGAATGAAAAGAATTATTCATTATCTCCATGAAATTATACAATTCCAAAAACTCTTCTATATTAATGTCAAGCCAAAAAGTCTTGATACAATCTTGCTGAATAGTTCTCAAAAGTTTTCCCTTGCAAACCATCTCTCATTTACAATAGAAATGTATTATATTTATAGTCTTTATTGGATAACCACCTAGTAACTACCCCAACTATCTTTTTGAAATATATTTCCTTTGAAAATAATAAACCTTATTGATTATAATTTACATCATTTTTCTAGAAATAAGGTACATTTTTAACCCTTAGTACATTAAATGACATAAGTCACTTTTTATGAAAAGGTCACTAAAAACTTGTAGCTTTTGAGTTATAGGTTGTCCTTGGGTACTTTCCATCCTCAACTGCTTCACTTGAATTGCACCCACATTAGCCTCAACCTTGAGTTATTTTTTCAAATGATCAACCATTATTTCTTGTTGCAACTTTCCCATTCATTCTATAACAATTTGAGTTCAAGAAGTGGAAAGAAAAATCTTCTTGAGCAAGTTCAACAAGATCCATGGACATCTCATCCTTATTAGCATCTAATAAATGTTGCACATGTCCTTGGAGTACACGGAACCAAAAAAAAATTCAAGGTATGGTGTCCACTCTAATCAAGTTCTTGATTGTTTTCTCATCAAGCTCCTCCTCTTCGAGATATTTTTCCATTGAGCTTCATCACCAAGGTCCATCATAGTTCTAAGAATTTGATTTTACTGGTATATATCCTTGAGCATTTATTCTAGCTCTATTCCTGACATAATACCTATGTGAATTTCATCCCTTTCACTGTAGGATGTTTTCCTACCAAAATATAATCATACCTCATATGAATTTCTTGCATAAGAGCAACATACTACATGGAGATCTCTTGTTAGCATGGAATCCCTAAAAATTTAGTGATCTCCACTAATCAATCAACTCAAATTTATCCAAAAATAAAGGCAACCGGTCCAAGAAGTAGCTCTTCCAAGACACATTCCACTAGGTTTTATACTTAGTAGTTCCAAAGATTAAATTTTGAGCTTTATAATACTTTGAACAAATGTATGAAACTGTAGAAGAGGGGGATTTTCTACTCACTAGTTCTATTCATTTAGAGAGCCTCACAGGGTGAACTACCCTAAACTACCTCAAGAACAATGGAAAGAGATCTAGAATACAAAAGAGCAGGTCACAAAGGTTTTCTAGACAAATTATCAAGCTCTTAGCAAAAGAATTTCAAAGCAAAGTATGGACAATAGTGAGGCATGCTAGCATCTCATTCAGACCAGAGAATGAGAATGTCATAGAAAACAACAAAATAACTTCTTCTACTCCGATTGCTGAGAACTTGCAAAATATGGGGAAATAATAGAATGTAATAGAACTACAATAAAATGAAGTAGAACTAATAAAGATAAGAAGAAGAAAGGAAAGAAATACTTACAACCACGTGAGTGATGAAGCCTCCAGCAAATGAATGTCATCAATACCTATGTCTATAAGATCTAGAGAAAATGTTGGGGTTGTATAGGGGTTTGCCTCAGTCATCCCACCTCCACGGACAACCAAGAAGATAGCTAGAGAGAGAGTGTAACCAAAATGGAAAAAGCGTGTGGTGAAATACAAACCCACTCAAGAGTAGAAACCGCACCACCAAGTATGAGTGAAAAATGTAATCCCCACTCGAGGAGGAGAACCTGAATCACAAAAGAGGTGATAAAAGTAATCCCCGCTCAAGGAGGAGAACCTATATCACAAAGTATGAAATGCAATAGCTAGGGGATATGGAATCCAAAGAATGCTCACAAGCATGAGATAGGGAGATAGAGCTGCAAGAGTGAAGCTAAGAGGGCTTGAAAGGATGTAAGAATGCTAGTGTATTGATCAAGCTATATGAAGTTGTGCAAGCAAGAGTTGGAGTGTAGAAGGCTAGATCCAAAGCAAGAGAGAAGCTAGAAGCAAGAGAGTGGAGCTAGAAGAAGTTCAAAAGATCTCAGAAGATAAAATGTATTGAAAATACTATTTTTAAGGAGGGAAAAGAAGCTTCTTTAGCCATTACAAAGTGTCTTGTGCTGTGTTGGAATTGTGTGCCTCAATCCCACTGGCCTAAACCTCTGAGAGAGCAATGTTGGTGTGACCATTGAGAAGTTTGGATGAATTGTATAAGTGTTTCATGCTTGTACTATTGTACTACTAGATGTTTATAAGAGAGGAGCAGTAGTGCGGTATACTGCCATACCACAGGAGCCTTCTAATTGAGGTGCAGTAGCGCAGTGTATACAGTGAAAGCTTGTCATCTGTCTATTGGTATCACGATTACCACCATCTCACGGTTGTGTTGGAGACCTCCTACAGTGGTGCAGTGTAGTCACCACCACACTGCTATAGGACTTGGAGGAGCTTGCGGTGGTGCAGTATATTCAATGCCACATTGTGAGGGTGTTGTGTCTTGGTTGCGGTAGAGCGGTGGGCATTTGGATTTATTTGGCTGGATGGATGACATTGACTTGGTTGATCAACGATGTGGTTGATGTTCATTGGAGGATCACAAATGAGTTGGAGAATTCTATTTGATGTCCAAGATCAGTGACAGTTGGTCCAACAGAAGGAAAACGAACTGATCTACAAAGGAAGTTGAACTGTTTCCTGTCGGTAGAGAAAGAATGGTATAAACATTGAATGTTCTAAAATAAGAAATAGAGAGGAAAATATAAGCAAGGTTATGCTGCCGAAATATCTCCTGATAGAATGTCTTCATCAATCTTTCGTTGTTAATATGCACTATATACTGTGTGAGGGTATTGTAATAGTGCAAAGGTTGTAATGGACTGAGAGGTTGATTAGGGAAATGTAAAAGGGGAGAGAAGGAAGTAGAACAAAGTTGCTTCTAGTTTGTCTCCAGAATGAAACATGATGTAATCTATGTAAATGCTTAGTGCCTAAATTGTATTTGTAACTATTTTGTTGCATGAATAATACAATGGTGATATGGGATTTTGGAGTGTGGGGTTTTTTACCCAAAAGGGTTTTCCCCACGTAAATTTGTGTGTTCTAATTTGTTGTTCCATATTTCATGTTTATTGGTTATGCTTGTTGAATCTGTTTATGCAAGTTGTTGAAACTGAATTTACATGTGCTTCTCTTAGAAGTATTAATGTGGGAAATGCCTTGTGTCTAATTCCGCTTTGTGGCACAGTTGTATGTGTCTTTGAAGCAATTTAATGAAATTAATAGTTACCAAAGGCACTACTATTCTTGGATGTTTCATTCTAAGATGATCATAATTTCCCAACAAGTGGTATCAAAGCCTTCTTCTAGTTGTTGGTTCTAGGTATTTCTCATGTGAAGATTTCTTAGTCTATCAGGCTTGAGGAAATCTGGAGGAATTGGCTGATGAATTGATCCTTTGGTGAGTGGAAGTCTTGTGGTATTCAAAGACAACATGTAGCTTGAAGGATGGTGAAGATGGAGAAAAAGGAGTTAGTCATGTTGAATTGCTATGATTTGTATCTCCTAGTTGGCAGTAGTATAACCTTAATGTATGAGGTTGAATTTTTCTTCTTCGCGGTTGTGTTGCAACAAAGATTTCATATTGGGTGTCTATGTGAGAGGATCCTTGGTGATATGGAGAAACTTCGGTTGTTCTCAACCATGGAAGAGAGTGATTTTGTTGGGTGGTGTTTCCTAGTGTTGGAAGGCATTTTTTTTTGTTAACCTCAAATGCATGAAGGCTATGGAGTTAATCATTGGATGATTTGACAGCTTCTGAAATAGCCTATCTTTTTCTTGGATGCATGTGCATGTTGGTGGTTTTGGAGTTGGCTTGGTATGGGCCTAGAGTTCTTGAACTATTGTTTCCTTTTAAAGGATGTATTGTACTTGCATGTTTCTTTTATGGTTTTGCAAGTTTTACATTGTCAATAAAAAAAACTTGTGGTTTTGTGGAGTTGTTAAACTATTTTCTAGACCTTGGCTTTGAGGCATTGCTAGATGAGATAGTTGCAGTTCTGCATGCATTATTTGTGCTTGGTATGAGGATATGTGATTTCTTCTCTATATGGGAGTGTTGGCACATGATTAGTCACTCAACATTTCTTGTGGTGTTGCTTGTTGGGTTCCTATTCTATGGTGCTCAAGTTGTGGACATGATTGGCAAATCGGATTTGGGCATGATCTGGTGTTTGAGTCATGTTGTATGTGTGGTTATTCTCTTTGATATCTCATTTTTTTTGTTTCCAATGCTATGATGGGGTTTCACGTTTGATGGGATTGATCTTCGAGTTATGTGGTTGGTGGTTTAGCTACCCATTGGCTATAGTGAGATAACTCAGAAGCGGATTGTCTATATCCACAAGGTTGATGCAGTGTTTATGCAAACTTGCAAGCTGGCCTTGTCTGTGGTCACTTGTGCATTGGTGTAGCTGCTTTGAGATGAGAGGATAGATGACGTAGAGTACCTAAATAGTCCGTTATGGGAACCTATAGCATGTTGTATCACGATGTCATGGATAGCTTGGATACATTGCTTTGTTCCACTTGATGGACATTTTGATGTTTGGACCTGAAGGATTTTTCAGATTAGTAGATGTTTGGTCATGATGCTTGGAGAGCTCAGGTGTCATGGTTCAGTGGGAGCTTTAGTAGTGACTGTGGATTCATCACTAGGTGATGGATGATCTTCTTTTGGTGTTGCAAATGTTGCTAGGAAGGAATCTTAGATCATGTTGCTATAGAAGGGTTCTCTCGCATTTTCATGGAAACTATTTGAGGATGTGCAACCACTTGAACCATGGAGGATGCTTGTTGTCTTTGGCTGAGGTGTTGGTGGTGCTTGATAGGTGATGTTGGTTTTGAGTTTGTTTGCTTTATGTCATGGTATACTCTTGCTTATGCTCTGGAGTTTTGACAATGTGCATTGCATTTGAGACCATGGTATGTTCACTTGGAGCATGGTATCTCCCAAGGGGGATGGAAAGATCATGATGTCATGATAAGTTCCTAATTCAAATGTTGGAGTTTTGACAACGGTCTGGTAATTCTTTGTGTTTTGGGTGCATTGATCATATGATTGAGAACTTCATGATAGTGCAGTGATGCATTTGGAGTTTAGCATGAGATGATCAGTTTTTAGAGCTCATGGATACATGAAGAATAAGGTGAGACTGTATTTCTCTTGAGAGGAGAGAACTGTTGATAGTTACTCTTGATGAAGGTTTCAGTAGAAAGTCTAAGAAGCCTACACCTTGGTTGGACATGAGTTCAATAGAGACCAATGAGGAGATTGCTCTTGGAGAAGTCATGATGACTTGGTTATCCTGGAGAAGCATTCTCTTTTCCACTCTTGATCTACTCAACAATGAAGTCTAATTTGAGAGGTATTTTCCCATTGTATCTTTCAGATGTGTTTTATGCTTTCTTTCATGATATGGGTCTTGAACTGTTGTTTAATGGTTCTAGAGGATTCATAGTGGAAGATGGACAACATGGTTTATCTCCTTGAACTTTTGTGTTATATCTTCTTCTAATGAGAACTAGTAGGAGATGCTTTATGGGCTGATTTCCTGATATGGGAAATGAAGTAGTTTGATCTTCTTTGAGAGGCTTGCATCCATATATTGTGTTTGATCTTAGAGATTGAATGGTTGGGTTTTGTTATGCTTTTCTCTCTGGGATGTTTTGAAGGAGATCATACTTGACACAATTGGTATTTAGAGGTGTATGTAGGAGGATTTTCTACAGGCTCATGATGTTCAAAGGTGTTTTTTTGGTCTTGGTAGTCTTCCTAGATGTTTGGTTTCACATTACATTGGTTTGAGGTTTGGCCGGAGCTGTAGTGATCACTAGCTTGTGGTCATGTGTTTTCATTCATGTTCTTGGGTGATGACATGGAGCTTCTTAATCTTTTTTCTTTGTTGGGTGTGGAGAACTTGGAAGAGTTGTGAAGACTTGTGGTGAGAGTTGTTCTTGCAAGTTATTAATTTACAGCTTGTACATATCATTGTGGATGTTTCCTCTGTACTACATGGTTACACTTTCTATGTGCTATCATTGGTAGACTCGTTATGCTTTCAATCTTTCATTTCTCATGTAGTGTGAGTTCCTGAAAGTGTTTGTTCTTCATCGAATTGTATACATGTGGAGCTTGCAGTTGTAAGTACATGGGTTGGTTATGCTGGTGGCATAAGTTTACTAATGTTTGATACCTTTAAGGTATGGATGATTGGATGTTCTAGCACTTGCTATGGGTGCCATTTTTAGTCACGTGGGTTTATTAGTTGGATAGAAGTAGTCAGTTTGATTGTTGTTCTAGCTAATGTTTTTTATCTTTTTTTCTGGAGTGATGGTAGTTTCTTGTTATTGATATGATTGGGATCTTTTTCTTGTGTTTGTTGGATTAGTGCATATTCACCTTGGCTTGTACCTTTCTTCCATAGGTGGCATGTTGGAAGATGACAGGGATTGTTTCCTAAACGGTGGACATCTTAGATGTTATAGAAGTCTTGATGGAGCATGAGAGAAATTTTGAGATCTATGTGGTTTCATGGAAGACTGTGATTGGTTGCAATGTTGGACAGTTAGTTGCAGTTGGATACTTGATTTTGTTGCAGATTGCCTAGTAGATTGTTATCTATGGAAACTTGTTGATTGGGTGTCCTAAATGCTGTTGATCAGAGACTTGAATAGAATAGGGTCTAAACTAGTGGTTTCATTGTAATCTTAGTAGTTCCTGAGTGCTCTGGAGGTGCTAGTGTGATCTTCATCAAGTGGGAGATTGTTGGAATTGTGTGCCTCAATCCCACTAGCCTAAACCTTTGAGAGAGAAATGTTGGTGTGACCACTAAGAAGTCTGGTCGAATTGTATAAGTGTTTCATGCATGTACCGATGTACTATTGGATGTTTGTAAGAGAGGAGTGGTAGCACGGTATATCGCCATACCACGGGAGCCTTCTAGCTGAGGTGCAGTAGCATGCTATATACTGCCATACCGCAGGATCCCTCTAGTTGCTCAATGGTAGCACAGTGTATATCACCATATTGCAGAAGCCTTCCAACTGTCTAGTGGTACCGCAGTTACCACCATCTCGTGACTGTGTTGGAGACCTCCTACGGTGGTGCGGTGTAGTCACCACCACACCGTGAGGGTGTTGTGTCTTGGCTGCAGTAGAGCAGTGGGCATTTGGATTTATTTGGCTGGACGGATGATGCTGACTTGGCTGACTGCCAATGTGGTTGATGTTCATTGGAGGATCACGAATGAGTTGGAGAAGTCTATTCAATGTCCAAGATCGGTTGACATTTGGTCCAACAAAAAGAAAATGAACTAATCTACAAAGAAAGTTGAACTGTTTCCTATAGGTAGAGAATGAATGGTATAAACATTGAATGTTCTACAATAAGAAATGGAGAGGAAAATCTAATAAAGGTTATGTTGTCGAAATCTCTCTTGATAGAATTTCTTGATTGATCTTTCATTGTTAATCTACATTGTATACTATGTGAGGGTATTGTAATAGTCCAAAGGTTGTAATGGACTAAGAGGTTGATCAGCAGGGAAATGTAAAAGGGGAGAGAAGGAAGTAGAATCACCTGTCATGTGCTTCATGCACTGATGATAAAATAATTTCATTGGATAAAATTAATACAGTTATGTATTATATGTTGTTGGTTTGGTTTTTGGTTTGGGTTTAACTGTTATTTTTATTCGCCCAGGTATCATATGATAAAGCATGCACATATTTTTCTAGAGATCCATCACAAAAGATACATTCTCTCTCTCTCTCTCTCTCTCTCTCTCTCTCTCTCTCTCTCTCTCTCTCTCTCACTCATGCACGCACGCACACATGCACACACTCACTTTCTCGCTCTCTCACACACACAACTGACCAAAAATAGAATGTATTGTTTGGAAATCATTAGTTGTGGATTTAATTTCTATTTGAACTCAATTTTAATCAGGTGGGCTTCATACGTTGCGGGAACAATACTTGTTTTCATTTGTGAGCTTGGTGTGCAACTCAATGATGGCATCAGCATACTTGTATGTTGTCTTTACACTAACTTTTTCCTATAAAATGTTAAGAACATATTTTACTTTATTCCACTATGAGAGAAGGTGACTATTAGATTTTTTCCCAAGGAGATCTTCACATATTTGAAATGTTACCATAAGTCTTCCATTTTTTCATTCACACTTGTCTCAACTTTTAAAACTGATTTTTTGATTAATCCTTTCAAATTAGTAGACAATTGTTTACTTTTTGATTGGTTAATGAGGGTTTTTGTATGGATTCCACAACCTTAAGACACAAATTTGGGTCCCTAGTTTCCATGTGTGGGTTTTCAACACTATGCCCATATGCTTTGGGACTTGCATTATAGCAGGTCATGTGAGACATATCCATCAGAAGTAATCAATAAATTTGGGCCCGATAGAACGAAGTCTCTCTGATAGGATTACATCAGATAAGCTACACCAATAAAGGATGCAAGGAAAGACAAATACTTGTCGGAGTGACTTATACCGAAAGATACATCGGCAAAATTATTCATGCAAAGAACAAAACCCATACATATAACCGTGTTAGGGAGGGAAGATGTTTGAATGAATAATTTTATTTTTTAAAAAGTACAAGGTTTTGTCAAAATTTTGATGAACATAGCCCGACGAACCACAAAAATTTGCGATGAGGTTTTTGTACACACGACGTAGTTTTTTCCATAATGGCAACGACAGTTTGCTCCACCTTGTCAGAAAATGGACGAACGTTTGATGTTTTTTTGACGATTTCAAATGGGCGTTCTACAACATTTTGTATTTTTTGCATCGATAGATGGACGAAGTTATGTTGATTTTGCGACGGACACCGTCAACATTTTCTGTGGCGCTAACCAATGATGTTGGGTCATGCTTTCGACGAATAAAAATTGGTCGTTAAAGCAACAAAATTCCAGCAACGAAATTTAAATCAGTGTTGCGTTGGTAAGTTGACAATATTTTGTCAATGTCACCAAACATTCATCAGAATTTGTAGTCAAATACATTATTGCATCCAGGTGGGACCCATTCACCACAGATGGTGAATGAGTCCCATTTGGCCTATTTTCAAGGTTTTGAGTGGGAAAATTTGGGTTTTAATTTTAAATTTTATGTATGTCAGCTTTTGGGATCTAATACACGGGATATTAGCTAGATTTCCTATATAAATGAGCTTTCGAATAATTATTTCAACAAGCATTCATGATATCAAGCCAAGCACTCAAGAGTTAAGCATTCCAAGTCTTCACAAGATCAACTAGAGAGCATTCAAGATCATTTCTAGGCATTCAAGGGTAGAATTCTTCATAAATTGTTGCAGCAATTCAAGATCCATCATCATGCCAAGCATATCAAGCATCAAGCATGTTATTGAGCTAGTGTTGTGATGTAGTATTGAAGATCCAAGATCAATCATTGTTCTACTCCTATTTTCAAGATCAAAATTTACATCCTTCATGGTCATTTCATGTTGAGTTGCAGACTTACAAGACATCATTTACAATGCATCATTCAAGGTATCATTTTCCATGATTCATGTTATTTGTTTCATGTTTCATACCTTCATTTCATTTTCTCATCATTTGGTTTAATTACCTACAAGGGGTTTGACCAAGGCAACCCCCTATTCCCTAAAAATCACTTTTTCTCTCTCCTTATGTGATTGTAGATCTAGATGCTTTAAATACTTGAAGATAATTAAAGATTAGATTACAAGCTTGGAGAAAGTTGTTGGAGTTGTCTCCCCATTTGCAAAGTTGTAGTCTTCACCAAAAAGTCACCTACAACCCCAAAATTAGAATTTTAAATCCAGAGACAAAGTGAAACAGAAAGAGCAGACATTGAAGACTAGATTCAAATTTTAAAGCTCCAAAAAACCCCAAATGGACTCAATCGCCACTTCTAGTGAATGAATCCCAATTTAGGACAATTTTAATATTTTTACAGTTTCGGATACCGTTTTTCCAAAAACCCATTCTTGTACAAAAACCCTGATCTGGGACTGATTCACCTAGATTGGTGAATGAGCCCCAATAGGCCTAAATTCTAGGATTTGCAACATTTTCGGTCTTCATTCAAGCCTCTACAAATTTCTAGGTGCATACTTCCAATTTCACAACTTTTTGTTCTAATTTATATGCATTTCTAGGTCATTTTGTAAGTCATTGCATCATATTAGGATTTAGTATTACAACTTACATTGCATTTGTCTTTCCAAGTTCTTACTTGGTGGTAAACCCCTCATTAGTTTACAATCAGCCTCTAGGATAGCCCTATTGCAAGATCTCTTTCTCCTTTGCATTGAGATCTCTAGGGAATCCTTGAATGCTAGTTAGAGAAAAGTGGTGTTCTATGTCCTAAACCATAAAGCATCTATTTTTCAACTAATCAACAAGAATTTGTGCTTTCTCCCAGTTCCTACAAATAGTGTCTCCTATTGAGTCTAGGATACCACTCTTATTGAGGTGGAGGCTTCTCCATTTGAGGCGGAGATGGGTTCTACATGTGTGGTGCATTACTTATTTTTCTTTAGTTGGTTTTCCCTCTTGCAACTCCTATTGAGGTGGAGGCCACTCCTATTGGGGCTCTAGATTCAATTTTTTACAAATTCACAAAGTACCATAGTCAAAAGAATCAACAAATAACTCAAACATAAATGTAAGTCAATAATCATATATCAACATCTCCAATTTGACCCACTACAAAGTGCTTAGAAAACTTTCTCACTCATCTATAAGAAGTCTAAAATTAGACACCATGGTCAAAATATATGACCTATCAAATCATTAAGGATAAAACTAGCTTCTATTTGAATTTTTATATATTTAAAATAGTAAAATATATAAAATCAATTAATACCATAGTGTAGCACTCAAAAAGAGCTTTTCAACAATTATAAGAACACAAAAACTTGACTCCCTAGGAAAAATTTATGTATCCCAAAAAAATCTCCTCCATCATGACTATAAGATAAAATTCACATGGTTGGGTGGTGGTGTCACTTGGGTAGTAATAGAGTGATATTGTTTAATTAAAGGGTGGTTGGTCACTTATTTGCTTTGGTAGTGGTGTGAGGGGGTGGCCCTCTAGTGCCTTCACTGGGCTAGGTGGCATGGTGTTAGTGGAAAGGGCTAATCCCCCATCATGTAAACATGACCAAACCCTAAAATTTAGACTTGTGGTCACCCATATGATTGGGGCTAGCCCCCTTTGACATTTCCTACTTGTAACTTGTTAACATTAATTGACGTACCCCAATAAATCATTTAAATTTTTTTAAACGCGTTCATGAATATGACCAATGATATAGAAAATAACACACCAATATATTCTCTCTATTGATAATATTGTAGATGGCTATTAATGCATATGATTGTATGAGTTTCATACAATTGTTCAAATTTTGAACTCCACAGACTCCTTTTGAAAAGAAGTGAAATAGGTGTGAAGGTTATCAAAATGGGATTGATGAACCATTTAGAACCTATCTTCCTTAATTTTATTAGGAAATGAGATCCACACAAAAGATTGACTTACAACCCTTAGGTGAGTCAACTCAACGTGTGAATCTGCAGATTTCCTTTTTCTGCCAAGATGGGGGTCCTAGTCAAACAACACTTTGGGGAGAAAAACTAAAATAGTAAATCAACACCAAATTGAAATCTAACACTTGGAACAACAAGATTAAGGTCAATACTGACAAAACTAGAAAACATAATACAAATCAAAGAAGGGCATAAGCATGTGTACCAATCACCCAAATTCAAATTTTGAAGCTGATCTAGGACTCATTCACCTAAGGGTGAATGGGTCCTAAGTTACGGTTTTTCTACAATTGGGTAAACCCACAATACTTGTTTACAATTCCGTTGAGGAAGGAAAATTGCAAAAATGCTCTAAAGAAAAAAAAATTGGGTTTTAAGGGGTTCACTCGAAGGGGGGGTTCACATGAACCCAAAAAGGGGTTCGCTCGAACCCCCCTTCAATTGAACCCCTTTGTGATGTCATCTCTTTTTGGCACATTTTTAAATGAAAAAAAAAAGGAAAAATTCAAAAAAGAGGGGTTCGAGTGAAGCCCCCTTCGCTTAAATTTTTCCTTCTCATGCTGAGGATGAAAATGGAGGCAAATTCACATACCCAATTGGATAATGGTAGTCCTCAGAACGAGCTATCCATCAAATATAATTTTAATATATTTTGGTTTTATTATGTATTTTTTTTAGTTTAATATAGGTTTTTCACCAAAAATCAAGCTCTTTGTTCTACACATGTGGAAAATAGAAGTATCAAAAAAAAAAATCTAAAAAATATCTATGCACTAGATATTGATGTCCTTGATCCAACAAAAAGAAATGAATTTCAATACATACAAAAAAAGTTATGTATTAGCAAATAAACCTATGTCTGAATTGTAACTAGTCTAACTTCAAAACTTAATTAATAAAAAATATTCAATAAAATACTATGAAACCAATTGCATGAACTAGATATCATAGTTATGAATTTAAATTTGAAAAAATTAGAATTTTATCCTTCATAGAAAAAAAGTTGTGTTAGAGGGTACACATCACTCTTTAAAAATGGTGTTTACTGTTAAAAACTAGTTTTCGAAAGAGATGGAAATAGAAATGCAATTTGATTCCAAATTTTTTTAAAAATATATATATTTAGAATCTATAGACAAAATTTCACAAATCACTAGTTTACATCATCTTCAAATTCCTCATATAGGTGCCCGAAAGTGAAGATTTAGTTAAAAAAAATCAATTCAATGTCCAATTTAGCCAAAAATTGTAAACCAATATTATGGGATCACCCAACTTTCGAGAGCCTTTGCTATAGATCTAAAACTTCCAATTTTTCCAAGTTTCAGGTTTGGAAAGCCGAAAATAAATTTTGTAAATGAGTTTTCGTGAGAAGATGACAACTTTTTGCAACTTTGACAACTTCTTCAATTTTGCTCTTCAAAGGATCTTCAAGATTTCTTCCACATAAATCTGCAATTAATGGGTTTAGTTATTAGCCTATTTTTTGTTGATTTTATGCATACTTTCAGACACTATTAGATAAACCTTTCAGACAATTCTCTTATGTTATGCTATCTTTTCATGTTTATTATACAACCTTGGACCTAAATCATAGTAATGGAAATATGGTGATAATATAGTAGCATTGCATAGTTTATATGTGAGTATGCATGAAATGTGGATGGAATTTTGTGTTTGATTATGGTAGTTAGCTTTGTGTATATGCTTTTTGGATTTACCTCTTGCAACTCACAAAGAACTGCAGCCCATAGAAACTAGAAGTTGTAACCAACAGCAAAAGGAAGACTAGGACAGCGAAACAGGGGAAGTGCCAGATCAAGCTAAATATAATAACTATTGTATGAAGAAACCTGATGGAGTTGAACGTGCCTCATTATGATAGTGAATAAAGTGTTGGAGAAGAAGAAATCTTTTGTTGATAGGATTCTGAATAACTATTTGTGTTTTACATGCAAGTCTATTTTACAGAGTTTTAGTTCTATTAGAACTCTTATTTTCAGTTATAGTTTGAACAGTTTAATCTTAACTGCATACTCTGATATCTAGGAGTGATAGTTAACGATTGTGGTTAGTTGTTACTTGTGATAAAATCCCCTGTTATTGTATATAGCTTTTGGTTGATTCCTTAGATAAGTTAGTTGATTTTAGTATTTTTGTTATCATTTGTTTTTCAATTTCATTTATTATCTATAGACATGTTGATTACTCAAAATGATTTGATTGAATGCAACTTGTGAAGAAGATTTTGTGTAATATTTGGTGATGCATAATGAATGAAGTTCAATCTCACATGGATGCGTAGAGTCTGATATTTAGATTTGGTTCTAGTTAAGTGAAGGCAACCACTTGAGCAAGCCACTCATGGTAACTATTCTTCACTTCATTTATAATTGTTTATTTATGTTTAGTAGTTATTTTTGTTTATCATTGTTTCATAAATTGCATGTAAAGTAGAATAGCTCTCATACTTTGATTATCAGTAATGAATGTTCATGAGAATGCATGTATTTGGTTAATCTGTAGTACTCTAAAGGTTAGAGTAAGTTTAATTGCCAGTTTGAGTAGTTCTGAGTTAGTTTAGTAATTATTATTAGTAGCAGTTCAGTTACAGGTTAAGTTGTAGGCACCCATAGCCATTAGCTTTAGTTTGTTTCTTTCACTGTTATGCAATTTTGTAAATTTCCAACAAGTAGAACACCTTGAATAGGATAACCTATGTAGCCTTAAGTCTCTAAAGGTACATATAGTGCAACACCATCACAAGTTTACAAACCTTGGGTTGACATTTTAATGTAGTCTTTACAATGTTGACTGGACTATTCAGCCAAACATACCTTTGAATTGTGTAGGTTCTACCAAGTTTGCAATACATTAGTTTAGACTCTACAGTAATCATAAATCAAGAGGAAAAAAAAAATTGAATGGGGGTTTGTCTTGGTCAAACCCTGTTTTGGTAATTAAACCTTGAAATGAAATGAAACATGAAAGAGGAAATGAAGAATGAACAAAGCAATCTTACCACTCAACAAACCCTTGAATAAATCTTGGAATATAAATCTACAACTTGCATGAAATATCTTCAATGGATGTGGATTTTGAACCTTGGATCTTGACTTGAAATTGTACTTTGAATGCTTGAATGGATCATGAAACCTACATCACCATATTAGCTCCAATAACATGCATGATGCAAGAAGACTTTGATATGACAATTAGATCTTGATTGCCACAATAAATCTTCAATAAATTTGTTCTTGAATGTCTTGAATTTCTCTTGAAATGCTCTTTAATTCTAACTTGATCTCATGAAAATATTCTAGGTGAAACATAGTCAAATAACCTTATATTTATAGATATGTATCCTTAATTTCCCAAAATTCAAATATCACAAGCCGACATCTAAATATAGATTTGAAAACATTAAAATACCACCAAAAACATAATTTGAATTTAGATCATAGGTCTAAGATAAGACCCATTCACCCATGGGTGAATGGGTCCTAAGTCCCTAAACCTACACACATTGCTCAATGAGAATTATTATGTTAAGGCATTAATTAATGTTGGGTTTCCTCTTCGAAAAATGTAATAAACTAGGCTTGGTAAGAGAATTAAGGGTCAATTAAGGAAAATTAAGCTTAATTAATTAAGGGAGCCCTAAAAAAGTGTGAAAGTGTAAAGGGATACACCTTGCAACACTAAAATAAGGCATAATTAAGTCCAAATTAACTAGGAGGGCCCAAACAAGTGAGAAAATGTAAAAGGGATACATTTTCTACACTACACCTTTAAGGACATGAAAGTGGCAATTTTTTTACTCCAAACATAGCCATGTTTTATATGGATCCATAGGTTTTGGGGCCTTATATAATTAATGGTGAGGTATATTTTTTTTCTAATAGGTATCCAATAAAATCTCGCCCCAAAACTCTCACAAAAACCTAAGTTTGGAAACACACATATAACCCTAAAAATTGAACTGTCAAAAATTTATCAAAACTTAGATCTACAATAACCTAAGTTTGAAAACACGCATGTAACCCTAAAAATTCATTCATTCATTTCTATAGGGCCATGGATTCAACTATGCAAATGAATCTACTCATACTAAGGGTTAATAATACCATGGAGATCTCTTCTCACAACCTAACAACCAAAATCTAATATAAAATATTTTTTTTTATAATAATAATAATCATTTCCACATAACCCAAAGAGAGAAAATTATGCAAATACGTATTCAAAATCTATAATACAAAAGAATAGACAAACATACCATTAAGACAACACAAGATGTACCCTAATAAATTTGTCAAAGATAAAAACCTAGCCTCTAAAATCACTCACATATTCAATATATTATCTCATGAAGAAATATTGCAGTACACTTGTAAAGTGTCCATATAAGGCTTCTGAAACATCAAGCTTCCTAATTGTAGTCCATGTGAACAATAAAATGAGAATCATGTAACCACACATTTCAATCAATTCTTCTTCTCCTTACATATACAATCTATAAGAGATGCTCAATCAACCTAGGTTATGACAACCAACTTCAATAACTACTCATGTGTTTGCTTTTATAGAAGAAATCTTGCACAAAACCACCAAATGGTATACATAAACTAGATGAGGTAATACCATGAACTTACAAAACCATGACCCCCTCATTTAATTTTTGATACTAATTTTTCCCAATATTTAATATTTTTTGATGTGCAGCCCACATTAAATATTTCAACATTACATATGACTATCAAAGTGTTTCCAAGAAAGTACAACCCATTATAATGCACACATCCCTAGATTCCCTGGGTACACCACAAATAAATATTAATTTGCATTATTAGCATTATGCAAGATGAACAACACACATTTTACCAACAACATAGCTCCCCTCAATGCTTAAGATGTGTTCAATCCCCACATACACATGTACAATCTATTTCCTTTCAATATTTTGATAGGGAGCTTCTAGGTGTGATTTGATGGTGTCAAATTCCCTTGGTTGAATCTTGCCATCTCTTTTATAAGAAATTATTCTCAACCTAAGGATGAAAAAGAAAAAAAATGTGCTATCAAGGGTGGAAGCCAACTCTATGGCCAAGACCTCGTGAATGGTTGGGAGAATCTCTTAGATCATTATTTTGATTTCATTTTTTATGTGAAATATTATTTTAGTGAATACTATTTTTAAACTTAGAGGTTTCTATAATGACATCCATATAGTAGGGGAATCCATGTACACAAAAATGTGTCCTTAAATCTCGGTAAAATCAATAAATCATCACTGTTCTTCTACAAAATCATTCATAATATATTTTTATATTCGTGAACATTAATAGGAAAAATCCATCTGTATAAATTTAGAGAATTAGTAAAATAATATCCATTCACACTTCTTTTAATCCACTTTTTCCTCAGTTAAATCATAACTGCATGCAACTACTTATTGAACAATGCAGAATTATTCAACAAAAAAAAGTATACCAACATGAACCAATTGGTAGCTTATAGGGAAGGAACTCACTACATGGGCAAGATGGGTATCTTCAAAAGTGAATTTTAAAATCTAGTCTTGATGCAGGAGCATCCATGGCCTTGTGCTATCTTACATCACCAAAAAGAGGTTTGATTTGAATTTCAATTTATTTTTGGCTTGGAATTTCATGTGGCAATGAAATTCACAATTTTGATGAGTTTGGAAATACAATTTGATTTGTCTTTTCTAAATTTCAATTTGGGTCTCAAATTTGAATAGCTGCACAAAATGGAGAAAGTGGGAATGACGTGTGAAAGCTGAAAAACCAAAAAAAGCAGAAACATGGTGTTGTTTTTTTGGGGAGTTACAATTTTGAATTTGATATTAATTTTTAATGTTCCAAGACCCCTAAAAAGTAGGGATTTGAAATAGCACACCCAGGCAGAGGAAAAACTAATTTTTTCTTTCATATATGAAAGCAATAAAATGGAAAAACACTATTCTTTGCCCAACAAGTAGTGGATGGTTTTTAAATAATTTTATGCATTATTTTGTGAGGAAATTTGTTGTGATTGGACCAATTTGGAGGTGGGTGTGGTGCTTGTGGAATGAAATGGAATTTTCTGCAAATTCATCCAAAATTGAAGGAAAATTCAATGTAATGCAAATCAAGAAAATCAAAACATGAAAAAGATTTATTTTTATGGGGAATCTTTCCAAAAGATAGGGGGAGGAAAGAACTGGGTGTAGCATACCTCTTGTATGGGTTTTTAGGTGTTATATTGAAGGTGTGATGGTTGTGGAGAATGATTGGGATCTCCAAGTGTTGCAAAGGAAAGTAGTGAGATTGTGTTGTTGCATTTTTGTTGTGTTGGTAGGTGTAGAGGGTTGAAGAGATTTCGCAGAGAATCATTGCCTATAGAATCATTTTTGTTGAATTTTTTTGATGTAATTTGAGGTATGTAACAACCCATAATCCCTTGAGGATTATATGTAATTTCTTTATTTGCAGGGATTTGAATAAGAAATTTTCACTGGTTGCAAATTACAAGCTAGTTGTTGAATATGTGTAGGAAAATTGTTGCTAGTTAAAATCATTTTTTTCTTTACCTGTTGTATAGGCACGAATTTTCACCCCTTATGCAAATTCCCCTTTTACACTTCCTCACCTTAGAAATCCAAATCCGAAGGTGAAATTCCACATCAGCTTGCTGCCTTCATTCCATTTGGCATTCGTCCTTTGCATCAGTAGAGGAATATTTGTCGGGGACGCCCGCGCAACGCGCTTACATCCCTGATGGATTCCTGCATTTGAAGCTGGAAAAGGCATTACACTTCCCATTGGGGTTAGTTTGTAACATCCCTCTTCGACCAACCAACCTCAAAAATGGTAGTTTCTCTCATCCCACCTTCAAAAACACTCTTCCTTCATTCATTTCATCTTCTACACAATCTCTTTTTGCATTCTCAAGCACTTCAACTTCATTCTCTTTGCATCCATCACTTCAATCAGCACTTTGGCACTTCATAGCAGCAGCAACAACACTCCATCAACTCCATAAAGAAAATGTGGAACAAGCTATTGCATCAGGGGCTTGAGGTTTTGCAACACCTCCCTTCATCATAGTTGAGGCTGTGGTGATTTTTCAAGATCTCTTTCTCCATCATTGGTTAGTGAGTTCTTGGTGGAGGTGGTAATTTTTTCACTCCTCTCCTTTACAATTCGGTTGAGTAGCTTTATACTATTTTGTAGTGTTATTCGTGTATTTTCTTTCTTTACTTCTTTATCATAGATTTCTCTATCATTGCTATCTTGGTTGTCTGTGGAGGTGGAAACACCAAAATGGGGGTCTGACTGAGGTAGACCCCTATACAGCCCCCAATAATTTTCCCTATTTCTTGTGTGTAGGTGGACATGCATTTGGAGCTAGCTAGAGAATGAGCATCTTTGTGAGATTATCTATGTCACCTTAGCCTTCATATACTTACTTTATCACATTCATTTGTATCTTTCCTACTTCATAGTTCTATTTTTTCCCTTAGAAGTGACTAGCTAAGATGTTAGCTTGTTTTCTGGTGGTTCATATTGTGTTTTTGGTCCTTTGGTCGTACGGATTCCAGCGCACTTGAGAGATGCCAGCACGTCGCGCTATTGTCCTAGAATCACACTTCCGTCCTCAAGCAGAGAGCTACCTAAGGTACAATGTTAAACCTACAAAATGGCTCACCTAGCCCTAGTTTAGATTTTAGGTCTGAAGAGTGGTTGCAGGGCCTTACAGTCCTTTTCATTCTTGTCCCTCATTTGAAACATCCCTTTAGAGTGATGTAAGTTAGGGCATCCTTCAGCTCTTGGCTCTTTGTAAACTGGGGCCTTGATGTGGTTGGTCCCCCTTACATTTTTGGTGAACCCGATGTGAGCCAACGTATGTTCATTCATTGGTGTTGAGGCTTTACCCCTTGTACCTTGTGATTGTTGTGCCCCTGAGTATTGTGAAGGTTTATAAGCATCACAACCCAGTCCACAACCTCTGGGTATATTGTTAGGAGAAGTGTACAACACCTTTCGATGGAAAGGACAAAGGTCACTACAGGTTTCCATACAGGCCTTTTTGTCGGATCTGTTATTGGTATTGCCACATAGGAGCTGTTTTCAAGGGCTGAGGTAGGATTCTCTGACGAGACCGACCATGTCCCCACTCCTCCTACATCTCCCACACCATCATCAATGGATGAGCACAAGGATGTTCATATTCCTTCAGAATATGTCTTCGCCCTTAGCAAAGGGTTGGGTGACTTGGAAAACCACTTAGAAAGAAACCCAAAGTTGGCTAGGGCCACTTGAGTTATCAGAAAATTAAAGTATATGGTGGGAAAAGACCGAACAGGCATAGAACTCCTAGCTAGTCTCTCTAGTTTGACTGAAGCATGTGCTCCCTCAAACAATCCTAACATTGTACAAGGGGCCACTTTTGAAGATCATGAAAGATAGCTAGGAATGTCGATGCCTCCTACATCTGTGTACATGGCCAATGTCATTCCCTCAATCAGCATCCCCTCTACCTCTGAGACAATCAAAGTGAATAGGGTCCATTTGGGCTTCAGCTTCACCCCCTGTCACCTCTGGAAGTGGAGGTTTTGGCAGGATGAGTCGTGGAGGCTTTGGTAGTGGTGGTGGCTTTGGCGGTGGGGGTGGTACTGGTGGAAGTGGTTCCAATGGAGGTCATGGTGGTGGCTTCAAAAGTGGAGGTGGCTCCGAAGGAGGTTCTGCTAGTGGTGGTGGCTCTGGTAATGGTTCTAGCGGTGGCCACAATGGCAGTTCCGAAGGTGGCTCCGATGGTGGTTCTGGAGGAGGTCCCTCTGGCCCTGTGTCTTCTAACGACCCTATTTTGAATACTCTTCTTTAGAATATGGGTAAGATGCAAAGCCAGCTAGAGAGTCTCTCCCAGGCCTCTAACTAGCCTATCTTTCAACCCTTTTTCTAACATAGCCTGTTATTGGTAGAAATCTTAAACATTCCCTTCCCTCAAGGAATGGAGATTCCTAAATTTGAGAAATATAGTGAAAAAGGTGACCCAAAAACACATGTGTCTGCCTTTAATGCCCTATGTATAGATTTCTTCCACCATGATGCAGTGATGGCGAAACTATTCCCTCGATCAATCAAGGACACAACGCTTGAATGATATTGTTCCTTTCTCGATAATTCCATTTTCTCATTTGATCAGCTAGTGAACCAATTTCTCTGACAGTTTCAAGCCAACATCAGGCCAAAGATGACCTTTTCAGATCTTGTCCAATGCAAACATGGTGATAACAAAAAAATTATTGATTTTATAGCGCAATACCAAGCACTCTTTTCACAAATCTCGTATACGTTGCCTAATTTTGATGTACAGTAGATATTCATAGGGAACTTACAAAGGCCTGGGCAAGAGAAGATTTCCCTTATGAAGTGCCCTTATTTTGCGCATTTGTGTGTAGTACTATGGGAGTATCAACAAACGGTAGTTTAGTTCAAGGGATCTTCCTCAAATTCCCGTTTTGAAGGGAAATCCATCATATCAATCTCTAGGAAAGGAAAGGTTGTAGTGAATGTAGTAGCTGCTACGACTAATAACGGCCTTAGGCATAATCAAAAGTTCACAAAGTTGGTTGAATCATATTCTTCCATCTTGTAGAAGTTGTTGAAGGATAAGATCATAACTTTGGAGAACCCTAAGCCTCTTAAAGAACATTTCCCTAGTTGGTACAATTTGAATACCTTATGTCAATACCATTGAGTTAATGGACATGATACCGAATATCATATGCATCTGCATTATGAGATACAGGACCACATCGAGGATGGTACTATCCATCTTGATAGAAGTAAACAAAATATGAATAAATTGGTGGTGAAAGAAAACAGTGAATTGCAAATATACACAGACCTGTTTCTATCACATTCTACCAACATGATTGTCGATCCCTCTTATTCTATCACTCAACCTGAGCCCTATGTCAACATGGTCACAGTTACTCCTACTAAGCAACATGCGACTGGTTCACTAGATGTGACATTTACTTCACAAGACTTACCTCTAAACAACAAGCCCTCTCCCCTCTACATTCCCACTTGCCTCAATGGCAACGTTGTGACAGGAGTCCTAGTGGACCTCGTGAGCCATGTGAATGTCATTACAGAAGAAACACTGTTGCTAAATTTTTTTTATAGAGATGAGTACAAAGAAAAAAAATCCACCATCTGTACGCATGATGGTCTTTGTCTTAAACCATATGGCTTGATAACTTTGAAAGTCCTAGTTGTACCTAGGGTTGTAGACATAGTCTTTGATTTCATTCCAGAGTCAAATCTGTTCAAGATGAAGTTAGGCATACCTTGGCTAGCTTCTATGAGTGGAATCGCCTTTGTTATTCACAAGTGTTTAAAATTCTCCCATGAAGGTGTTGTGCACATATTGCATGACACTGGATACCAGCCTCTAGTAGCCCATGGGGGATATTCATTAGACCACTTTTGGCCCACCCCGGTTGGTTTGCTTCCTCCAAGAATGGAACTAATTTACAAAAACTATGTGAATTATAAGACCAGGGGCAAGGGATAGCCGAAATTGGCCCTTCTAGTAGTACAGTAGCCGGCTACCTCCCCTTCTCGAAAAGGGAAAGAGAATCTCCCTCGTTCTCGAGATGGCTCTCCTCCTCTTTCTAGAGAATAGTTTTGGATGAATATGCCTGGTTTTTATCCATTAAGTCGATGATACCATCTTGGCACAAACCCAGGATTAGGATATTGGACCTCCCTACTAAACTACCTAGACCTTGGTATTAATTGTATGGTAGAGGAAAAGGCCCACATGGGGAATCTTCTATGTCTCAGCCTCTACAGCCTCCTACCACTTCTAATCCTAAGGTGGTAAACGGGAAGAGGCCCATTGCCAAGGTATTAGAGTCAACTCCCCCAACTGCTTCTCAACCTACTCCTCCTGCTTTGATTCAGGAGTCTATCCCTTCATTGGAAATAGTTGTGGAGGACACTCCCATGGCTGAGCAGGAGCCTTATGTCCCTTCATAGCCTCCAGCCTCTAGCTTGAAGAGTCATAGAAATTGCCTTGCATGTGAGCGCAAGCATCAGTGAAAGGCTCCCGTGGCTAAGCAAAACACCTTAAAGAGGAAGGAAGAGGAGACGGTCGGCCCTGTATCAGGGCCTCCTGTTGCATCCTCCTCTCTCCTCCCCTCTACTTCCATTTAATCTAGCTCCACATCACTTTCAACTTTCACTGTGAGTAAAAATGTGCCTGACCCTAAAAAGGTCTAGGTGTTCATCCCTCCTTCGATGGAGCCACCTTTTTTGATGTCCCTTCTAGATGTCTCGCCTTTCCCAAAACCTTTAGCTATGTTGAACACTTCGGTGTTATCTGTTGTGGTTTTCTCTTCCTCTTCACCACTCGCCTCATCTGTGGGGAGTTCATGTCCCCTAATGGAGTAGAAGGTGGAGAGTGGTCCTTCCAGCAATGAAGGATGTAAGAGGATTCCACCTCCCCTGAAAGGTGGTCCTACGTTGACTTGTTCTGTCCTAGTGACGGAACCAGTCCCGACTTCCCCTAAGTTCATCACCACTCCCGAATCACTCGGTGAGCCTAGCGGTGTATCTCAAGCATAGCTTTTTCCATCCATTGAGGTATGACATGGCACTCATGTAAAGTGCATGTTTAACTCTTTGGATGAAGTTCTAGCCTTGTTAGTGATCTTCGCAAAATTGTTGACCATAGCCCTACAAGAGCCGAGTGGAGGAGACTTTGTGAGGCCTTCTTCCTTAGCCCTTGTTGTGGGAGGGTCAAAAGTTTCCCCTCTTAACATCCCACCACTACAGACTCATCCTCCTTCCCCCAATGATGATCTGGAGTGGGAAGTGGACAACATCTTGGTCGATCAATGTTAGGGGGAGTCCCCTTCTTTATCTTTAGAGTAGATGTGTGTGTGCGTTGTGGTGTGTTCCCCCGTGATCGTGCTATGTATGCCTGGATAACCCTTTCCATCCTTGTTGGAGCTTGGATATGAGCATGATTTTTGTGTCATAAAAATTCTTCTGTGTGTATCATCATTCTTCCATGTTTGTGATTGATTTTTGATAAAATTGGGGATGATGCAAAGCATTGGGGGATTGTAAGGAAAACTAGATGTAGAAAACAATTTTCCTAACGTCAATACCTTAGGAAAGAATGCAGAAGTAATTTTAAATTTTCAATTACAGTCTAATTGAGATGCACTATGAGACAGATTACAGAAATAGAGTATTTAGACAAACACACATGAACACCAGATATACGTGGGAAAACCCTTACGGGAGAAAAACCCACCACACCAAGAGAAATCACTTTGAATTACAGTAATCAAAGTTAAATACAATTCCAGACTTATCTTTCTGGTGTCATTATATAGCAACATTCATCATGTACATTCTTCAAACAGAAAACTTTCAGGTTACATCCTTTACAGATTTTAATCCTTCACTAATACAGTTTGAATTCTTCACACTTCACTATTGATCGAACTACTATCCAACAACAAAACATCTGTAATTTCCAACTATATCCCTGGTGTTCCCTGACTGTTGAGCTCCCTCACAGAACCGTCGCAACAAATAGACTCCCAACGGTTCCAATTCGACTCTTCTAATTCATCCACGTGATGCCACATCAGAAGTCATACACGGTCAACAAAATTTGAATTACATTGGCATCTCGGTGAGACACTAATAGTGTCTTGCCGATGCCACATTGACCTCTTACCGATGTCGCCAAGAGCCTCTGTAGTCTCCAAGATATTATATAGAGCTCCAACAGATATACCGAGTCATCACATAGTCGTTCTGACTTATCCCTTTCGCTAGAAGGTCATGGAAAAACACTAAGGTTACACCAAAGTTCCCATATCTATCGAGCACCCAACGGAAGTCAACAAGACTTACTCCTATCGCCAAGAGTTCATAGTGATATTCATATGCTACTCCAAAGTGTTTACCTGTCGCCAAAACATTTGTCCATCACCAAGAGAACTTACCGATTTATATATGTTTCACTGAAGACTGACTGTCGCCAAGAGTTACCTCAATAGCCATCGGCTATCGGCAAGACAAATGCTTATCGCTCAGACCTCATAAGGAAGTCTAAGAGTTATATTGATAACTCCCAAGTAGTCCCTGTCGGCATAGTTTTCTTCTATCACTAAGACCTTCCCCGATAGCTTTGAGTTATACCGAAGATAACACTTAAGTCTTCCTGATTAAACAAAACAAGCAAACACTATTGACATAACATTTGCTTTCGCGGTGACATCTTACCGAGTTAATATAGGTTATTCTGAAGACCTCAATACATACTCTGTCGGTGAGAGATAAACACTTCGCTGAGACATCTCTTCGAATGTTGAAGCCACTCCAAAACTCCAGTCGCCAAGAGTTACGCCGATAAACGAATGAATGGCCTTTCAGCAAAAGCTCTCTCGAGCGCTATGAGGTCATAGCAAATACACCAAGCTATAGCGATAGACTCCATAGTGGACCTTTCGGCAAGACAATACCTAGGTCACAGCGACCTATTCAGAATTTGATAAAACAAACTGCTAGTCGGCCAGACAATCAGAATGTCACACCGACATTGCTCTAAAGGAGGTTTCAGCCTGTAATGTTTGAGGCACATATTTCCAACAATCTTCCACTTGATGAAAATCATTCAAGCACCTCTAGAGCATGCAAAAAATTACTTTACTGAAAAACATGGGCACTAAGGCCCATTAAACTGGCACACCACCTGAACTTGTCTGTGCTCACCGGCTTCGTCAATGCATCTGCAACATTCTCCAGAGTATCAACTTTTTCCAAACTGACCTTTCCATCCTCAACCATATCTCATACAAAGTGGTACTGCACATCAATATGTTTCATCTTGGCATGGAAAGTTGGATTTTTTGCTAGACAAATGGCACTTTGACTGTCACATAAGATTGTTATTTCCCCTGCATCAAAACTAATGTTAGAACACAAATTTTTCAACCATACAGCTTCTTTACAAGCATGGGTAGCTACCATGTATTTAGCCTCTGTAGTGGACAAAGCGACTACAGCCTGCTGCTTGCTCATACAACTCATTGCACCACCATTCAACATGAAAACGTATCCACTGGTGGATCTTCTGCTGTCAATATCCCCTGCTCAATCAGAATCTACATAACTACGAATGCTGAGAGTCCTCTGTGATTCAACCGAATTACCCTGGTAACACAATGCAAAATTTGAAGTTCCCTTCAAATACCTAAACACCCTCTTCACAACATCCCAATGTATTCTTCCTAGATTAGCCATAAATCGACTAAGTACTCCCATTGCTTGGGCAATGTCTGGTCTTGTACAGACCATTGCATACATGAGACTGCCTATAGCACTAGCATAGGCCACACTGGTCATGTCCTCCATCTCAGTAGGATATTTTGGACAGTCCTCAACAGATTGCTTCATTCCCTGTATGACTAGAACAACTAACTATTTACAATCATTCATACAAAATCTCTCTAGAATAGTCTTTATATACTTACTTTGACTGAGCCAAAGCTTTCTATTCTTCTTGTCCCTGGTTATCTCCATCCCCAGAACATACCTTGTTGCACCAAGATCCTTCATTTCGAACTTAGCAAACAACTAAGACTTAAGATCAGAAATCATTAGCTTGCTATTTCCTATGAATAGCATATCATCAACATAAAGAGCAATAACAAGCACTCGATCACTTTCAGCTTTATAGTATACACAGTGATCAGATTTTGATCTCACAAAGCCTAAAAATAATACATAGGTATCAAATTTTTGGTACCACATTCTAGGTGACTGCTTTAACCCATACAGAGACTTCTTTAATTTGCATACCAATTTTTCTTTACCTTTCTCAACAAAGTGCTCAAGCTGGGACATATAGATTTCTTCTTCAAGATCACCATGAAGAAATGTTGTCTTCACATCCATCTATTCAACCTCTAAGTCATAAGCTACTACAAGTGACAATAGAAATCTAATGGATGTTAGCTTTGCTACAGGAGAAAAGATTTCCCCATAGTCAATTCCCTCTACCTGGGAATAACCCTTTGCAACTAGTCGTGCTTTGTATTTTTCTACACTGCCATCCAGACCAATCTTTTTCTTAAATACCCATTTACAGCCCACAGGTTTTCTGCCTTTAGGCAAGGGCACCAGACTCCAGGTTTCATTTTTATCTAATGACGCCATTTCTTCCTCCATGGCTTCCAACCAAGAATCTGAATCAGACATTTTAATTGCCTCCTTTACAGTCCTAGGCTCATCAGTGCTAGAAATCAAGGCATAGGCAAAAGTAGAATCAATTAATGAGAACCCATACCTATCGGTTTGTTTCCTTTCTGGGTTGACCTCCTCACTGGCTGTGAGGTTCATCCTCTTCAAAGCTTTCAGAACTACTTGAGATCTCCTCAGTTTTAGGTACGTTTTGAATCTTCAATTCCTCTTTCTCTGGTGTAGGAGGAATTGCTGCTACATCCTTCTTGTTTTATGACTTTGTCTCTAACTGCAGATCCAAGGTGGAAGGTTTTTCTGAAAGATTACACCACAGTGTATACTACCTTCTCTCAGGATTCCAAAGCTTGTATCCTTTAATGTTAGCACTATAGCCAATAAATATACACTTAACAGCCTTGTTGTCCAACTTAGATCTTTTTACATCCAGCACATGTGCATATGCTTCACAGCCAAAGACTCTAATATGTCTAAGAGAGGGATTCTTACCAAACCACGCTTCCATAGGTGTCTTATCAACAAGAGCAGAGTTTGGAGACCGATTAACTAAGTAACATGCAGTAGCAGTAGCTTCAGCCCAGAACTTTTCTTCCAAACTAGCACTACTAAGCATACTTCGTGCTCTCTCCATCACTGTCCTATTGAACCTTTCTGCAACTCCATTCTGCTATGGAGTGTAAGGTGTAGTCTTGTGTCTTTTGATTCCATGGTCTTTACAATATCTTTCAAATTCATCCGAGCAATTCACCATTATCAATCCTTAAGCATTTTATTATTTTACCAGTCTAATTTTTAACAAGATTTTTAAACTCCTTAAATCAACTGAACACTTCTGATTTACTTTTCAAAAAATATATAAATGCTCTTCTTGAGTAATCATCAATGAACGACACATAATATCTTGATTTAGACAAAGAAGGAACATCTACTGGACCAAACACATCTGAATGAATATAGTCTAATAAACCAGAAGTTTTATGAGGACTGTCATAAAATGAAACACGATGCTGCTTTCCATATATACAATGTTCACATAATTCAAATTTTAGATTACAATCTTCAAGCCCCTCAACCAGGTTTTTGTTCTTCAAGGTTTTTAAACCTTTTTCTCCTATGTGGCCTAACCTATGATGCCAAAGCATGGTCTTTTCGAAATTTTACTTCCGTAGAGTTTACATAATTAGGATATTTCCCTCTTTACCTCTCATGAGCAGCTTTTAGTGACTTCGAAGAGACACTGTTACAATGAATAGCTTGTGCATCTAGCTTGTGCAGGGTACCAATTTGAGCACCTCTAGCCAACACGAACCTCTAGTCATCTTGCAGCCACTTCAGAGAACAAGACTTGTACTCAATATCATTTAACTTCTTACAAAAGTAAATTTTGAGCGGACCTAGTATGTGCATAACATCAGATCCCCTTTATTACGCCATCGGGGTGGATTGACTCTTCCATGGCCAACAATTTCCAAGGTTGAATCACTTCGCCAAGTACACCTTTCCACCATCATATTCTTCATACTTTGTAAACCATTCTCTGTGAGATGTCATGTGGAACGATGCTCCAAAATCGATCAACCAGACATCATCTGATGCCTGAGTAGCCAAGGCTGCAATTAAGGCATCACCATCACTATGAGAAGAACCATTATCGGAAGATCCTTTCTTCTTCTTTTTCTCCTCTTTACAATCCTTTCAGACATGACCAGGTTGCCCACAGTTCCAGCATTTCACCTTGGACTTCTTGCCAGGAGACTTTGATCTCCCCTCTGATTTCGATTTGGACTTCTTGTCCTTCTTCTTGCCTTTCTCCTTTGACCTTCCTTTGATAGCAAGAGCCTCCTTCACCATCTCAGAATATTTTCTTCTCATTTCTTCTGATAGCAAAGAACCAACAATATCTTCCATTTTGAAACTGGATGTTGTACTCCCAATAGCCATCACTAGATGATCCCATGAGTCTGGCAAAGAACATAACATAAGCATACAGCGATCTTCTTCTTCAATCTTTACACTAATAGATGTTAATTGTGCAAGCAGCATGTTAAATGCATTCAAATGATTAGCTACAGACCCTCCTTCCTGCATTCTCAAAGAGTAAATTTCTCAGGAATAGCTTATTCACCAAAGATTTCCCCTGATAAATAGATGCCAGTCTCTTCCACAAGAGAGAAGCAGACTTTTCTTCATGCACATTGAGAAGAACTGAGTCTACCAAATAGAGCCTTATCAACCCCTTTGCTTTCCTATCTACAAGGTCCCATTCTTCTTGCTTCATGCCTGTAGGTTTAGTTCCAGACACAGCAAGCCAAAGGTCTCGATCTACTAAGAGATCCTCCATCTTGAGTTTCCACAATTCAAAGTTACTACCATTGAATTTCTCTATTTCAATCTTCCTAGATGAACTAGACATCTTAATCTGTAAATAGAAATAACAATCTCTACAAAACTCCCACTGAACAGTATTGACACAAAAAAATCAATGTACCCCCAAGGATAACACAACTGGCCAAGCTCTGATACCACTTGTAAGGAAAACTAGATGCGGAAAACAATTTTCCTAATGTCAATACCTCAGGAAAGAATGCAGAAGTACTTTTAAATTTTCAATTACAGTCTAATTGAGATGCACTATGAGACAGATTATAGAAACAGAGTATTTAGACAAACACACATGAACACCAGATATACATGGGAAAACCCTTACAGGAGAAAAACCCACCACAACAAGAGAAATCACTTTGTATTACAGTAATCAAAGTTACATACAATTCTAGACTTATCTTTCTAGTGTCATTATACAGCAGCATTCATCATGTACATTCTTCAAATAGAAAACTTTTAGGTTACAGCCTTTACAGATTTTAATCCTTCACTGATACAGTTTGAATTCTTCACACTTCACTGTTGATCGAACTACTATCCAACAACAAAAAATCTGTAATTTCCAACTATATCCCTGGCATTCCCTGACTATTGAGCTCCCTCATAGAACCATCACAACGAACAGACTCCCAATGATTCCAATTCGGCTCTTCTAATTCGTCCACGTGATGCCAAATCAAAAGTCATACACGGTCAACAGAATTTGAATTACATTGACATCTCGGTGAGACACTAACAGTGTCTCGCCGATGCCACATTGACCTCTTACCAATATCACCAAGAGCCTCTATAGTTGCCAAGATATTATATAGAGTTCCAGTAGATATACTGAGTCATCACGTAGTCGTTCTGACTTATCCCTTTCACTAGAAGGTCATGGAAAAACACTAAGGTTACACCAAAGTTCCCATATCTATCGAGCACCCAACGGAAGTCAGCAAGACTTACTCCTATCGCCAAGAGTTCATAGCGATATTCATATGCTACTCTGAAGTGTTCACCTATCGCCAAAACATTTGTCCATCACTGAGAGAACTTACCGATTTATATATGTTTCACCGAAGACTGACTGTCGCCAAGAGTTACCCCAATAGCCATCGGCTATCGGCAAGACAAATGCTTATCGCTCAGACCTCATAATGAAGTCTAAGAGTTATATCAATAACTCTCAAGTAGTCCCTGTCAGCATAGTTTTCTTCTATCGCTAAGACCTTCCCCGATAGCTTTGAGTTAAATCGAAGATAACACTTAAGTCTTCTCGATGAAACAAAACAAGCAAACACTATCAACATAACATTTGCTTTCGCAGTGACATCTTACCGAGTGAATATAGGTTATTCTGAAGACCTCAATACATACTTTGTTGGTGAGAGATAAACACTTTGCTGAGACATCTCTCTGAATGTTGAAGCCACTCTAAAACTCTAGTCGCCAAGAGTTATGCCGATAAACGAATGAATGGCCTTTCGGCCAAAGCTCTCCCAAGCGCTATGAGGTCATAGCAAATACACCAAGCTATAGCGATAGACTCCACAGTGGACCTTTCGACAAGACAATACCTAGGTCACAGTGACCTGTTTAGTATTTGATAAAACAAACTACTAGTCGGCCAGACAATCAGAATGTCACACCGACATTGCTCTAAAGGAGGTTTCAGCTTGTAATGTTTGAGGCACATATTTCCAACAGAATTTAGGTTTCCCTTTCATGTTGACCCAATTTTTTATTTTTACTTTCTCTTCTCATGCATTCTTCACATGGTCTAATATAGTAGGGGGTTGATGATAGTTCATTTTATATACTATTATTATACTTATATATATTTATGAGTAGTTCTAACCTTGAAATATCAGGCTACCCCTGTGCCCTATGTTTTTTTTCATTCCTTTTTTTACTCTTTTCTTATCTTTCTCTCTTCTTTGCTTGAGTTTTCCCTCTCATGTGTGACAACACCACTTCTATGACACTTTGATTTTCAAAAAAAAAAATCATTCTCAATGAATCTTTTCTCAAAAATCCTTATGAACACTTCTATTTCAAAACCACATTCGTGACTAGGACCCCTAATGGAAAGTGTTTCCTTCATCACGGGTTCATAAAGAAAGAACTTGAGAACCTTTCCTTTGAGGTGGGAGCATCTCTAATCTTCCCCTCGTGAGGGGGAATTTTCTTCCTTTTGAATTCCTTGATGAAGTGAACATCTTTCAAAAGGATTCCTTGATGATGAATCAATTTGAGAAAAAATGTCATTTTTGTACTTTCAAATAGTGCATCCCTTGAGTGGACCCCTTTCTTCAACCGAGTTCCCGAGGGACCCCTTTGAAAGCTTTCCAATCTATCGACGGTCTACGTGACTATTCACTTACTTACTTGTGTGACCACTTTCAGACATGTTCTATCTACGGGTAAACATGTCACTTTGTAGGTGTGCCTGTGAAAACACTTTTTGACTATGTGGATTCCCATCCCTTTGGTTTCCTCCATGCGAGAGATCTTGGGGGATACCTCCCTACAGGTTTGCAGGTCTGTAGGGTGCTTTCTTTGGGTTTCCTTCATGTGAGAGATCTTGGAGGACACCTTCCCTATAGGTCTGCAGGTCTGTAGGGTGCTTTCTTTGAGTTTCCTTCATGTGAGAGATCTTGGAGGATGCCTCCCCTATAGGTCTATGGCTATGTAGGGTACTTTCTTTAGGTTTCCTTCATGTGAGAGATCTTGGAGGACACCTTCCCTACAGGTCTGTAGGTTTTTAGGGCACCTTCTTTGGGTTTCCTTCATGTGAGAGATCTTGGAGGATGTCTTCCCTGCAAGTCTACAGGTCTATAGGGCACTTTCTTTAAGTTTCCTTCATGTGAGAGATCTTGGAGGATGCCTTCCTTGTAAGTCTACAAGTCTGTAGAGGGCTTTCTTGGGGTTTCCTTCATGTGAGAGATCTTAGAGAACACCTTCCGTACAGGTCTATGGGCATGTGAGGTGCTTACTTCTAAAGGCTTCCTTCATGTTAGAGATCTTGGGGGTCACCTCCTTGTAGGTCCATGGGCCTATAAGACACTTTAATTCTATAGATTCATAGTTATGTGGGGCTATGAAGTCCTTTACTTGTCATGTGCTCTTGAGTTCGCCAGATCACAATCTGCTTCCTCGACAATTCAAGTATAAATTTTTAACCCTACTATCTTGTCGATCTACTTTACCAAAGCACTCATCAGTATTCTTGCTCGCTAAAGTGGGGGAAAAATGTATAGGCATGAATTTGCACCCCTTACACAAATTCACCTTTTACACTTCCTCACCTTAGAAAACCAAATTCAAAGGCAAAATTTCACATCAACTTGTTGCCTTCATTCCACTTGGTGTTTGTCCTTTGCATCGATAGAGGAACATTTTTCAGGGATGCCTACACAGTGTGTAGACATTTGCATGGAATGCTTACGTCCCTAATGGATTCTTGCATCTGAATCTGGCAGAGGTGTTACACTTCCCATTGGAGTTGGTTTGTAACATCCCTCCTCGACCAACTGACCCCAAAAATGGTAGTTTCTCTCATCCCACCTTCAAAAACACTCTTCCTTCATTCACTTCATCCTCTACACAATCTCTTTTTTCATTCTCAAGCACTTCAACTTCATTCTCTTTGCATCCATCACTTCAAGTAGCACTTTGGCACTTCATAGCAGTAGCAACAACACTCCATCAACTCCATAAAGCAAGTGTGGAACAAGCCATTGCAGCAGGGGCTTGAGGTATTGCAACACCTCCCTTCATCACAGTTGAGGTTGTGATGATTGTTCAAGCTCTCTTTCTCCATCATTGGCTAGTGAGCTCTTGGTGGAGGTGGTAACATTTTCACTCCTCTCCTTTACGATTTGGTTGACTAGCTTTATACTGCTTTGCAATGTTATTCGTGTATTTTCTTTCTTTACTTCTTTATCATACATTTCTCTATCATTGCTATCTTGGCTATCCGTGGAGGTGAAAACACCAAAATGGGGATCTGAATGAAGCAGACCCCTATACAACCCCCAAAAATTTTCCCTCTTTCTTGTGTGTAGGTGGGCGTTCATTTGGAGCTAGTTGGCAAACGAGCATCTTTGTGAGATTATCTATGTTTCCTTAGCCTTCATATACTTACTTTATCACATTCGTTTATATATTTCCTACTTCATAGTACTGTTTTATTCCCTTAGAAGTGACTAGCTAGGCTGTCAGCTTGTTTTCTGGCTGTCCATACTATGTTTTTGGTCCTCTGGTCATACAGACACTAGTACACCTAAGAGACGCCAATGCATCGTGTTGTCATCCCAGAACTGTGCTTTCATCCTCAAGTAGAGAGCTACCTTAGGTATAGTGTTGAACCTGAAAACTGCCTCGCCTAGCCATAGTTTATATTTCGGGTCTGAAGAGTGGTTGCAGGGCCTTATAGTCCTCATCATTCTTGTCCCTCATTCAAAACATCCCTTTAGAGTGAGGTAAGTTAGGGAAGCCTTCTGCTCTTGGCTCTCTATGACCTGGGGCCTTGACGTGGTCAATCCTCCTTCTTACACTTGTAAGTGTGTATGTGAAGTTTCTTTGTGAGGTATTTCATACTTTTAAGCTCTCATACATTAGTGGTATCAGAGCAGCAAGATCTTGAGTGTGTAATAGACCACCGAAGAGAGGTAGTTGCACTAGGACTGTGTTGTGGGTGTTAAAAAAAATGGATGGGAGAGGATCCCATCATGGTAGAGGAAGAGGAAGAGGAGATAATTTTGTAAGAGATGATTATTTTAGAGCCTTGAGAAGGTGGGTTGAAACTTTCCAAAATGAGATAAGGAGAGGATTTGCAAGACTGAGAGACCTAGGAAGTGATGATGAAGAAGATGAGAACACAGAGTGCTAGTTTAAATACTAAGCAAAGAGAGGAAGTTACAGCAGTTGCAAGAGATCCATTATTAATGGTTTTAACAAAAAAAGGAAAAAAACCAAGTATCGATGTTCCTACTTGTAATGGGAGTTTGAATCCAGAAGAACTGATAGACTGGATAAATGATATGAAAGATTATTTTGAATTTGAGGAAGTTGGAGACCTAGACCGAGTAAGGTTTTCCAAGACAAAGTTGAAGGGACATGCTTCAATCTAGTGGAGATAAATTCAGTTGGGAAGAGGAAGAAAAGGAAAAGATAAGATTACAAGATGGGATAAAATGGTAGAGAAAATGAAGAGGAAATTCATTCTAGTAGACTATGAGTTGGAATTGCTTAAAAAGATGCAAATCTTGAAGCAAGGAAGCAAGACAGTAAAGGACTACACAAAAGAGTTTCATAGAATTCTTATAAGGACTGGAAAATTCAAAGTAAACCAAGGAAAAGGTTGCAAGATACATAAACGGGTTGAGATCAAGTATTCAAGAAGAGATGACACTGGTTAGAATTATGACAATGGAAGATGCTTATCAAATAGCATTGAAGATAGAAGAAAGGATGAATAAGAAGTTTGAGAATAGACAAAAGGGAATGGATAGGGCTTATGTGTAGAAAAAAGAGGATGAACAACAAATTAGAGACATTAAGGGCAGCAAGGACAAAAGATGTGAAAACTCAAGCAAGCTCTGTGATCAGAATTTTAGAGGAAGAGAAAGATCGGGTAGGGGATTTGAAAGAGGAAATTTTAAAATAACGTGTTTCAAGCGTGGAGAAGAGGGGCACAAATAATATGAGTGTCCTCATGAAGAGGAAATACCAAGAAGAAGAACTATAAATCAGAATAGAGAAGAAAACATAAATGGAGAAGATGCACATTCAACACATTCCAAAGAAGCGGAAGATGGTGAAGCATTGATGATGAGGAGAGTTTTGATGAATGAAAACAGTGAACCCATTTAGAGGAGGAGATTGTTTCATACAAGATGCAAATGCAGAGGTAAATTTTGTAAAGTCATTATTGATGGTGGTAGTACTGATAATATTATTTCTACAGAGATGGTTGAGAAGTTGCACTTGGAGAGAAAGAGGCACCTGCATCTACATAGGATCTCATGGTTGCAGGATGATCACAAAGTGTTGGTAAATAAATAATGTGTGGTAATATTTAATATTGGAAGTTATTATGATGAAGTATTGTGTGATGTTATGAACATGGATGTTTGTCATTTTTTGTTAAGTAGACCGTGGCAGTTTGATCAGAAAGTAGTGCATGATGGATGTGCAAACACTTATAGTTTGACAAAGGATGGAGTTCGTCATAAGTTAAATCCATTTGATGAGAGAGGAGCCAAGGTATGTAGCAAGGTTGGAATTTGTTTGGTTAGTGATTTGAAATAGTTAGAGAAAAAGGATGAAGGTGAGGAGGATGCTTTGTGGTGCAGGAGCACCTGCCAAGGTGCCAAAGTACAAGTAGATTTTGAAGTTTTGTTTTAAAATCAATCTTATTTTGTTGGAAAGGTCTTTAATACCTTTTAGCTTGTGTTTGGGGACCTTTTTGGTTCATAGGTAAAGGTTGAATAAATTGGGAAATCTTTTTGTGGTGGTATCCCAAGGAACACTGAAGATGGATCCAAGCAAGGTGGAAGCCATCCTAAACTGGCCTACACCAACCACAGCAACAGAGGTAAGAAGTTTTCATGGTTTGGCTCAGTTTTATAGAAAATTCATTAGGAATTTCAGTGGTATATGTGCACCAGTGCTAGACACTATTAAAGGTGGTTTAAAAACAAAGTTTAAGTGGACACAAGAAGCTGATTAAGGGTTTGAAAAGCTGAAACAAGAAGTGGCAACACAACCTATCATGTTATTGCCTAGTTTTGATAAATTGTTTATAGTGGAGTGTGATGCAAGTGGAGTAGCAGTAGGAGGAGTCCTTAGTCAAGAAGGTAGGCCTGTAGCCTTCTTTAGTGAAAAACTCAATGAATCCAAGCAAAAATACTCCACCTATGATCTGGAACTTTATGCTTTAGTGCAGTCCCTTAGGAAATGGAGGCATTATTTATTGCCTAAAGAGTTTGTGGTTTTCACAGATAACCAGGCACTTAGTTACATCAACACCCAAGAGAAGTTAAGCAATAGACACTTGAAATGGATGGAGTACATTCAAGCCTTTACATTTACCATTAAGCACAAGAAGGGACAGCAAAACAAAGTAGCAGATGCATTAAGCAGGAGGATGCTGACAGTCCAAGAGATACAGCTGAAAAGCATTGGATTGGAGAGTTTCAAAGATCTCTATGGTGAGGATGAAGATTTCTCAGAAGCCTACAAGGTATGTTCAGATTTTGCAAATCATTTTCATAGTCAATATGTTGAGTATACTCTACAAAATGGATTGTTATTCAAGGGCAATCTGTTATATGTCCCAAGAGGATCAATGAGGGAAAATCTGATCCAAGAGAAACATAATGGCAGTCTTAGTGGGCATTTTGGAATCAACAAAACTTTAGAGTTGGTACAAAAAATTTATTACTGGCCTAAGTTGGCAAGAGATGTTAGGAAGTATGTAGAACAGTGTGTTGTTTGCATGAAATCCAAAGGGGGAGCTAGCAATGCTGGTTTGTATCAGCCCCTGCCTATTCCTAACAGACCATGGGAGTGTGTGAGCATGGATTTTTTGGTAGGTCTTCCTAAGACCAAAACTGGTTTTGACAGTGTTTTTGTAGTTGTGGACAGATTCAACAAGATGAGTCACTTTATTCCTTGCAAGACTACACATGATGCAAGTTATATTGCTCATCTCTTTTTCAGGGAAGTTGTAAGAATCCATGGATTGCCATTGAGCATTGTCTCAGACAGGGATGTGAAGTTCATGAGCCATTTTTGGAAAACACTGTGGAGCAGATTGGGTACAAATCTCTCATTTGGATCAGCATACCATCATCAGACCAATGGTCAAATAGAGGTGGTTAACAGAGTGCTAGGTAACCTATTGAGGTGCTTGACTAAATAATATGGACTAACCTGGGATATGGTGATTTCCCAAGCTGAATATGCATATAATGATAGTGTGAATAGAACTACAGGAAAAAGTCCATTTGCAGTGGTGTATGGGATGCACCCAAGAGGAATTTGTGAGCTCAGAGACCTTGGATCTTAGGAGAATAGGAGTGGACATGCAGAAGACTTCACTCAGACCATGAAGGAGATTCATGAGCAGGTTAAGAAGACAATCACAGCAGCAACACAAAAATTGAAGGATAAAATTGATGAGTCAAGGAGAGATGTACAGTTTTAAGTAGGTGATTATGTGATGGTTCATCTTAACAAATCAAATTTGCAGAAGGGGATGTCAACCAAAATTCAGATGAAAAGAATAGGACCATGCAAGGTGTTAGCCAAGTATGGGAAGAATGCATACAAGGTAACACTTCCATCAGATTTGGGTATCTCTCTAGTCTTTAATGTTGCTGATTTGATTAGGTACAAGGGGATAGTCAGTGATGAAGCTCAGAACAGTCAAGAAATCTTTAAGGATATCAGTAATATACCCCTTCCAAGTCAAGAGAAACCTCAGGCAGAGAAGGTCTTGGAGTCCAGGGTGAAGAAAGCAACAAGACACAAGGCATATATGGAACACCTTGTCAAGTGGAAGGGCATACCTAAATCTGAGGCTACCTGGGTTGAAGAAGTAGATTTAAAGAAGCAAGGAATTTATTTCTCACTGATATCTCCTCAAGTTCTTAATTTTTTGTGCTGAGAGGGGGAGAATGGTGCAGGAGCACCTGCCAAGGTGCCAAAGTACAAGTAGATTTTGAAGTTTTGTTTTAAAATCAATCTTATTTTGTTGGAAAGGTATTTAATACCTTTTAGCTTATTTTTGGGGACCTTTTTGGTTCATAGGTAAAGGTTTAATAAATTGGGAAATCTTTTTGTGGTGGTTTCCTAGGGTATAGTCAAAAATTGAAAAACACACTGTGTTTTCAAACAGCAAGCTTTTGGCCATTCTTAGGCTTGGGTAATTAAACCTAACTGTTTCTTGGCATGGAAAAAGAGTTTACTCGACCTTTGATAGAGGTTAGATGATTTTGAGCATGGCGGTTTTGAGATGAATAGAAGGAAACAGTGATTTTGTGTTGAAAAATGCAGTTTTTTTTCTATTCTTGCGTCTGAAAAAGTAAATAGATGATTTGAATAAAGAATTTGTTGATTTTTTAGCATGTATAGGATCCTTCTAAATATTTTTATTGGACTTTTCAGATAAATTTTCTATCGGTGTCTTTCATTTTGTAAATTCTGTGTGTTTGCTTTAGTTTTGTTTTGACTGGTAAATTCCAGAAAATGGGGTTTTAGTTTTGTTTTCCTATCCGTACTAGGTAGTATGGGCATTGTGGAAGTAAGTAAAAACTCCATCCTTGTAAATAATGTAAATATAAGTGTCCTTGTGAGTCATGAAAGCAAGATGATGCTCTTTTCCTAGGCAAGCTTGTGTTGCCCGGTTAGGGAAAGACAGTGAGATGTTAACTCTAATGTGACAGGGGTGTTAAATATTTGTTGTAGCTGCATGTGCAATGGTTTGAGGAACCTCCATAAAGGTTTTCAAGAAGGGAGAGACCTTGACTGTTCAAATGGAGAATGGAAAGTGCAGACAGTCCAAGGAAAAGGCTTAAAAAGCCCTAAATTTCTCAAAAATAGAGATAGCCCTGTGTACGGCCTGAGAAGGGCTGAACCAAGAAAACCTTGTAGTGTTCCAAAATTGAGCCAGCGTTCCTTCTTTGTGGTTGTGATTTTCTTGTAGTAGGGAGGATTATTAAACATTTTCTTTGTTGGAGGAGGCCTAATTCTTGTAGCCTTTCCAAACCCTAAGCTAGGGTTTAAGGAAAGCGATAGAAGAATGGAACTTTAAGCTTGGACAAGGAGCATTCCTAGATCATTTTGAAGTCAAGTAAACCATTCAAGTTAACACACACCCCTGTAACAGAGTTAGGAAACATTTTGAGCATGGTTAGCCTTTAAGGTGATTAAGGGCTAGGTGGTGAAAGAGAGGAAGAACATCAAGTGAGGCTTGGTGAATAAATTGCAACTTGATAGCAAGGTTGGCAGAGAAGACCGGGGGTACCTAAATACTTTTAGGGCCTATAGGTTGAATGGTGGAGAGAAACACCAAGGGTTATTCAATTTGAGACCCAAAGCATTGAGATTGAGACTGTCTCAATCCAACCTTGTTTCTATCACTTTGCTAATGCAATTAGAAGAAATTGTAGGAGAGAGGAATGAGAATATTTCAGCTAACACAAAGGTTGCAGCCAAAGTTAATGAGGTAATTTCTGATTTTTATACTTCTTATGATGGAATAAAGATGTAGTTGCAGCAGTAGATGTGTTGGAGATAGGTGAGAGTGATGAGCAGGATGTGAATGTGAAGTTGGGGATTGTTGATGATTCTTTGTTTGAGAATGATGAAGGTGAAGATTCTATGATAGAAGAACTTGATTTCTTGTTGCATAAGGTGGATGATGAGTCACAAGATTATCATTATAACATTGTTTTGGGTGTAGAAAATCAGTTTGCAGTAGTAGAGTGTCTTTCTAAAGACACCAATAGAGTGGCAAGTTGCATTGAAGACAAGGCAAAAGGAGGAGTAGAAAAGGGTGTAGCAGCAAGAAAGGTAATACATAACACATGTTGTGTTGAATAAGAAGGTATGAATACCATTGATTTGTTTCATTTTTATAAATCACATTTGTGGGAGGTAGAGTTTGGTAATTTGTATTTCATGGGGATGAGAAAAGGAGGGAAGATGAAAGGGAATACTAATGGAAAGTTGCAGGATGAGAGGAATAGAAAATTTCTAGTGAACAAGGAGCAAAGGTGGATCCAAGATAGACACAAAGTATACAAATGTTTATGAGTTTCAATCATGAAATATTTTCATCTACCATGGGTGTCTGATGCAGGAGCATCAATGGCCTTGTGCAATCTTGCATCACCAAAAAGAGGCTTGATTTGAATTTCAGTTTATTTTTGGCTTGGAATTTCATGTGGCAATGAAATTCACAATTTTTTATATTAATTTTTAATGTTCCAAAACCCATTTGAAATATCATGCCCAAGTAGTGGAAAAACTAATTTTTTCTTTCATTGATGAAAGCAATAAAACGGAAAAGCACTATTCTTTTCCCAACAAGTAGTGGATGGTTTTTAAATAATTTTATGCATTATTTTGTGAAGAAATTTGTTGTGATTGGCCCAATTTGGAGTTGGGCATGGTTCTTGTGGAATGAAATGAAATTTTCTGCAAATTCATCCAAAATTGAAGGAAAATTCAATGTAATGCAAACCAAGAAAATACAAAACATGAAAAAGATTTATTTTTATGGGGAATCTTTCCATAAGACAAGGAGAGGAAAGAACTGGGCATAGCATACCTCCTATATGGGTTTGCAAGTTTTATATTGCAGGTGTGATGGTTGTGGAGAATGATTGGGATATCCAAGTGTTGCAAAGGAAAGCAGTGAGATTGTGTTGTTGCATTTTTCTTGTGTTGACAGGTGTAGAGGGTTGAAGAAATTTCGCATAGCATCATTGCTTGTAGAATCATTTGTGTTGAATTTTTTTGCTATAATTTGAGGGCATGTAACAACCCATAATCCCTTGAGGATTATATGTAATTTCTTTATTTGCAGGGATTTGAATAAGAAATTTTCACTGGTTACAAATTACAAGTCAATTGTTGAATATGTGTAGGAAAAATTTTGCGGGTTAAAATCATTTTTTTCTTTACCTGTAAGTGTGTATGTGAAGTTTCTTTGAGAGGGTTTTTATAATTTTAAGCTCTCATACATTAGGTATTCTTTTGCAACACCTCATTCAACCACTACAATAGTCAGAGAAAGTAACAACAGGGCATATGCTAAAACTTCTAATTTTTCAAAAAAAATGCTTTTTTCCCTAGAATTTACTAACTCTTATCTAGCAAGTCCATTACAAAGGTGGATTTATTTCATAATTTTGAGAAATTTGTTTATTTGCTAGATAAGGGTTAGTAAATTATTAAACTCCGGAAATGATAATTGCTTGACTTGTTGGATAAGGGTTATAGTAAATTCTAGGAGGAATTTTTTTTTGGAAAAAATAAAAGTTTTATCAAACGATTATCTAACAATTAGTAATTGTAGTGTAGGAAAAAGTGTCCTTTTTTCACACTTAATTTGGGAATTAATAATAATAAAAAGAGCTAAATTATGCCTTAATTTAGTGTTGTAATATGTATTTCACATATTCACATTAAGTTAGGGCCTTATTAATTAAAATGGACTTAATTGTGCCTTATTTTTGGTTTTGTAAGGTGTACCTTTACACTTTAATACTAATCTAGGGATTTATTAATTAAGTGAGGTTAATTATGCCTTAATTGGCCCCTTTAATTCAAATCCAAGCCTAATTAATTACAATTTCCAAAAGATAAAACTCGGCATTCATCAATGCCATAACATAACACTTAGCATTGGAGAATGTGTGTCCTAGGTAAGTGACCTAGGACCCATTTTCCCAAGGGTGAATGGGTCCTCACTTAGGCCTAGGACGTAAATTTCAAATATTTTTTTGGTGGTATTTTAAGGATTTCAAATGTATATTCACATGTCGACTTGTGTTATTTGAATTTTGAGAATTAATGTTAACATATGTATAAATAAGAGGTCATTTCACTATGTTCCACCTAGCAAATCTAAGACTTTCAAGCATCCTAGAAATTTTTCATGAGATCAAGAGTACTTTCACAAGAGTGATTCAAGAGCATTGCAAGGCATTCAAGGGTAGAATTATTGAAGACTATTGTAGCAATCAAGATTCCATTATCATGTCAAAACTTTCTTGCATCATGCATGTTATTTGAGCTAATATGTTGATGTAGTGTTCAATATCCATTCAAGCATTCAAAGGCATTGTTTCAAATCAAGTTTCATGATCAAGATCCACATCCATTGAAACCATTTCATGCAAGTTGCAGATCTACATTCCAAAGTTCAAACAAGGGTTTGGTGAGTTGTGACATTATTCATTTATTCATCATTCCTTCATGCTATTTCATTTCATTACAAGGTTTAATTACTAAAATGGGGTTTGACCAAGGCAAACCCTCATTCACCTAGAAAAACAACATTTTTCTCTCTTGAGGTGTGTTTGTAGATTTTAGGTGGAAGATCTATTGAAGAGAAAAAATTGCAAAGTTGTCAAAGTTGTCAAAGTTATCATCATTTTTGCAATTTCATGGAAAGTGACCTACAATATCTAGCTTTTCGACCGCAAGATTAAAAAATATGGGAGTGTAGACATAGTAGAACAAAACCCATAAACAAATTTTCAAGAGCCCTAGCCAAGACCCATTTGCCATAGGGCGAATGAGTCATCAGTGAGCTTTGAAAAAGTACTTTTGGTGACTGCTACACTTCACTTTCTCATTCTTAGATTTGCAATTTGACTATTGGTTCCATCATAATTGAGCTTAATATTCTAGATGCACTTTATAGCTTGCATTTTGGGTTTTATTTGCTATTTTTAATCTTTCTCCCCAAAGTGTTGTTTGACTCATACCCCCATCCTTGCATAAAAGGGAAATTTTCAAATTCATGCCTTGATTTGACTCACCTTTTGGTTTCCAATCATTTCATTGTTTGGATCTCATTTCTTGAATGAAATAGTGGAGAATAGGTGCATTTTCCTACCATATTTGGCTCACCCCACATTTCAATCCTTCACAACACACACCTATTTTCCCTTCATTTCAATAAAGTCAAATGATTATCATTTTTGGACTTCACTATTTTTTTCTTTAGAATTTACTAACCCTTATCTATCTATGTCAGCTTTGCTGGTGGATTGACACTAAAAGTTTAAGCAACTCAAGCATTGAGGATTTGGGTGTTTTTGTGTAATTTTAATAACTTTAGGTAAGTTTTAAATTCTTTTGTTTATTCAAATGAAAAATAAAGGTGTTGGGTATTAATGGTTGTCCCGTTTGGTCAATCCATCATGCCTATATTTTTTTGTTTTTTGAATTTTATTGGGGTATGAAGAAACAAATAAATTTTGTAATTTATTTTTTTAATCAAGTTATTAAACAAAAAATGGGTTGTTTGATAAATTTCTCATGACATGCTTGGATAAGTTGGATGCAACTTGATTTTAATATATGTAAAGATGCTTGTGTGTTTTTACATTCTATATTATTTGTTGGAAAGCTTTGTTGTTGAGAAAGTGGTATTTCTTTTAATGATTATGGTTAAATGATAGTAATAGCAATGTTATCACTGAGATTTCCAAAATATTTTAGTGAAGATGTTTTCCAAGAATTTGAGGTCTAGGGTTTACAATGTGCCACATATTTTGCTTGGATAAAAGTCTTTTCAATAATTAGGCTTTTATTTTAGTCACCTTGATCATTTTTTGAAGATTCATATGAACACCTAGTGATGTGATTGTTTATTAAAATACCTCTTGCATAGATGAAAGAAGTTGAAATAGTATGAATTATCATTTATGTAGTTTTTTTGTGTGGCAATGATATTAGTTGATTCATAGCAATGGGGTTTTCTTTTATTAATGGGTAAATAGATGTTAACAAGCTCTTAAAACTCATTTACAGAAAAACATTAGCAAAAAACTAGCTGACTATAAAAAAACACAACCAACATTAAAAAGAACAAAAATAAATTTTAAAGTCCCTTCTCTAACCAAGCATATGTGGTTCATCTCCCTTGCTACCTAGCAATTTTTTCTTAAATAACTTATAAAAATCTATGAATTCAGAGATGATATAGAAAATATAATTGCCTTGTTACTTTTTCCCAAATATGTTAGTTTCTATATTTGTTTTCTTACAGAATATGCACTGGCACTTTAGTGCTTCACTTCCAAGTAATTATTTTCCTCCATTGCATTTACTTGTTTACCTTATGAACTTAAATTTTAGCTTTCTTCTATGACTAATGTCCAATGTACAATGTTTTAACCTTTTCAACCCCTATAAGTATATTTTGAGACATGTAATGTCCAATGTACTCTATTTTTCTTAATTTGATTTCTAAAAACATAAATATTTTCATGTATTTTTTATAGATCATATGGGTATTTTCACTTTGTTGGGAGAATGATCTAAGGAATGAAAGATTGGCATACATAACATATCAATTTATTTTAATCCTAATCCCAGGGCATGATAATTTATTCCTATATATAATAATTCAATGAATAATATACTCTTCAGATATGTTCTATATTTTTCTTAGGGTTGACTTCCCTCAACTCTCAAAGTGAGAAATTTTTTCTCGAGGAAACATAATCAAAACATATGATTCTTTGTGTACTATTTTTTCCCATTAATTTGATCACTTGGGAACATAAATATAATGTGTTTCATTAGGAATTCCACCAACCTAACATAAAATTTACTCATGTTAGCAGTAAATAATTATTGATTTATAATTTATGGTAAGATTCAATCATATTTTATAATTTTATTCAAAAATATTCTAGATTGCTTTGATTACATATGATTGTAGACCATATGCAATAGTGTAGAATATATACAACAAATAATCTTCATTAGCCGTATCTAACATGCTTTTACTGACTAAGCAATTATTATTATGACGGGTGATCAAAGAAATGACTAAGGGAGGAGTGGATTCAAGTTATGAATGTATTGGAAGAGTAGAATTTATGCTTGTGACTCTTCAATGTGCTCACCCTTTATAATTTACTATAGAAATTCCTCTCATTATCTTTGTTGTGAATATTGCAAATATTTTCAATCATTTTCTTAATGTATCAAAGTCTATGTATCAAATTTTTACTATTAATTTAATCACTACATAGTCATTCACTAACCATGTAGGTATATAAATCCCTCATGCAATGAGTGCATGGTATCTCTTTTAAGATTTTCAAATCACAATTATTGTTAAGATGATGCACCCTAGGTTTTACTATGATTATTGACTTGACTACATGAAAATATTTCTTCCATGGGTCTAATTAAGATTAAATGTATAGTGCTTCCCTTTATTCACTCAAATTTATAGGTTTGACCATCAATTTTATTTTTTATTCAAGGGGTAAATGCTTTTGACTGGAGCTATGAACCAGAATACAACCATTCAACAATACCACCCCAATGGGGTTTGAACCTTGGTGGCAAGAACAATAATGCCACCTTTAAACCAACACACCATGCCAATATCGGCTTGACCATCAATTATTTAACTTGCAAGGTAATTCTTCAATTATGTGTCCCGAATTTAGTTGGTCTATGAAATCATTTAAAAATAGGATCAAAACTCATTATAAAATTCTATATATATAATAAACCAAACACATTATCAAAATTCCATTACAATTAAAAGAAAGGAAACATTTTTTCTATTAATCCTATGTATTTAGTTGATTGATTGTATATGTGGAAGTCCTTATTATTTTATGATATATTTTTACTATTTTTTTAAGATTAGATACTCAAAAAATTCAATATGCTAACTATATTTACAAAAAACATTAATTTTAGACACCAACATATAAAATGTGCATTAGTGTTTTGTTTAAACAAGACATGGTTGTCAATTTTTTTCTGAAGGTCTCCAACACCCAATAGGGTCTTGGGGTTTGATATAGGGTAATTTCACCCATGTTGGACCCTCCTAACCTACACAAACATGGCATTAGCATACTAGCATAACATTATATTATATTATTTAATATTAATTATGTTATTATTTAATATAATATTATATTATTATATTATTATATTATATTATATTAATTTATATTATTATATAATATTATAATATAATATTTTTTTATTAGTGGTAAAATAGGTTTTGAAGGGGCTCAAAACCTTATCTAAGTAAAGAATGCTGCCAAAGATAAACCAAAGACAATCGGTAACCAAGCCACAAAAAATAAGTTGCTCGGGAGGACATCTTTTGAGCCTAGAAAGATAACAAGTACACAACCAAAAGCAACAAATAAACCTTACCCATGCTTCTTAAAGATGCAAACAATAGAGTGCATCACCCATCTTAACTCTCCACCTCAATAAGAGAGTAAGAGGAAAAATAGATAAAAGGGAAACAAAAGTCCCCTTACACCTATGTCAAACCTCTCCAACAATACCATTATCCACCTCAATAGGAGACACAAGAGAGGGATCCAATTGGAGAAAAATCAAACCCTCAACCACACACATAGGTACAATCTCCACCTCAATAGGAAAGAACTTTTCCTCAATAGGAGAACCAAACTATGTAACTAAGAAGAGGGTAAACAAGCCAACAAAAAGGGCAGAAAAAGCTCCCTTTAGCAATGAGAACATCTAGGTCTTCATTAAAAACATTGAGCACAGCTTAGCCAACAACACCAAACCAAAAATAAGGGCAACATACACTCCCTTGAGGAGTTTAACCTTCAAACCCTCAAGATTTGAGAGCCGAGAACACTTCCATAAGGGTAAACCTCAAAAACCTCGATACAAAAAAGAATAAAAAAGAGGGGATAGAAAACCACAACCACCCCTTCAAGAATAGGGTTAACCAGAGAATAAACTAGGAGAAAAACAACAAATTACACAACCCAAGTCAGGAAATACATCCTCAGAGGAACAACACTCCTCCACACTACCAAAACTAGCTCTTAACAAAACATCAATGAGAAACTCACCAACATCAACATTTGTAAATAGCTAGGTAAACTAAAACAAACCTTCATGTGAAAACAAGATACCTTCAATCCAAACATAGAATAGAAAAGGGCCTCTCCCAAAGTAGATCCACCATAAACCATACAAGATCGACAACAAAAACCTGGGAAAGACCTAGAACAAACCATGCCTGCCACAAAGCCTCTAGACCGCCCAACAAAGGACACAGGCAACAAAAAGTAGATAACCACAACACTAGAAGAGACTGCAACCACAACTTCACCACCAGCAGAAGAAACATCCCCACACTAACCTCCTAAAAACACATCTCCATTTCTAGTGAAATATCACAAAGCCGCAGGAGAAAACAAGCAAAATCCTTTTGACAACAAAAAATAAGGAAAAGCTCCAACCCCGAGCAATGCCATATCCTTATCTTCTAAGACCACCTCTCCATCGTTGTCCTCCTCAATAGATTTCAAAACCCCTCGACTCCCTTTCTTGCTTGCATTGTGCGCCCTCTCCAAGGTTGTAGGCCGCACAAACACATAAGCAAAAAGAAAACGATTTGCTTCTCCATCGACGTTTGAATCCTCATCACCTTCACTGACAGATTATTTCAAACTACTTCTCCCATTCTACTTCTCTCACTCTCACTCTCGCCACTCCCATTACGCTCCCCATATTCTCTTCTTTGATGTTAACCTAAAATAATATATTGTTATATTATTGCAAGTTGAATATGTCATGATTTTACTAGGTTTAAGAATATTATAATTGTTAGGGTTGACTTTGACCTCGAGCTTGATTCATACTAAATGCAACTATGACTAACATGGTTGAAGTTGATTTTTTTTATTAGAATAAATATTGTAAAATATTGATGAGTAAATGATTTTTTCAAAAACCTATGTAATATAATTGATTGATTATAAAAAATTAAAACATAAACATTCAATATCTTGGCTCCAACAAGGGTTTGAACCCTAGTGGTCATCACTACAACCAAGTGACTTGACAACTGAACCATGCCCTTATGCCCTTATCAACAATCATTAAAATAATTTTAATATGGATTTTTTAAACTTTTAATTAATATAATTTGTTTGAATTTTTAATTTTTATATTAATAATGTTATTAAAAATATAAATAGTTTTTAAAAAAATACTTTTATAAAGAAAAATAATATTAGTAATATACTAAAAAATCAAAATACAAATAAAAATTAAACATGTTAATTTTTTTTACATAATCATATATGACACATTAATATTAATTAATAAAATTATGTAAATGTTAATATATTGATTTTACAATTGTACATTTTAGATTTATAAAATAATATTATATAAAAATATTATTAGACATTTATTATGATTTTTTCTTTTTTTTTTGGTCGGTGAACGCTTTTGACTGGAGCTATGAACCAGTGGGGTCACAATGGGGGACCCCATCCCCAATTTTTTGTCTCATGCAGTTGTCTCTTTTTTCCTCCTTTCGCCCGTCCTCCTTTCTCCATTCTTCCCACCTCCGTTCTCTTCTCGCCTCCCCCTTCTCCTCTTCTTCTTTCTCCCTTTCTTCTCCTTCTTCCTCCGTCCTCCTTTCTCCTTCTTCCACCTCTTCCTCCCTTCCTCCGATCTTCTTCCTCCATCCTTCGTTCTCCTTTCTTCTCTCCCTCATCTCCCATCATCCTTTCTCCGCCTCCCTCTCCTTCACATCTTCTCCCGCCACCCCCTCTCCTCCTACACCACTCTCTGTATTCTCCACGCATCCTTTGACTACCCAGACATTCGGTCAGTCCACCCAAGACTAACTCTATCCACGCTGATTTGTCCATAAATAATTGTCATCGATTTGTCCTCCAAACTTCCTCAAGGTAACTGCAGTTTCGAGCGAGTCGAACCCAAGACCTCCCATGTGGAAGGCTACTACTGGTTGCGTCATCCCCCTATTACGAATATTTCTTAAAATTAGTAAAACCACTTATAATAACCAATGCGTAAATCTAAAATACATGATGCCTATATTGTAGGATATTGCATGTCTATATTGTAGGATATTTCATGCCTATATATTAGTTTAATGAGAGCAAATGAAATCATATTAGATACAATTTAGATATATTTTATAAATGTTAATATATTAATAAAAAAGTACATAATCATTTATTAATGTTGTATAATAGCACCTTATATTTATAATTATTTAGTGTATTATAAAAAAATAAAATACAAAATGATAGTTATTAATGTGCTATAATAGCACCTTATATTTATAATTAATTAATGTATTATAAAAATTAAAACATAAACAACAATATGTTACCTCATAATAATAAGAAGATATAAATTTAAACTTTAAATTAAAAAAAATCAAGATTAAATGAATATAATAATATGTTTGTTTTAATTTTAAATTTTTGTATTCAGAATATTATTATAAATATAATTAATTACTAAATATAAAAATAATATGTTGGTTCATAATGATTAATATTAATATTAATTATTATAGTTATGTAAATGTTAGTATATAGATTTTATAATTGTATATTTTATATTTATAAAATAATATTATCTAAATACATTATAAAATATTTAATAAAAGATTTTTTTTTTTAAATTATTAATTATCATTAAAATACTTTTAATATAAAATTATAAATTACATTTTTATTTTTATTTTTAAAAAAGGGTAAGAAATTTATTGATCCAAGAAAATAATACAAATCAAAAGAGTACAAACAACCCACTAGGGGTCAAAAGCCACCAACAGAGCTATCAAGCAGTTTCCAAGAAACATCTCATATCCTCCATAACTAGATCCTCCAACTCCTGAGCAAGATCCCTAGGCAGACATCCCCAATCATCCACATTCCAAGTCCCCATCCTCTCTGACACCCATTTGGCCAAACCATCAGCCACCTTATTCCATTCCCATGGGATATGGCAAAAGGTGATGGAATCCAAGACCTCTCCAAGAGAAGTAATTTTCTTAACCACCATAGCTAACTGCTAATTCACATCCTCTAATTGACGCTTATTCAACAATTCAATCACAATGTGAGAATCAAACTCACAAATTATCCTTCTCCAACCAAGGCCCAAGCTCGTTTCAATGCCATAAGAATAGTCGATGCCTCTATTAAATTGTTAGAATTTTTCCCTCTATACATAGAGAAAAAAACTCAACCATTCCCGAACTATCCCTGCCAATGCCACCAACCCCAACATGCCCAGGATTACCTCTAGAGGACCCATCAGTGTTGATTTTTAGAGCCTCAAGAGGAGGGTGTTTCTAATTCCCTCCCCTCAGGACCTTCCCTCTAGCACTCCAACCCAAACCAGGCTTGGGCCTATCACTACCACCAACCAAAATCCCCAAAGTCTGAACCACTCTTGCATCTTCAAGATCCACAGGGACCGACAGATCACACTTTGCATCCAAATTCTCCTGAAGAGCTCCCAAAATTATCATCCCAACCTAGCCCATCTGAAGCTTCTTATCCAAAAAAATCTTGCAGTTGCACTCCAACCAAATATGTCAAATAATCAAACTAGGACCAACAATCCAAACTATTTGTAGGAAGGAAGTCTTAGCTAGAGAGTTCTCCATCCTAATCCAGAAATCTTCCCAGGAGGAGGAGTGTTTGCACTGTTAGTTCCAAACTTCCCACCAAGAGTTCCAAATATTCCTAGCATAGGAACACTGAAAAAAGAGATGAGAAGTAGTATCATCATTATTTGAACACATGATGCACATAGAGGGGCCCTGAAAGTCATGCTTCCAAAGATTCTCCCAAGTCAAGCATCTATTATAGACCACAACCCAAGAGAAAATTACACTTTGGCCATGAGAATTTATTCTAGATCTATTTCCACCAGGGAACCCCTGCACTCCCAAAAACCTGCTTATCCAACACCTGATAGCTAGAGGCAACAAACAATTTACCTTTTTGTCCATGACCCTAGGCAAGAACATCCCTCTCAAGAAGAGAATTGCAAACCTTGACAGCCAAAATTGAAGCCAACTCCTATCATTCCTCCATCAATCCCCCTGACAACCACTCATGTGGGTCCTTCCACCTAAACACATTAGCCTTCCCTAGAACTTGAGGTGCTTTGAAATCAGCCACTCTACTCCATCCAGCCTCAAGAAAATTCCTACATAAATCCTGCAAGTGAGGATGAGAAGACATGATAGGAGGGTAACCATCCTAAGAATTGAACCAAAAGAGAGCATTCAAGCCTCTATTGCGGATCTAGAACAACCCATGTTTGACCAACTTGGCTCCCCTTTTGAGGGTACCCAACTCATAGAACCCTTACCCATAAGACTGAATCTAGGCATGTCAACACTCTCCACATCCCCCAAATATTTTGAGGTAAGGATCTTAGCCCAAATCTAATGTCGTTGAGAACAACATCTCTAATAAATTTTAGCTACCAATTCTTTCCCATTCCAATCAGCCCGGTGCAATCCCAGACTACCTTCCTACTTCAGCTGAAACACAACATCCCACTTGACCAAGCTCCACTTCCTCGAAAGAAGATTACTAGACCAAAGAAATTGATGACAAAGACTCTCAAAGTATTTGATGAAGTTGGCTAGGGTAGACAGCACAAAACACTTGTATAACGGGAAGGCTTAAACCACAAATTTCAAAAGGGTCACTCTACCAGCCATAGAGAGCCACTTGTAAGTCCAGTGACTAACCTTTTTACAAAATTTCTCAATAACATCCTACCAGAGAGCCCTTGGAAGCTTGTAAATAGCAAGAGGAATACCAATATAGATGAAGGGAAGCGAACCAATCTGGAACGTTAGAATCCTAGCAATTCTTTGTTGAATAAGCTTTGGGATATTAAAGAAATAAATATAGGACTTACTCTCATTGATTCTTTGTCCTGAAGAAGCCAAGTAACAATCCAAGATCTTCCTTAGGTTGACTGCTTCATCCACTCTAGCTAATCCCATCAAAGTCATATGTCATCTACAAACTGAAGGTGATATTTGGGGGGTAAATTATTGCCCCAATGCCAACCCTGAATGAGCCCAAGCTCCACATGAGTTTTAATAAATCTCCCTAATCCCTCTGCCATCAAAATAAATATGTATGGGGATAAGGGATCCCCCTACCGAAGACCGTTGGAAGAAGCAAAAAGTTTAGAAGGCTCCCCATTGATAAGCACAAGGAAGGAGGAGGAAGTAACACAACTCATAACCCATTCAATCCAGGCATTGCCAAACCCAAAACCCTCAAAATCTTGGATAAAAAAGCCCATTTTAGTCAGTCATAAGATTTGGCCATGTCCAACTTAATAAACATAGCCTTCTCTCTAGAGGAGGCCATAGAATGAATAGTCTCAACCATAATAACAACTCCATCCAAAATTTGTCTACCAGAAACAATTCCACCCTGATCCTCAAAAATCACCCTGTTTAACCATGGCTTCAAGCACTCCATAATCAATTTAGTAATTATTTTGTAAATCACATTGCAGAGGGAAATTGGTCTAAATAGATCCAAAGAATTCACTCCTTGATGCTTAGGCATAAGGGAAAGAAAAGTGGCATTCATGGCTCTTAGAATTTTCTTATTTCTTTGAGACTCTTGGACAACCTCAAGAAGGTTGAGTTTGATCACTTCGCAAAACTCCTAAAAAAACTTAATATGAAACCCATCAGGACCTAGAGCTTTTCCTTTCTTCATCTAAAACACAATATCCTCCAACTCCATCAAGGTGATCGATTTGATAAGAGAATCATTCATTTCACTAGTCACCAAAGGACGAATACAAGCCAAGATTAAAGCTTCATCCTCATTGGCAGGAGGGGAATCTTCAAAAAATAAAGTAGAAAAGAAATAGACAGACTCTTTCAAAATCTCAACAAAGAAAGAAAGAATAGCCCCCTTTAGGGATCAAAGAGAATAAATGATATTACCCTATATTTTTTCCTTCATCGAATTGTGAAAAAAGGAGGTATTCATGTCACCTTCCTGTAACCAATCTATATAGGACTTTGGCTTCTAGAAAATTTCCTTTTGAAGCTCCCATTCCTCCACCTCCTTCACTGCTGCAGCTTCTAACATACTCAAGTCCATAAGAAACCTCTGGTCCTAGATTCGTCAAGTGATGGAGTCCAAGTGCTCCTGAGCAACCCTTTTTTTCCTAAAAAACATTGCCAAAATGGTGTCTATTTCAATGTTTCAACATATACTCGATGTATTGAAGCCTCTTAACAAAGGAGTACATTGCAGTGCCAAAATTTGGCTTCCCATTGTCCAACCACCTAGGAACAAGACCACAGAGCACCTCATCCTTAACCCACATTATTTGAAATCTAAAAGACTACTTTTTGGAGAAACTAGTCAGATGAGTAGAGAATTTGATCAGCCAATGATCAGAGCCCTGCCAATCCAAGATCTTAGAGCTCATCATCCACCTGTCCCCAAACCAAAATTTGGACACCAGGAACCTGTCTAACCTTTCTGAAATGGCAACATATTTGATCCTCTTATTGCTCCAAGTAAACATCCCATTCAAGGGCTTGACATTCATCAAGCATAATCGGGCCTTATTATCCCTTGAAAGATCAGAGGAGGGGTCCAAATAGGCAGTGCCACCCCTTTTTTCCTCTGAAGAGAAAATATCATTAAAGTCACTTGTCATAATCTAGGGAAGAAGAGGATCCAAAGAACGTAGGTATCTAACATGTGACCACAAAAACACCTTACTAGGGATATCAGTAGGAGTGTAAATGTTAGAGAAGAGAATTGTCTCCTTCAACTCCAGGCTAGCAGCCACAAGAGAAATAGAATATATGCAAGAGAGCCACCAAATGGGAGTAACTCTATGTGGATCCCATAAGAATGCAAGTCCACCATAACTACCCTATACTCCCACGCACTAGCATAGCCCTTTATTCTAGATCCTAAAAGTTAGATGCAACATACCATCAATATACAACTTAGTCTCCTGGAGGAAAACCATATCTGGAGAATGAACACAAATCAACTCTCAAATAGCCTCTTATTTAGGGATGTTATTCATACCCCTAACATTCTAAGATATCACAATCATTGTTGAGGTTGGGAGAAGTGAGAATCAATCGTCCTCATCGAGCCAAACTCAACCAACATCTCCCCAGTCAACTTTACCTTTTCGTGATCCTTATTTCTGGTGGACTTAATAGGCTTCTCAAGAGCACCCTTTTTAGGGGGTTGTTGTTGCAATTCCAAGATAGGAGAAGAAGAGGAAGATTTACTTTTACATGTTTCCTCAATACCTATCCCTCCTACAAGTCTAGAACCTAGAGCAACAAAGTGCACAATAACCTCTAGCAACACACATGTCCCTCTAAGCACTGGAGTTGAGGAAGGGGCATCAATGTCCATCTGTGTTGCATGATCTCCTACAAGAGACAAGCTAGAGGTAACATTTGGTTGATTCCCAAGGTGCTTCTCAACTAAGGAGGCAGCCTCAACTTGCATGTTGAGGGGAATCCCCTCCTCTTGGACCAAATCCTCTAATGCATCAAACCTATTAAATGTTTCATCTTCTTGTCTATCTATAAGAGTTCTCTTTTCACTTCAACTTTTATTGTGTGACTTAACTGGCACAAAACCATCTTTATCCGCCACCACCCTATATGGGAGCCTTACCCTTGGCCAACTTAGGAGAATATTGGGGAGGAGAATAACCTAAACCAGTAGTATTTGCGGCTTTGGGACACTTCCTTTGAAGGTGACCATATTCATGGCTTAAATGACATTGAAATGGAAAAGCCTCATAATCCAACTATTGGGACCAAGAGGTTGCCTCAATTCTCATTTCAACTGAATCTGACAATGAATTATTCAAATCAATTTCAATGCACACACGATTAAAAGAAAGAACTCTTTTAGTCAAGGTTTTTTGGGAAGGACCAATAGGCTTACCAAGCAAAAGAGCAACCATCTACAGTATATCACTTCACCAGCATTCCAGAGGCAAATGAGGAAGGTGAACCCAAACTGGAACTCTAGATGGAAGCTCCTCTTTAGAGTTGAAACCCACATGCCAAGGTTTGATAAAAAGGCCCACCTGGTTGTAGAAATAAGGCTCACCTTCAAAAGCCCAATTCCTATCAACCACATAGGAAAAATCTACCATGAAGAAATTGTTGGCAGCTAGCATAATATCAAAATCCCCCTCAAGGTTCTAGGTTTTGTGAACCCACGAATCAAGAAATGGAAGTGACCCCCACATCCCCATAAAATTTCAAATTAGTGCATGATTTCTATAGTAATTCACATCTTCAACAACGAATTTTGATTGTATCACCATAACCAAATGTTCTTGCGATCTTTCCAAGCACCCATTCACCTTCTGCAAGTAAGAACCTCCATTTCTTGACAAACCCATACCAGAGTTACCCATATTTGAAGAAGACAGTCCACCCCTAGGCAAAGAAGAAACCAAATATAACATATCAATAAACGCTTACAGTGCCATCCACAGGAGGATAGATGCTCACGCCAACCAACCAAGAGCTTAAAAAAATAACCATTGATAGTAACCAAATTGCAAAAACATGAGCAAAAATAAATGAAAACAGCCCTCCCCCTATATGCATCAACACCCCCCAATGCCAATCTACAGCACCAACGGTGAGAAAATAAGGTTTCAATGGCATGCAATCATGGACTGCACCAGGCCGCAGGCTAACATGCCCTCCCAAAAACACCACCTTCAGCACTAAAACTCAACGCCATCAACTTCTATTCTTTTCAATTTTTAAAAGAGGGTAAAAATTTATTTCATCCAAAGAGAGACCAGTACAAAGTAGACAGAGCCTAAACCAGGCCCCAGAGAAAACATAAAACAACCAGAGCGAGCTAACTACAGCAAAAGAATAAAGCCCACAACAATCCTAGCAATCAAAGGCATCACACAACCACATCCTCCAAAATAAGTCTCTCTAACTTTTGAAAATAATCCTAGGTTAATTGCTCCTAGCCCTCAACTTTCGAGTCATCAGCATGCTCAGAAGCCCATTTAGCCAAACAATCAACCACCCTATTCCACTCACGTTGTTATGTGACTTTCTCCCCAAGAAGAAGAGAAAGTTATGAAAAAACCCTTAAATAAAATTAAAGGGAGAATAAAGGATATTATGATCCTTTGATTAAAAGAGATATTAATAAAGTGTATGTGTAAAAGCTCTCTTAAGGAGGTGGAAACATAATTATTTATTTAAATAATTATTAAATGTAGCCTTGGGGAAAGGGTGTGATGGTTTGGAAACCACCCCTTAAGGCTTATATAAGCATTTATGTGAGACTTGTAAAAAGGAGGGATAGGAAAAAGGAAAATCAAGTACAACACATTGTGGGAATAGGGTTCCACTTAGTAGGTTGTGAGTAGGAAAGAGAAGGTGCACTCCTATAGTGGGTGTCCAACCTAGGGTACAAGTGTGTGCACTTAGGACAGTCCTAGCTATGGTATGATTTTGTGGCACAAGTGTTGAGCATTGTTCTAGTGGAACCAACACTCATGTAGAGCAGCAAAGTTTATTTCCCACCCAGACTGCTCACAGATGGAAGAGGTTGAACCAAGGACCATTCCAACAATAGTTGGGATTTCTTCTGCATATTTCAAAAGATAAGTATTAATGCTTGATGAATTATCTGAGCAATAAAGTGTTTTAAATCCTTGATTTTATTGAATTAATAATTTATTTACAGCATGATTGAATATATTTGAACATAATTTGTTGATCAATTATCATATGCAATTTAATTTCTTTAAATATTATATTAAAATTTGTGCATAAAAGTTTTGGAATTAATCTGCGGATTCAATTTAAATCATTGCATTTTAAATTTGGGAATTAGTTTCATTTCAATTGATATCAGAGCCTTTGATCCTTGTTGCACTGCACATTTAATTGGTTGCACATTAGAAAATAAAGACTGAAGAAAATAATAATAATAATATTTAACTTAGGGTTGTTATTTCTTTTATTTTCAATAATATTGATAAAACTTTTACTAATATTAATGTTTTATTTTTAATATTATTATGGATAATATTTTTAGTTTTGAGGAAATGTGAAATTAGAACTATTATTGCATTTGAAATAAAATTTTACTAATTTATAGGGGATAATATCCTTCCTTGCATCCGTTGGAGTAATTAATTTATAGAGGTAAAATTTTGAAACAGATCAAAACAAAAATAATTTGCATCTTTTACTTAACGATGATAACACTTTTACCCTATTTGTAAATTACCCTATTTTTAAATTGATTTCACAAAGAAATAATTTACAATTAATAATCAAGGAACAAACTAGTTAACATTCTAATAAATTCATATCAGAAGAAATTATCATTCACTTGCTTGAAACTTAAATCTAACACAGCAATTATAATCCATTTTGCTACTCTTACATTCCAATAGTTACTTAGGTCCCCATAAATTTCATTAAAATTGAAATTTAAACTAGAGGCGCTAAAAATCCTTTCACTAAAATCTTCAGGCCAAGATACTGCATTCATCAATATTCCTTTCAACATTTATTTGTGGGGAAGATTTTTGTTGCGAGTGTATCTAAAAAAAATTTTATGGTGATAATTTGCTACTCAATAGGAAGCAAGGGATTCAAAAAGAATTTGAAAAAGTGAGGTTTACGATTTTACGAATATAGAAGTTGCAAAAATATATATATGAGGAAGTCAGATACGAATATATATGTATGTGTATGTGTATATGTATATGAGATTTTGATCATACCAATGATCTTATGGTATACTAAACAATAAATAAATTCAGGGATTTTAGTAAGATACTAGCTCAAAAATTAATGCTTGTTTTAAATATTTGATACATGTTAAATAAAATACATGAATTTTCATGTTTGGATGGGAATAAGTTATTGATATAAAGATTACCAATTTCAATACTATTGTTATGTATTACTTCTATTTGAAGTTGGTTAATGAGTTGAATAAGGTAGTAATGAAGTACTACATATCTTAAAATGAGAACTTGGATTTTATATTTTTATATGAGTGTGTTGTTTATCCAAGGTAAACTTCAAGTATTAGAGTGACATAGTGAAAGTGTGATGAGCTTGTAATCCATAGGTCTTAGGATCATTTTGGCATCTTTAAATTTAGAAAATATGGTATTATTTAAATATCCTTTATGGAGCACTTAATGTTTGGGTTTTGTACATGGTTATCAATTGAGGGTAACCTTGATAATTACCTCACATAAATCTAATTATTTGATAGTTGATGAAGCTCTAGAAGTAACAATTTATACATCATACGATCTCAAATAAACTAGAGAATAGATTTAGAAATATAAAATCAATCTTCTATTTAGGTAGCATCCTCTTATACAAGGAATTTTTCTTCCTATTAAGATAGTCTAATGTCAACTTATTTTTGTCTAGCTTTGTGTCTATTTTGAGAAAATACTTTTATCATGTTTGATATGTCTATTTTAAGTTACATTATGGGCCCATAACCCACAGGTCCTTGGATTCACATCTTAAACTTGGAATATTGACATTGTGTTTGGAATGAGTTGGTGAGAGTAACACCTCATTGTTATAAGATATGAAACCAAATAGATTATATTAACATCAAACATGAGGACATGTCAATTTTTACAAGGGGAGAAACCACCTCTAATTAATAATAATAATAACACTCATTGCTCTTTCATGGTGCAAAAAATGGGTATGTATAGTTATGCCATATATGTGGGTTAGATTGACCAAATATGAGTCGTCACATTATATTTTGTTGGAATAAGTCCTCTTGAATTATTTTTCCCAGAATAACACATAGCCTTAGAATTAACACCTATCCTTACCTGTAATATATTTTCTTCCTTTTAGCTTGCAAGTTCTCAATATGGGTTGCAAATTCCCCATAATTATGTAATTATCAAGAAGAAATGACACATATTATTTGTCATGAACATTTTGATTAGTGTTAAATCCACCATTATTGGTTTTTATTGTTTTGTATAAATATACAAGTAAACACCATGATAGTTATATAACTCATTCTAGAATGGATATTACTAAATATACATAGTGAACATTTGGGTCATAAGTCATCTTATAAATGGACTCAATTAGACATTTCTATCTGAAAATTCTTGGCAAATCATGATCTTGTGACATAGATGTAAGTTCATAGTGAATTCTTACCTATAATTAGTGGGCGCTTAATGTGGTGATCTATCATGTGTTGGAGTTTATGAATTTAAATAGATTGAGCCTGACATTTTAAGAATTAAAAATTAAAAAAAATGCTTTCAATAACTAACTTAATATTAAAGATTAGGTATTTTATAATATTAATATCATGGCTCATATTTAAAACATAGAAGCTATTGAAATAGTTGTAAAATCCTACTTTAGTGATTTCCCCTTCTTTACAAAACCTCTTCATAAGATAAATGATGTCATAGTTCACTTTAAAATTAATTATGGGAAGGATAGTTAAGCCTAACTCTTTTCTTTAAAGGGGTTTTTGGTGATCTACCCTCTTTTCTCATTATACAAACATGTGTATACACATTGTTATCACAAGAATGTAAGATGTTCCTACATAATGTTTCATGACAAGCAAGTCTTCAAATTTATATAATCCAATTGTCAAGTAGTATCTTAATATATCATTTCCCACTTAATATAGCCTTGAATGAGTCTCATCTCATGGAACATGGGCCTTGATGTGTCAAAAATAATAAGGGATGGACTACCTACAAATATCAAGTGCATTCTAGTTTTATTCTAGATGGGTACACTCTAGTTACATTAAATGAATGATTAGTTCCAATGTTTCTCTATGAAGTTTCATATGCATATTAATAATTTACTATTGTTCTATTCATGTTAAGATTCCTAAAAATATTACCATGTATTATTTTATTGTAATTTGTTATTGGAATTGATCAACCCAATAACTTTGTACATGTGTCTTATAAACTATTGTATTTATTTTCATTCAATGATACTTGACGTATAGAAAAGAGGATACTCATGTAGTCCAGAATCCATGATTATCATCTTAGAATATATTTTGTACATGTGTCTTATAAACTATTGTATTTATTGTTCAAGGAAGAGTGACTACATAGTATGGGATATGTATGTCATTTCACTAGGGATATGTTATGTCAACACATGTTAATAATTTTATAGATTTAGTGTTGAAGTTACATGTAAGTTATTAAAATGTCTATATTAAAAAAAATTAGTTACATGAGATAAAATTGATAAGGTTGAAATATATGTGAGTAAACACATAAAATACCATTAGTTTCTTTGATTGTAAATTCCTAATATGTATGTATGTATAGCTCTTGTCATTGGAAAAAAAATGATTTTCTTGTAAAATTATTTGTTAACTTAAAATACAATTGAAAAATGGGAGATATCTACAAATTAAGAGAAGAAAAGGATACAAATGAAGTAAATATATATATATATATATATATAATATTATGAAGAATAGTTATATTCAATATCAGTTTCTTCAATTATTGATTATGTGTTTTTTTGAGTTGTGATATAGATGCATCTCATGTGCTACTAAGATAGCAGCTAATTTACAAGGGGAGAATTGTTATGTGATTTTTTCCCAAGAAGAAGAGAAAGTTATGAAAAAACCCTTTAAAATTAAAGGGAAAATAAAGGATATTATGATCCTTTGATTAAAAGAGATATTAATAAATCATATGTGTAAAAGCTCTCTTAAGGAGATGGAAACATAATTATTTATTTAAATAATTATTAAATGCAGCCTTGGGGAAAGGGTGTGATGGTTTGGAAACCACCCCTTAAGGCTTATATAAGCAATTATGTGAGACTTGTAAAAAGGAGGGATGGGAAAAAGGAAAATCAAGTATAGCACATTGTGGGAATAGAGTTCTAGGTTAGCAGGCTATGAGTAGGATGGAGAAGGGGCACTCCTATAGTGGGTGTCCAACCTGGGGTACAAGTGTGTGTACTCAAGATGGTCCTAGCTAGGGCATGAGTGTTGAGCATTGTTATGGTGGAACTAGCACTTGTGTAGAGGGACAAAGTCTACTTTCCTCCTAGACTGCTCATAGATGGAAGAGGATGAACCAAGGACCATTCCAACAATAGTTACGATTTCTTTTGCAAATTTCAAAAGATAAGTATTAATGCTTGATGAATTATCTAAGCAATAAAGTGTTTTAAATCCTTGATTTTATTGAATTAATAATTTATTTACGGTATGATTGAATGTATTTGAACACAATTTTTTGATCAATTATCATATGCAATTTAATTTTACTTGAGCTTTAAATATTATATTAAAATTTGTGCATAATTTTTTTGGAATTAATCTATGGATTCAATTTAAATCATTGCATTTTAAATTTGGAATTAGTTTCTTTTTACACGCAGGATATGAGTGAAATAAACATACTCAAACCTGGAGCTCAAATGAAGGATATGCCTAATAACCAAAGCCAAATTCCAATTAGCCCCCTCCAACTTCTACTCGGTCAGAAAGTTCACAATGACTTGGGAGTCAGAATCACAAATGAGCTTATGCCACCCAAGAGCATAGACTCTCTCGATGGTAAAAAAATCACCAAACCCTCCATGAGGTTATTAGTTTTATGCCCCTTATGCACGGAAAATAATAAGATGACCTTACTAGAGCTATCCCTACCAATTCCACCGATCCCAACAAGTCTAGGATTACCACAAGAAGAGCTATCGATATTAATTTTTAAAAACATTCTCAGGAGGGGACCAACCGCCATCCCTCTGAACCTTCTCTTTGACATGAAGACTCTACACACAAAAGGATTCAAACACCTTCTCATGTAGACCCAGCCTATCTGCGATCTCTTCATCTCCCTTCTCCAAAGGGAATGACACCTCACATTTGGCCTCCATAGTCTCCTTAATCATGCAAATAACTCTTTACCAGACCTTTTGAATCATCAGCTTAGATCCATGAAATCTCCTATGATTCCTCTCAAGCCAAATCTACCAAAGGATGAAAGTTGAACCAATGTTCCAAAAAATTTGGAGAAAAGAAGCCTGAGTCAAAGGTCTACCTAGGCTACTCCAGAATTCAATCAAATAGGAGGCATGCACACAAGGATGTTTCCAGGTACCCCACCAAAAGTTCCAACCAACTTGGAAAAATGAAAATGGAAGAACAAGAGGGAAGATTCCTCCTCACAGTAGCCACATAGAACACAAACAGAAGGTCCCTAAAAACCCCACTTCTGAAGATTATCCCAAGTCGACCATCTATTCTAGGTAAGAGTCCATAAGAAACAATTGCACTTTGGCCAAGAAAACTTGTTCCAAACATTTTTCCTTCATTAGACTTCCTATCCCCCACCATTTTGATAAATAAACTCAAAGTAACCATTGACCATCGTATAGACGCCCCTAGGATCATTAATACAATCCAAAGTATCTCTCTCCCTGATACAGCTACACATTCTTCCATCAAGAATATTCCTAAGCTCTAAGCATTCCTCATCAATACCCCCAACAAGCCACACACTAGGGTCCTTCCATCTAGACACTTCCATACTCCCAAGTTGAATTAGGTAGATTTAAAATCCTCAACCCAGGACCAATCATCCTCCAAAAAGTGGTGACAAAGATCTTGCAAATTAGGATACTTGGACAAGATAGGCAAAAAACCACCCTAAGAATCATACCAAAAGAGGGCATCATAACCTGTGTTACAAATCCAAAGTAGGCCATCCTTAATCAACTTGGAACCTTTTTTAATAGTTTTCCAAATCACAGAACCCTTCCCCAAAAGTGGAAACTAAGGGGCCTCCTCCTTCACCACCCCCTTCAGATATTTATTGGAGATAATCTTGACACAAACTTGATCTTTTTTGGTACACCATCTCTAGTATAACTTAGTTGATAAATTTAAACCCATAAAACTGGATTGCATCGAATCGAGGCCACCAAACTGTTTCAATCTAGAAACAACATCCCACTTCACCAGACTCAACTTCAAGGACTCTAAACTGCTTGCCCATAAGAACTGCCTAGATAGAGAGTCCAAATCCTTGGTAAAGCTTGTGGGAGCCACCTAAAGAATACACCTATAATTGGGTAGGGCCTGCACCACAGACTTAGGAAGAAGAAGTCGACCAGCAAATGATAACCACTTGTGGGTCCAGTGGTTCACTTTCACCCAAAACTTTTCAAGAATACTTTTCCAAGAGTCTCTGTGAAGGGCACCAATAGAGAGAGGGATACCAAGATAAGTCAAAGGTAGTTGACCGACCTAAAATCTTAGGATACGAGCAATTTGACACTGAATAAGCACAATAGTGTTAAAAAAGAAGATAGAATATTTGCATTCATTGATCTATTGTCCAAAAGAAACTAGGTAGATATCCAAAACTTTGCAGAAATTAGGAGCCTCTCTAATAGTGGTCATTCCCATCAAAGCGGTGTCATTAACAAATTGTAAGTGTGATTGGGAAGGCAAGCCACTACCCCAATACCACTCATGGATCAGACCATGATTAACATAACTCTTAGTAAATCTCCCCAAACCCTCAACCATGAGGATAAACAAGTAAGGAGATAAAGGATCCCCTTGAGGAAGCCCTTTAGAAGCGCCAAACAAAGTGGAGGGCTCCCCATTAACAAGCACAACGAAGGGTGGTTGTAATACAACTCATCAACTATGAAATTCACTCCTCAACAAACTCAAAAGCACTAATCACTCTTCATAGAGAAGACCATTTGACCTACCATAATCTTTTTCCATATCCAATTTGATAAACATTGCCTTTTCTTTAGAATCCGTCATGGAATGAATAGCTTCTTCCACTACAACTACACCATTCAAGATCTTCCTGTCAGCCAGAAAGCCCCTTGTTTCTCAAATATCAACTTGTCAATACACCACTTCAGTCTTTCCGTAATCAACTTAGAAAGAATCTTGTAGACCACGTTGCAAAGATCTATAGGCCTAAATAGACTCAGTCTACCAGCCCCCTCACATTTAGGAATGAGATCCAAGAAGGTAGCATTCAAATCCCTCAACATCTGCTTAGTCTCTTGAGATTCTCAAACCACTTCAAGTAGATCCACATTAATGATTTCCCAAAAATCCTAAAAAAATTCAATTGAGAACCCATCAAGCCCTAGGGATTTCCCTTTCTTCATCTAAAACATAATGGCCTCCAATTCCTCCAAGGCAATAGCACTTATAAGATTCCCATCCATCTCCAAAGAAACCAAAGAGGGGATACAAGAAAGAATTTGATTTTCATCATTCCTCACATCGGGTGAATCCTCCTTGAACAAAGTGGTAAAATGCTAAGAAGCCTCAATAGAAATATCCATAAGAAAAGATAAGTGAACACCCCTAGTGTTCACAAGATAATGGATTGAGTTACCATGCCTCCTAGCCTTCACAGGGTTCAAAGAAAAAAGCACTACTTATTTCTCCCTTTTGTAGCCACTCCACTCACACCTTCTCTTTCCAATAAATCTCTTCCCACAGCTCACACTCCTTTAGAGCCTTCAATGCCTTAGACTCTTTTGAGAGAGATTCCTCAAAAAGGCCATGCTCCCTAATTTTGTGAGCGACATCCAAACTTGCCTATGCAGCTGCCTTAGCATGGAAAATATTACCAGAGTACTGCCTATTCCATCTCTTGAGTTGATACTTTACAAATTGCAATTGCTTGACAAAAAAATACATCATCGTGCCAAAAGGAGGTCTACCCCTTTGCCACCATTCTACCATATGATCATACAGAGAGTGCTCTCGCAGCCACATAAGTTTAAACTTAAAGGAAGGGTTTTTGAAAAAACAGGCCGAAGAAGTGAATAGATTGATTAGTCAATAAACAGAACCTTGCCAATCCAAAATTTCAAAGCTAGTAGACCAAAATCCACCAATCTAGAAGCAAGAAACCAAGAACCTATCCCACCTCTCAATAATACAATCCTAACCGCACATCATGTTATTTCAACTATAAAGACCATTACTAGGTTTAAAATCTATTAAATTTAAATAAGAAATGTTATCTATGAGGAGAAGAGAAGATAACTCTAGCCTTGGCATTCCACCTCGCTTTTCCTCCAACTCATTGACAACATTAAAATCTCCTGTAACAATCCAGAGAAATAAAGGAGCAATGCTATGAATAAGCTGAATATGAGACCATAAATGTTGCTTCCCAGGCATATCAATAGGTGCATAGATGTTGGAGAAAGGCACAGTCTCACAAGACTCCATACTAGACACAACAACTGAGATATAAGTTTTACTCAAAATCCATCAAAGAGGATGAATCTTTGAGGGATTCCATAAATAAGACACACCAGCAACACTACCTTGAGCACTAATACATTGAAACTAATCCCACCACCAAAGTCTAGTCATCAAGCTACACATACTCTCTACAAAGAGTTTTGTTTCCTGAATAAACACCACATCAGGCAACTGAATTCACACCAAATCATGAATAGCTTTTTGTCGATGGAAATTGTTCAAGCCTCTTACATTCCATGAAAGAATAATCATCTCTAAGAGTTGGAAAAATGTGAGTCAAGGGTTTTAACAAAACCTGACTCAATCAATGTCTCACCCATCATCCTTATTTTATCCAAGTCCTTTTTCCTCCCCACCTTGGAAGGTTTTTCAGGACTCCCTTTCTTTGAATTTTTTTGAAGAATTCATAGGGAGGGAGAAGCCTTATTACCTTTCTCTAAATATGCCACCACTATCTCCAAAGAGGATATATTCTCAGCCAAGGTTGGGTTTTTCGACCTATCCACAATTATAGGGGCCATCAAACAGTAAAAACCATGGGGTTTAGATCAATATCCATTTGAGCTAAATTCAACCAATCCTCTTGAAAGTCCTAACAATCCATAGTTTTACAACCTTCCTAATCCTCTACCAAGGCACCTGAAGTAAAAGCCAACATACTAGGGTTCACCTCCTATTATCCCAGATCATCTAGCACCTCAAAGCAATTAAAAACTTCCTCCTCTTGATGTTCCTTATAAGTTATTTTCTACCCATGGTTCATGCTACGAGGTTTGACATGAGTAAAATCATTTTTATCTGCCATAGGACCCAAAATGGGAGCCCTACCTTAGTCCTCCTTAGAAGGGTTACGTTGTGGAGGATTAGGAAAGGACTCTGAAGAGCGGGACCTAGGGCACCATCTTTGTAGATGTCCATACTCATGACACAATCAAAAAAATAAGCGGGGAGACTCATAATCAAGTTGTTGCACCCATGAAGATGATCCCACACGAATTTCTAAGGAATATGGAAGAGGGTTACTCAAATCAATTTCAACACAAATGCACATAAAAGTGAGTACCTTTTTTCCATCATTTGCTGGGAAGGACCCATCGGCTTCCCCAGCAACAAATCCACCATCTGCAAAACATCATCCAAAATTCAATCGAGAACCATGGAATATGCACCCAGATAGGAACACGATTCAGGAGTTCCTCTGAAGGATTGAATCTAGCATGCTGTTGTTTAATATTTAATAAACCAACCTAATCATGAAAATAGCCCCCCCCTCAAAAACTTGGTTACGATCAACCATGCATGTAAAACAACCATAAATAAATTGTTATACATCAGCATCACCTCCATTTCACCCTCAAGATTCCATGTTTAGCTAGCCTAGGACTCCAAAAATGGGAGAGAAACCCACAACCCCATAAACTTACAGATTAAAGCATGTTTCAAGTAGTATTCAACATCTTCCACAATAATTTCAGGATTGATTACCAGGACAGGCCTATCCTAGATCCTCTCCAAAAAATAATTAGTTTTCGGTATTTGGGGACCCCCAGTCAGAGCCATCCCCTCCATTCTCGAGGATTTATTTAAGAAATCATTGGCATCAAAAGGCCTTGATGAAGATGGGCTATTAGCACAAAGCGAAGCCCTATAATCCATATCCTGAAAAAAAACCAAGAGATTCCCCTGAAGCCAAAACATGTAAACACGAGAAGCTTTATTTCACCCCCATACTCAAAATCTACAAGCAAAGAACAACAGGACAAAGAGAATACAAATTTTTATACAAAACACCCATAAGAAAAAGACCCTACTCAAGGTTAACCCCAAGGTTAACCCCCCCCAACACCAACAAACACCCCACCCCACTCACAAAACCTCAAGCAAACACTGATCTGAAGAGTCCACAAGCATGCAATATGAAGCTTTAACATGTAGGTTGTGGCCTACCACATGCCACAATTCTACTCCACACACCCCCACGCACACATACTTTTGTTATCAATTTGTCATTCCATTTTTAATTAAGAATATAAATTATTTTTAATTTTTGTATTAATAATATTATTAAAAATATATAAATAGTTCCTAAAGGTATATTTTATAAAGTTAAAAATAATATTACTAAAATATTAAAAAATCAAAATACAATTGAAGCATATTATTTTTTTGCATATGACACATTAATATCAATTATTAAAATTATGTAAATATTAAAATATTGATTTTATAATTGTATATTTTAGATTTATAAAAAAAATTATTGGTTAATGTGGCGCTATTATGGTCACACCTGTCAATTTATTTTAAAAAATGATTACATATGTCTTTCCCCTGTATAAACATAAGGGCTTAATTGTGCAGATGCATTGCTCCAATCATCTTATTGGCACCAAAAACTTACAAACAAATTTACAAGAATACGCTAGCCCACCAATGTGAGGGGAATAGATTTGCCCATTGTTGATCATCAAAGCTTGCACCTCTCTGACAATATTATGGGAAATTTAGTGAGTGGGGGACTAATTTACACCTCACTGAATACCTCCAGGATTTTTATAGAAAGTCGACTCTTCTTTGGGTTTTGGAGAAAAGGGTAGAAGGAAATGTAAACATAAAACATAAAAATGGCAATGTGCCAAAGCTTTTACAACATTTCAAACCCAATCATTCCTATGAGTGATATAATTAGACATAGAACGCCACAACCCTTCATTTTTGGAAAGAGAATGAACAATAAAGGCTAACAACAAGCACAGCGCAGACTTTCAAATCTTTCCACAGGCAATGTTCATTAAGGTTCAATCAAACATAAAGATTTCTAAGGGTAAAAGAAAAAAATTCAGAAATTGCATAAACTCTCTCTCCTAATACAGCATAATATAACAAAACAACAACCCTTCAGAAAAATAGAGAAGTCCACTTACATAATCCAATTTTTACAAGTTATTATTCTACCATACAAGCATACAGCATGGAAATCAGCCACTTAAACTATTCAAATTCAGCTTGACACAGTGTTTCATTTAGAACGAAAACATAAAGAAAGAAAGCTTGATAAAGGCCATACATGCACAGTCTCAAAGATTTCTTCTCAATAATTCATGCTTTAAATATCAAATGAACTTTGAAATAGAGGTTAGATGCCAATCTGACAATAGTTTGACCTTTAAAAGACATAACATGCCAGAGAAAAATAGTTCTACAACTTTTACTCTTGAAAATAGTTCTATATCCTAAGAAAACTAAAGAAACTTTTCCTTAGTAAAGGAAACTGAAACTTGGAATCCAACCCTTCATTGTGTCGTCCCCTCTCATTTATAGCTGCATAAAGAGGAAACCACCACTACAACACAAAAGTAATTGTTTCCAAATGTTGGCATTTGATAGCACATGATATGATCATAGATCTTTAGTTAGGTCACAATAATCTTTTCTCATCAATTCTCAACTATCGCATTGATTCTCTTTAGATATTTAGCAAAGATAGTTGTTTGTAAATGATCAAATCCTAGAAAACAGCCTGGAAAAAGGTCCAATTGACCAATCACGTCAGCCAATGGCACTAACTCAAAACTTCCATCCTGAAAACCAATAAAAGAAAAGGGCCAACAAGCTCTGACAAACTCCCAAAATATATCACTTCATAAGAAGCGCAATCTGCCCACAACGAAGAGATGATGTGTCAAATGGGCGAAAACTCTCAAGCTCATAAATATAGCTCCTTGAGAAAATCTCTGACGAGTTGACACATGTCCCAACTCTCTCACAAAAAGAAGGTGAAAAATGAAATTCGTGTAGCCACCACATGGCGTATTGCACACCTTTCCAATAACTTTACTTGAGTGCGGGCACATCTGAAGCCAAAAACATTATACAAGTCAAAAATCAAAATAATCACGGAAAAAATACTTCACAGTTCTAGCGACTCACAGGGGGTCTTCGCTTGTGAAGGCATGAACCTAGGCCTTTGGTAATTCTTAGAGTTTGAGGAAAGCGGAATGTTGTGCCTCCCAATCTACATTAGTCATTTAGATGAGAGTATGGATCTGCCTGTATGCTTGCTCTAGTTCAAAAACTTCTTTGAAAGAAACAAATCCCCATCTAGAAGAAACCACTACAAGTTGATAGTAGAGTCGAAAAAGACAAAAAATCTAGCGCTCAATATCATTAGCCATGGGTGTTGCACTTGAACCCAAGAGTTCTATATAATTTTGGACCTTGCATCGAATCACATCCATGACCTGCTCAACTGTCAGCATATCTCCATCTGGTGAAAGAAGAGAGGGAAGCCCAAAGTTGAAAAGGATGTCAAAATCTTTCTTGATTTCATTGACCCACTTATTCAGCACCTTCTAACACTCCTTGCACTTTGTTGCTACCTTGTGGCAATTGATGATCTCATTTTCTTTGATGGAGGTGACCCTCTGATCAGGAATCCCTGCACTTTTTAGGGAATTATCAGTGGTGATGCACAACTTGGAAATGAAGCTTTGTGATTCCACCAGTCGAGGTGAGCATGTTTGCATAAAGTGATTGGCCATTAGGCCAACCTTAACATTCAATTCCCAAACATCTCTTAAGAATTGTAAAGCGGGCCCAAGAATGGAAACAACAATTGTGATCTACTCCCAATGCATAGATATCAACTTCTTCATTATCGGAAGGGTTTTGGATCCTCATGCAGTAGCTAACTCCTGATTAAACTGACCCTCTCTTGCTCATACATCTTCCTCTAGTTGATTTCTTTCTCTAAGGGAATTTGTAAGTTCTAACCTCAGCCTCTCAATCTCCTATTTTGACTCTTCTGCTTTCGTGCGGACCTTCTGAAAATCATCAGAAGTTTCAAATTAGACACTATCCAGCTCTCTTTTCATATTTTCCTGAGCGTGTCGGTGCTCTGCATTCATCTGGTGCTCAATAGCCAACTCACCTTTCAATTTTTCAATTTCAGCATGAACCTGAACCTGTTCACTTTGAGCTTCTACAAGCAACTTAGATGTTTCCCCTTGCTAACATTGTATTTTCCTTACACAGGCCATCTCAACATCTCTAGCTCGGATCTCGTTTTGTAGCCTGCTCACTGTTTCCTTCATATTTATCAACTCGGCCTTGCACTTCTTCAATTTTCTTCCCAACCTCTCGTAATCCGCATATACCACCTTCTGAGTGGCCTTAGCTAGGACCACTTTGTTGTGCGAGCGAGTTTTGTTCAAATCCAAACCCATGGCTCTAATGTCATAGTCCTCCATTTGCATCTTTCCCTCAGGCTTAGACATGAGCGGCTTCATGGTAGTGATTAGCAGTGTGTTCCTCTCTTCATTGAAGCAAGCTTCAATTTTCTTGGTGGCAAGTAACATAACATTCTTTAACAATAGTTTTTGCTTTCTAGCCTATCGGGCCCACTTGCTCACGTCAAAATGGTCTTGGAGACTCTGAGGGATATTGATGCTCTGTGTTGTAATGGAAGCACCAAGAGGGAGTCTGAAAAGGGTGATAGAAGGAGAAATTTTGGATGTATGAGTATGCGGGGATGCAAAAGGGAGTGTTATTATGGAAAAAGATGGGATACCAAATTGAGATTGGGCAGGGGAAAGACCAGTTGGGGTGAAAAGAGAAACAGGCTAAAGGAGAGGTTCCTTTCCATAAGTGGATGGGTTGGGAGTGATGGGAAACATGGAGGTTTCAGCTCTTTCAATGGGGACCCTTGATAGGGCAATTAAAGAATCAATAGCAATTCAAGCAGATGATGCTCGTTCAATGTGCATGGTAGCTTCAAAAGATTCATTAAAAGTGGTAGGGGGTGTATTTAGGATTATCAGCTCTAGGTCTAAGGATGGAGGGTTCCTTTCCATGGGAGGGGGCAGAGGAGTAACCAAAGATGTAGAAGCAGGAAGAAGAGAGGGAATAAAACTTACCTGAGCCTCAGTGGTCAGAACATTTTGTAGGGCAGACTCCACTTCTTCTCCTTGGGTCGGCGCATTAGGTGCACTTAGATCTTGGACCCATCTTCTCTTTGCACGATTGGAACTAGTAAATTATGATCCTCTAGCAACCGATCCTTCTGAAACTTGGCCTTCAACGACCGTAGTGGACCCTCTTGGGGACCGTTGGGTCCTTTTTCCTTTATTTTGAGCACTGAGGGAAGATGTGGCTCGTGAGTCCCTTCACCTCGAGTCTCTCTGACTGTCGGATTCCCAAGGCCAAGAATCCCAACACAAAACTTTCTCCTCATCAATTTCATGGCTGGTCTTTGGATTGCTATTGTCAGAGTCAGCCTCTCAATCATAAATTTCCTCGAACTCCTCATCATGTGGTTGAAAGTTACCGAACGGGGCACCTGGGCATCTCATCTCTTGTCAGAATCTCTAGAAGTATGCCTTTTTCCTTTCTGACCATCCCTTGCACTTTAATTGCATGTTGAGGTATTTTCCCATTGGGACGTTCCTCTGATACTCTGCTTGCGACACATAGAAACTTAGCCATTTTGGTCACTTGAGTGGAATGCAAGCCAAGTCAATGTATACCCCTGACCTTTCTTGAGTCAGATTTCTCCTTCTCTCAAAATATTCCTGACTCTCATGTTTAAAGTGCTTTGTCAGGTTATAGTCTCACTTGTCACAAATGAGAGATAAGCCTAAGTCTGCTAGCAGATTTGTGAGCTCACCCTCACCCTTTCGCTTGTTCAGCATTGTCTGACTATTAGTAATTGAGAGGGGAAGCATATATATCTTTCTTATGTTTCTTTCAGCACCATAGGTGTTGTCAACAATGGTTGCCTGACGGCATGCCTCCAACACGAAAACTTTGTCTGTTACAAATCTGGGGAGTCAGAAAGGCTCCCCAGAAAAATTGTGAATTTTGATAAATGTGAAATCCTCGCCCATGAAATATTCCATTGGGGTCGGTGGGTCTTCCATCCATTGTATGACCTCAGGAGAGAAATGGCCAATAGGGCGTGGCAACAAATCTTGAAGCACTAGCCTTAGAAAATAATCTACAAACCAATAATAATCCCCTTTTTTCGAAAGCATATGGGTCCACAAAGAAATTGGCTGGAGATGGCCCCTTACATCCAACCTAGACGCTAGTATATTTCTCTCTAGCCACTCAGAATTCTGATGCAAAATTAAATGAGCCAAGAAAGAAGAATACCTAAATTTAGACTCAATATTGTAATTCTTCCTTCCATCCTTCATTCCTTCTCTAGCCACTCAGAATTCTGATGCAAAATTAAATGAGCCAAGAAAGAAGAATACCTAAATTTAGACTCAATATTGTAATTCTTCCTTCCATCCTTCATTCCTTCTCTAGCCACTCTGAATTCTGATGCAAAATTAAATGAGCCAAGAAAGAAGAATACCTAAATTTAGACTCAATATTGTAATTCTTCAGCTGCTCTAGCATGTTTCTAGCTATCGCCTCAGAAAAATCATAGTACCTCTAGTTCTTTTCCCTTTTGAGTACAAAATCCAGTCCCAACTGAAAAGGATTAACCTCCTCATCATTGTCAAGGCCAAAAACCCAGGCTAGCATCGAGAATACAGACTGTGAGTCCTTGAATTTCCTATGTGAAAGAGGAAAGAGAAGATGACCTCTCTCTAGTCATTCTTTTGCTTTGTCCTCATAAAAATTAGTTTCCATGGCCATTTCTTCCTTGAATATGTCCATCTTTTCTTCATCGAAATGTTTAGCACCCTAGGTTGTAGGGACACACAGCATATCCCATATGGCTTCTGCAAAAATGGTAACTTTGATCCTGCTACCCTCAATAGATTTTGTCCTTTTGTTGAATCTTTTAGCACGTGTGTTAACCAGCTTTGGGTATGGATGTACAGCAGGTAGTATGAACTGTGGTAGACCACAATTCCAAAGCCGAAACGCAAAACCCTCTGACAATCCATGCTCTACCATTCTTTGAAACACACCCTCCCTAAAAATTTTAGGGTTATATGATAACCTGGGGTTGAAAACATTGTCAATGATATCCTACACCACCTCTCTTGGGATTTGTTTATCAGGAAGCACCTTCTTACAGAATTTGAATGGTCGCTCCTCAAATGTTGGGGCATTGGTGAATGAGTTCCACCCAAAAATATTGGCGTAACTAGGCCTTTTGCTTGAAGCTACAACTTTTCTACCAGAGGATGAGGGTTCTTCCATGGCTATATTAGGAAGTTGCAGAGAATTTCCTTAACAAAAATGGCCACTTTCCTTTTGCTTCTTTAGAAAAACCTACTTTTGAGTGTAATTAATTTCCTTGCTCGTACATGCAGTTAAGGCTACACCATTATTGTTGGTCCATTAAATGTTGCCACCGAGGTGATACGTGTGGACTTGAGATCTGTATCCCTTGAGAATTCCAAAAAAATTATGACAATGGAATTAGTACATTCTCCCCACAGCCTCTTTTACAAATAAACTCATTGCATTGAAATGTGTGCTTTTTGTTATTTAAAACATGTTGGAGTGATGCAAGGTACCTTTGAAAAGACATGACCATTAATTTTTCAAATCTTAGCATGTTAATCCAAGTATTTTCTCATTAGTAAGTTGGTTGGTGTTGATGATGGCAAAGGACACACGTCAACAATCGGCATACGAGAGCATTTACTCCCAATGCCTAAATTTATTTCTTAAGACCTTCTGTTAGATTCTCCATAAGATTTATCTACCTTTCTTTGTTTTTCTTTGATATTTTCCCGTTGTCGTATGGCAAAAAATGGACCCTCTGTTGGTTGGGTTTGTCGGCTTATTTTTCTATATATAGCTACACCACCTTATGCAATATTCATTCGAAAATATAGCCTCTTAAGTTTAACAAGCTTTCTATTGTCTCCCATTCTACCACAACTCGCTGCTCTCCCATAATTTTTGCTAGCTTAGGCACTCCTATTCGGCTTCTCCCACGAAGGCCACAATACTGCTTTGTGGGAGAGGTCAGTAGTGATAGAATTAAGTGCCTTGCCTTGGTTGCATTCAGGTGGGTAATTGGTCAGGACTTCACCGAAGCAACTGCAACGTCCTTTCCCGCTTCATGGCCTCACTGCTTGACTTGAACATGGCCAAACCCATGATAATTGAATTGTGCCACCAGATATTCAACGTTGCACTAATGGAAGGGCCTGGTGAGAAAGTACAAGTGGCTATTCCTAGTGTTGGTATCCCGAGTGCCATGGATCTCTACAGGCACGTGGAATTTGGGATAGACGTACCTTGGTTGCCCTTCCTTTCTGACTTTCGCACCATGGACCTTGAGACACGTCCTTCCTCTTCTCAACCAATGACCACCTATTTGTTGCATGAGTACAACATGGATCATGTTCCAAGGCTCGCCTGGAGGAAGCACTTTGAGTTTTTGGTGCAGAGTCGCATTGAATAGGCCTTTGGTCTACGTCATGTGGAGCTTGCATGTATTGTGTGTTCAACCCCTTTTTGTGCCTTGACATACAACAACAAGAAGAACCTAATAATGAGCCCTTTTGGCTTCCTGGACAATGGTCGGAGGCTTTATTTTACTATTTTTTGCATGTTGCCTACTTTTTGCATCTTTTTGCTCTGTAACTTTTTTGGGTTTGCTCGAGAGAGCCTTAAGTTTAAATCTAAGCCTCAAGCTTTGTATTACATTGTAAATTTTTGATGAATATAATATAATACAAACTTTTCACTTCTTTTGTGTTATTCTCAATGGCTTATTCTCAAAATTTAAAACGTATTTACAAAAAAAATTACATATGGTACATAACTGTTAAATTTTTTAAAGAATTGTGTATTTTAATGGAATAACTTCAAATAATAACCATTCACTAGTATATCTAAAGTTTTTCCTTCCATATCTTCAAGTTTGTATGTTTTCTTTTCCTTGCACGCGCTAATTCAGAAGGGTCCCTTCCATAGCGCTTCAAATTTTGTGTGTTGCCTTGGTTTTGTAGTATGTTCATCATACTTTAGCACTGGGCTCCCCTCTTTGAATTCTATGTTAGAGTTCTTTTTGTCAAACCATCTCTTTACTATCTGTTGATGGTTGATCATGGCTCCAAAATATTTTTCTCTATCTTCCTCTAGTTTGAGGAGTTCTGTCATTCATACCTCCATTCTGCCACTTTTTTCAATTTCCATGGCTTTCAGTAGTTGTAAGGTAGGAATTTCTATGGAAACGGGTAATACTACCTCTTTTCCATACACCAGTTCATAAGGGGAGGTCTTCAAAATTTGATTTGGATTAATCTGGTCTGCCCATAGAACAACTTGTAGATGCTTGTGCCAATCCCTTTGTTGTTCTGACCCAATGTGCTTAATTAACCTAATTAGGTTTGTGTTGGTTGACTCTGCTAACCCATTTCCTTGTGGTTAGTAATTTGATGAATTTTTGAAGGAAAATCCCATGTCTGATAGAAAAATCTGACATCCTTGATCCTACAAAAGCTTGGGAATTGTCGGATATGATGGTCTTGGGCAAGCCAAATCTGGCTACTAGCTCTTCAAGGAAATTAACAATTTCCCCTTCTATGGCATTTTTTAGGGCTATGGCCTTCGTCCACCTTGTGAAGTAGTCGTTCGTCATAACGATCCACTTGTGTCTAGCACTAGAAGTAGTATCTATCATTTTGATAAAATCCAAACCCCATTAAACAAAGGGTTCCTCGGTTACAATTGGGCTCAGGGGCAAAGTGACATTCTTTCTTTTGCCAACAAAAAATTGGCACTGGGTACACTTTTGCACCAAATGATGTGCTTTGAAAAAAATAGAGGGCTAATAATATCCTACTCACATTATCTTTAAAGAGGTAATCTTGGCAAAGAAATGTCCACCCTTAAGACTGCAATGGAATTCACTGAGAACTCTTTCCGTGTGTAGCTTTTCTAAACATCAAAGAAAGAAACCATCATAATTTCTCTTGAATAATACACCTTCAATTAATACATACCTAGTGCCTTGCAATTAGTAGTATCACCTTTTATGGGACAGAAGGTTGGTCGAGTAGTACCCCTTTTGCATATACTGTGTCTAATCAACCACCCAAGATTCGTTGGACTCAAATTGGTTAGAGTAGACCCAATCAGTCTCTTTTTTAGCTACGGGACTTGATTCTTGTGCAATGTATTCGCATAGACCTCTTACCTGAACTAGCTTGGTTGGTCTAATGTCCACATCATACTCAAGGATCTTGGTGATTCGATTTGCCCTCTTTTCTGTTATCTCACCTTTTGTGATATATTCCTACACACTGGGATGCACAACAAGAATAGTGATCTTATTGACCGAAACCAAGTGTTAGAACTTCTTTAAGCTTTTAACAATGGAAAAAGCCTACTTTTCTATAAAATTATACCTGGCTTCATAACCTTTAAGGGTCCTTGATTGGAATGCAATAGGGTGCTCTCCATTATCTTCCTCACACTTTTGAGTGAGCACCGAAGCTATGCTATGTTGGCCACTGTACACATAGAGTAGAAAGTCTTTGGAAAAGTCAAGGTTAACCAATATCGGAGCAGCAAAGATGGCTATCTTTAGCTGCTCAAAAGTTACTTTGCCTTAGGGGGTCCATTTAAAAATCAGGTTTTTCTTAAGCATCAGCGTAATTGGTCTCGCAATGCCTATGAAATCTAATATGAATCTACTGACAAGATTGATCTTCCCCATAAAAGATTGTAGTCCCTTCTAATTCACTGGTAGAGGTAATTCCATTATAGATCTAACCCTTTCAGGGTCTATTGCTATTCCCTCCTTAGATACTACAAAACCAAGTAACTTACCTTGAGGTACTCTGAAAACACATTTTTTGGGATTCAAAGAAATCCTGATTTGTTGGAATTTCTGGAAAACCTTCTCTAGATGATCGAAGTGATCATCTTTTGACTTTGAAAATAACATTAGGTCATCCAAATATATTAAGATAATTAGGTTGATCAATCCCCTGAAAGCAATATCCATTGCTCGTTGAAAAGTCGCACCAGCATTTGAAAGTTCGAACGGAATTTTTGAGTATGCAAATGTTCCTGACTTAGTGGTAAATGTTGTCTTATGTTGGTCAGCTTCCTTTACATATATTTGGTTATAGCCAGAGAAACCATCCAACAATGAACATGTCTCTGATCTAGCCACAGTCTGCAAGATCTACTCCATCAATGGCAAGGGGTAATGGTCTTTTAGCGAGGCTTTATTCAAATTTTAGAAATCGACACAAAGGCTAATATTGCCATTCTTTTTTTGGATTGGTACCATATTTGACACCCAGGTGCAATGTTTGATGGGATATATGATTCTTAACTCAACCAATTTGGTGAGCTCCTGCGCCATCAACACCTCGACCTTTGGATTGACTGGTGTTTTTTTTTGTCAAATGGGTTTAGATCCTTCCACCAATTCAATGGTATTCTGAATTATGCCCGGGCCATACCCTCTAAGGTCATCATAGGTCCAGGAAATAACTCCATCATATTTGAAACATAGATCCTTCAGTCTTTTCTTGTCCTTGAGGGGTACTTCCCTTCCAAATTTTAACTTTTTGTCTCTTCCAACATCAAGCTCTTCATAGTCCCTAGCATCTACAGTGAACCTTTGCTTGTTGTTTCTTACATCTCCATAATCAAAAAGATTTGTAAGCAAAATTAATCGTCAAGGAAACTTATTCCCTTTTAACTAGATGACCTGCTCTTCAGGAAATTTTGCTCCTACTGGTGAATAGTTAGAAGTTGTTCCTAATTTTTGTACGAAGGCAGCAATCTGAATGTCATCATCAAAAACTTGTTAGTTTTGATCTTTTTTGGGAAATGAGGGTCAGACGATGACTTGCACCACATTTTGCTTGGTTGAATCAAAAATTGGTTCAAATTGTGAACCGACAGAAGCCATTTGATCAGCATCACTGTTTTGAGATCGGGGAATAACTTATATGTTGAAGGCTTCAAAGCTCTCAATCATGTCCCAAATCCAATTTTTGTATGACTTCGTCCTCATGTTTTTTGCAATCGCTTGCCCATAGACCTGACTCACCACCAACTCTGAATCTCTGAAAGCTTGTACTCTCTTTACACCCATTCGTTCTATAAGGATTAGACCATGGACCAAGGCCTCATATTCAGCGTCACTGTTCAAGCATAAAAACTAAAAATGGTAAGCTTTGAGGGTCTTTCATCCTGTTGGAGGCACTAGTGGGACACCCACTCTAGAGCCAGCTTTACACTTGGCGCCATCAAAATATAGGGTCCATAGATGATTATCGCCTGGATCATCATATTCCTCTTGATCCTTCATTAATTTTAAAAAGACCTGATCATCGTCAAAAATCACATAGGTGCCTAGCCCTATTGCATGAAAGTTTCCAAATGGATTGGAGTTAATGAATTGGTTGAGAAACACCTCTTCTTCAAGAGTTCTATCACTTGTATCTTCTTCATCTTCCAGCATTTCTACACAATATCTCTCTTGTTGAGAGATGCAGGTATGCGTCACTTCAAAGCATAGGACTGCATTATCCACTATGTGTTTGTGATGCAAAGATTTAGACAAAATATTCATCTTCATCCCATGGTTGGTTCTCAATATTAGGTGGGACCAGTCGAGCGCTAAGTATTCGCCAAGCTTCATAGTGAAATCTCTTGAAAGACACATTCCGAAGACTGGGGGAATGTTTATCACTACTATTTCTTGTGTGACTATTTGGCTTGGACATGAGAAGAGGGTCAAAGATAGATCTTTTATCCAACCAACGGTTGAAACCTTCTTCCCATCTAGTTGCATGATTCCTTTCTCAAGGGGCTCATACTTAAGTTTCAAAGCATCAGCCACTTGTTTTGGCATGACAATTATGCTATCCCTTGAATCAATCATGTTATTATGCAAAAGCTCATCTCCCACAATAAGTGTTAAAAAGCAAGGTGTGGGCTTTGGCTTTCTTACCTATTTCTCTTTTTCATTTCCCACATCATTCACATAAGTTGTTGCTTTCAGAGCTTGAGGGGCTAACACGAATCATTTGTCTCCACTTTGGCCACACAACAAAGTCACATCCATCTGTGACATTTTTTCTTCTTTCTTTAATGCTTCCCAAAGCAATGTCTTTTATTCAGGGATAGATATGGCGTCCCACAGAGATACATTGGCAAACACCTTCTTCAATTGTTCCACCACATTAAGCATTCAGACTGGTTGGGTCTTGGGCTTGAACGGTGGTATTTCTCTTGTTTTTGGAATAAAATGCTCCATCATGACTGAGCTTGGTGCCTTGTTCGTCTCCTTCTCTAGCAACAGCAGATTATGTAGCTACAGAGTAGGTTGAATGTTGGGCAATGGAGCTTGCTTTTCTTGCAGTGGCGATTAGCGTGGCTGAGGACATGGTAGAGCTTGTTGCACGTATTCTCCCATGAACCTTCTTTTGGATCTTGTGTTGTAATCTAACTATACTTGTGGGGCACTAGTCATTGGAGCTTCATTCATGAACACTGCATCTTCTTCTTCCATCCATGAAAATAGCACTTGGTAGGGAGCAATATCCAACTCTTGCTCCAAGCACATTCCTTGCATTTGCGCTCTGAAATGGTCATTTCCATTTCAGAGGACTTGTATTCATCTACATTCGGGAGCACGCCCTTGCTTCTTTGTTCCTCTATCTTTTGTTGCATATTCCCCCTTGGACAATTTCAAGGCATATGACTATTGCTGCACGGGAAGCACCATACATTCTCGTCTTCCTCCAAATCATTCTAGCCTAGAATTAACTCTTTACTCGGGTTGTCCTTGACTGTCTGTAGCAGCATGGTGACTGGAACTATCTAGTTTGTAGACATCATTTGTTGACCTCCTCCTCTGGAGGATCCTTGGTATGGATTTTGCTGATAAGATGGATTTTCTCTGCCATAGGTTTGTGTGGTCTACTTCGAAGGTGTTGCTTGTTGTTGTTTGATAATGACCAACTCATTAGCAAAAGTCTGCATGAGGCTCTTCATGTCGTTGATGTCCACTGCAATAGAGGAAGAGCCTAGCATGCTTGTTTGGGCGGCCAGATACATGTACGTAGACTATGGCTTAGTTGATGTTAATTATGTAGCATAAGTGATTGGAGTAGCTTCTTCCAAAAAACCGCTAAATATTTTTGCAAATACAGGTATTGGAGGTCGTGGCGGAAGCTTCTCGGTATCAATTAGACTATTTTCCATGCGCAAATTCAACTCATATGCATCAGAAAAGATATCCCCTCCCATAGATGTTATCATTATTGTGATGTCTGAATTGAGAGCCTTCAAATAGAACATGAACGCCATCGCGGCTTGGGGTCGAGCAATCATAGGAATCCTTTGCTAGGTCTTGTGGAACCTAGTGTTGAAATCACTCATGGCCTCTTGCGGAGCTCTCTTGATGGTGATTAGTTGTTGTAGCAATGAAGAACGATCTCCTTTCTCTTAGAAGTGTTTGAATAACCTTTCTCCAAGCTGATCCCAAGAGATGATAGATCCCAAGGCCAAAGATTGATACCAATCTTAGGCCTTTTCTTTGAAAGAGGCAGATAACAACCTCAAGGTAATGTTCTCCTCCGCTATATTATGTACCCTACATACCTCTACTATATCTTGAAGGTGTTCAAAGGGGGTTTTTAAGTCTTCTCTAGATAATTTTGGGATAGCCTTAAGGGCGTTAGTTGGTATGGCAGGCCATGCATCTGGGGTGTGGGTGGTCATAGCGAACTACCACTATCCCAGGTTATAAAATTTCTAGGAGTTGGGGCAGGTACATGAGCCATAGAGAAAAGATTCCTATGAATCAAGTATACAAGTATTTTGATTTGGAAGGTTGAGCTTCCGGGTGGAGTAGATAAGGCTCTAGATATTGGGCTCTTATGTCTTACTCTATTGCTCCTTATAGGTGATACAGAGCCTGTAAGTCTTCTTCTCCTAGGTATCGAGGTAGGTAATTGAGAGTACTAGAAATGCCCTATTGAAGATGCTCTTGTTTGGAATCTGGGCATGAAACTTCCAGTTTCCTTCCTTAGCCTGATTTAAGAAATATTTCTAACTTCTAATCAGGCATTGGGAAAACTTCATGTCCCATCGGGCATGCCAAAAAAGGAATTGTTGATCATCAAAGCTTGCGCCTCTCCAACAGTCTTATGGGAAATTCAATGAGTGGGGGACTAATTTGTGCCTCACTTAATACCTTCGGGATTTTTATAGAAATTCGACTCTTCTTTGGGTTTTTGAGAAAAGATTAGAAGGAAATGTAAACATAAAACATAAAAATGGTGATACGTCAAAGCTTTTACAACATTTAAAACCCAATCATTCCTATGAGTGATATAATTAGACACAGAATGCCACAACCCTTCATTGTTGGAAAGAGAACGAACAGTAAAGGCTAATAACAAGCATAGTGCAGACTTTCAAATATTTCCACAGGCAATGTTCAATAAGGTCTGATCAAACATAAAGATTTCTAAGGGTAACAGAAAAACATTCAGAAATTGGATAAAATCTCTCTCCTAATATAACATAATATAACAAAACAACCCTTCAAAAAAACAAAGAATTCCACTGACATAATCTAGTTTTCACAAGTTATTATTCTACCATACAAGCATAAAACATGGAAATCAGCACTTTAACTATTCAAATTCAGTTGGACATGGTGTTTCATTCAGAACGAATGTATAGAGAAAGAAGGCTTGATAAAGGCCATACATGCACAATCTCAAAGATTTCTTCTCAATAATTCATGCTTTAAATATCAAATGAACTTTGAAATGGAGGTCGGATGCCAATCCGACAATAGTTTCAACTTTAAAAGATATAACATGCCAGAGAAAAATAATTCTACAACTTTTACTCCTAAAAATAGCTCTATATCCTAAGAAAACTAAAGAAACTTTTCCTCGGCAAAAGAAACTGAAACTTGGAATCCAACCCTTCATTGTGTTGTCACCTCTCATTTATAGCTACAAAAAGAGGAAACTGCCGCCACAACACAAAAGTAATTGTTGCTAGATATTGGAATTTGATAGCACATGATATGATCATGGATCTTTACTTAGGTCACAACAATATTTTCTCATGAATTCTCAGCTGCCACATTAATGCTCTTTAGATATTTAGAAAAGATAGTTGTCTGTAAATGATCAAATCCTAGAAAATAGCCTAGAAAAGGGTCCAGTTGACCAATCATGTCATCTAACAGCACTGACTCAAAGCTTCCATCCTGAAAACCAAGAAAAGAAAAGGTCCAACAAGCTTCAATAAACTCCCAAAAGATATCGCTTCATAAGAAGCAAAATCTCCCTGTAGCAAAGAGATGACATGTCGAATAGGTGGAAACTCTCAAGCTCATGAATATAGCTCCTTAAGAAAATCTTCAAAGAGTTGACACGTGTCCCAACTCTCTCCCAAAAAGAAGGTGAAAAATGAAATCTGTGTAGCCACCACATGGTGTGTTGCGTAAATTTCCAATAACTTTACTTGAGCACGGACACATCTAAAGCCAAAAACATTATACAAGCCGAAAATCAAAATCATCAAGGAAAAAACATTTCACACCCACTCCACCTGCATTTTTATCTTTTAATGATGATCATAAAATCATTTGATGCTTAGATATTGATATAGCTAATTTTTTCCTCTTTAATTTTTTCCAACCATGCTTTATCTCTAAATTCATTATGCTCAAAACCTCTAAGGATGTTTGTAGCTCCTAGGTATTTTTAGGATTTGTTGGTAAAGGAAGTGGGGAGGCATCAAAGGCTCCATCCTCAAGTTTGTTCAAAGAAGCTTCCCCACCAACAAGGGCTAATGTCTCCAAAATTAGAGTAGGCATTGGCGATTTTCTTGGGGGATCTTGATTCAAATCCAAACCATAATGTAAGCTAGAAGGAATCACATAGTGTTGAGGCTCAAGCCCAATCCACCGAGTGGGATTTTCCCTTGGATCCAAATTACCGCATTCGTGGGATCTTTTCTTCAGTCATTGAGAAGTAAAATGATCTATAGAAAAATATTTTTTGTACTGCATAGGCACTTTTTCATAGTCAATTGGTTGCACCCATCAGCGACTACCCACCTTCAATGAGATCTATGTAGGGAGCCCAATAGAGATATCTATTTCTACACAAATTCAAGCACAGGTGGAGCTTTGGTAGTTAATTTTTTCTTCTAAGAAACTATTAAATTTCCCCATGCCACTTCCAATAGCCTACAAACAATTAATTTCCCAAAACCAAAAGGGAAGATAGGGTAAATGCACCCAAAAATAGGCTGAGGAGAAGGACTCGATACACAGGTCAAAGGAAGGATACCAGGTCTTCATGCACAAGAATTCATCCTCAAAAACCCAAGGGTCATTCTCCAAAACCCAATCCTTGTCATCTAAAGAATCAAATTCAACAATGAAAACCCCTTTAGCACAAAGAAAATACAAATGTCTTCCTTCAAAATATCTTTCCAGCATGCTAAATTCCATGCATGCAATTCACTCAACTTTGAACATAGTCTGGTGAACCTACAAACTAATGCATGATTTTGCAAGAACTCCTCCCTATCATCTACTAGTCCATCCCAAAAAAATTTGGGACTGTGGTCGAATGAATGACTAAAACGATAGTACCCAGCAAATCTAGGATGCTAGACCCTTGGTGAGATTTCCTCAGAGAGGGAGAGGTAGATAGTGTCATCATCTGTTCCTAAGATGACCCCTCCAATTTGCTGTATAGATCTCATCTAGATATTATTTATTTTGGTGTCATAGGCTCTAATACGAGGGATGTTTGAGGGAATCACCAACCCTAGTGTCATATAAGGCATCCAAAAATGATGACCTTTCCATCCTACAAAGGTCATCATCCTCTCCACAAGTCACCAAAAGATTGTGCCTCCTATCACCATGTGAGGGTGTTTGCGAATCTGAGCAAATATATGTCAATGAAGCACGAGAAGAGGAAATAGAGGACTTTCGAAGCATTGCAGAGCACAATGAGCAAAAAAAATTATTTATAAATATATATATATATAGGTAAGAGAGATGTATTGTATTCATTTCAAAATTCAAAAAATTACAGTGTTTTGGCGCTCCTGGGCGTATGACAAAAATTCTTGCATACCCTTTCCATACCAAACTAGGACTACTAAGAACTACCCTTTACATAGCCAAGACTAACCAAACCATCCACCAAAAACCCAAGTGTAGACAAAATCAAAGCTTTCAATGAAAATTACAAAGACCCTTGCCACAGAGGATACTACAATTAGCAGACAACCAAATACATACCTAAACACCGACCCCAACCCACCAACCTTCCAGACCCTTTTCACCACACGTTCTGTTGAGAAAACACATGGAACTCCCTTTTCCACGTTGAATCTACAACTGGATTCAAGTAGAATTTCTTCCTGAGAAATTTGGCCCCAGTGGATGTCAAATGTATGTGCTCCAACAATTCCATACCAGTGATATCCAAAAGAAACGGATAAAACCTCACCAATGCCTTTGGATCATTGAAGAGAGCCAAATCGCGAGGGCGAGGTATGCCTTTTCCCAAGGAGGCAGTGGCCAAAGCCCTGTCTAAACCCACCAACATGTCTTTGTGAAAAAGCCTCTTCATGATAACCCATGAATCTGCTTTAGAAACACCAATATCGAGCAGTCCGGCCAAAACACAGGAAGAGATGTCTGAATCTAACCGATAACCTTTTGCATTCTCCATAAAGCCTTTCCTTGGAATTCATTTGATTGTCGCAAAGGTGAGGTAATTTGGGTTCCTTATCATGTAGCCGCAAAGAGGTTACTTGGCCTTCGAAGGCCATCTGATGCTTTGAGCTCTTTAACTGAACTAGAGTGACCATGCCACCCATCTCCAATTCCTGCGCCAAAACTAACAAGATGAATTTGCTCATGACCAGACAGAAAGCAAATCCAACAATATGCAAATGAAAAACCTTCACAATGCAATGGGAAATTAACCACCACTCTCTGCAATCAATCCCATCAACACATGCACAGCAATAAATGCGAGTGGACTGGAAAGTGTTCAGTGAAGGACTTCGCATAGCACCCTATGCCAGTAGGCAATTATGAAAATTACTTGCTCTAGATAGTTCCTTAGGCCACGTGAAACATGGTACCAACTTAAACCCAAACCCCACTCAGTTGCCACCCAACCACTCCATACTCGCATGTGGAAGATGAAGTGGCACCCACCTTGCCACCCATATTTATAAAATAATATTATATAAGTATATTATTAGATATTTAATGACGAATATTTCTTAAGAAAAAATATTAATTATCATTAATTTTATTTTAATATAAAATACTAATTTTCAATTAATAATATAAATTTTGGTCATCTCAGAATCCAACTCTTAATTTTTTTAAATTAAATTAATAAAACCATTCCTAAAAAATTGGCAAAATAATAGTTCACCCTTATTATTTAATTTTCCTATTTATAGCTTAACTTAAAAAAATTAAATATAGAAGCAAGGTTAAAAATATTTCTAAAAAAAGGAAAAAAAATAGTTCACTTCCATACTTCTTAAAAATCCGCCCTATAACACCCAAAACTTTTTAGTCAATCATGTTCACGAGAAATAATTTCTTAAATTTATAAAGTTAAATATTTTACATGTTCACTTTAAAAATATATATTTTATTTCAAGAGCATAAAATTTAGTTTCTAATTGGTTCAAAAACAACTTATTAATAACTAATTAAACCAACAAAAAAAAAAAATCTCATTGCAATAGTATTGCCTCACAACAAGTACTAATAATATGTTAGATTTAGTTGAACTTCAAATAAAATGTTATATATTAATATATAATATAAATAATTTAGTATGTATATATATATATATATATTTGGGAAAATTTCTACTAGAGAGGGTAGATCTCATTATAAAAATTGAAACAAAATAGTACAAAGTATTCCAAATACATATTGTGATTTTGGGTTACCCTCACAATGCTTTGCTCCTCCTAGGGTTTTTCACCTAAAAGGAGAAAGGGGATTGGATGGGGCCCAAAATGCAAGGGTTTACACTCAAAGTCAATTTAAATGAGATGTATTATGCCTAATTAAGATGTTCTAATGCTCTGATCTGAAATTGAAATGATCTAATGATGCAAAACTTTGAAAATGTAAAGTGTTGGAAAACACAGTGTGATATGCAGAAATGCTTAAAAATGCAACTAAATGATGAAATAACATAACAGAATGAAAGAGGTGCACTTGGAATCTGAAGCTTGATGTTGGGAGATTCTGGAATCCTAAAAATTTGGCTGAAAATGCTAACTGGGACACTTACGCCGGGCTAGGTGACTTAGTCCCAGTTTCAGGAAACTTTGCTGGAACAAGGATCTACCAAATGGGTATCCAAAAATGTCAAAATCACTTTTTAGGCTAAAAATGCAACTAAATGATGAAATAACATAACAGAATGAAAGAGGTGCACCTGGAATCTGAAGCTTGATGTTGGGAGATTCTAGAATCCTAAAAATTTGGCTGAAAATGCTAACTGGGACACTTACGCCGAGCTAGATGACTTAGTCCCAGTTTCAGGAAACTTTGTTGGAACAGAAATCTACCAAATGGGTATCCAAAAATTTCAAAATCACTTTTCAGGCCCGAAAGCAGGACTAATCCATGAGTAGTGGCAACTTAGTCCTCCTACAGATTTCAGGAATCTTGGGACAGAATCTTATAGCCTCAAGTCTGCACTTTCTTTTCTGACAGGTGTTCATACTTGATTCTGTAGAAAATGGGGTAGAAAGCCTTTCCAAGCTTGAACTAGGGTTGTCTTGACTTGATTGACTTCATAGACTTGTTGACCACCTTTCAACAGCTAATTGCTTGATAAATCTACATACAAAAGTCTGCAAACACACATGCAAAAGGAGGGAAATGGTTGAGGGTTAGAGAATAGGGATTTGCCTTGGTCAAACCCCACTTTGGTAATCAAACCCTAAACAATGAAATGAAATGAAAGGAGAATGATAAATAGATAACATGCAAATTTCATAAACTTACCACACCTTTGAAGTTGAAAATTTGAAGATATGTAATGAAGTGCTCCAATGGATGACTTGATAATGCTTGATTGCTTGAATGCTTTGTAAGATTGAATGCTCAATGGGTGAAAGAGATAATTTGAGATTAGGAGGATATGTAAAATGAGGTGAAAACCCTTATTTATACTTGATTTTACTAAAATTTCTCGAAAGTAACACATCACAGGCCGACCTCAAGGGTTAGAGGATAAATTCTCACTAGAAATTTAAAATTATTTTGATTTTTGTGCCAAAAAGGACTAAGTCGCCCCTATTGGCGACTTAGTCCCACTTAAGCAAATTAAGTGGGTGTCGGGAAATTTGAGGCATTAAAAGTTGTCCAACAGGGATGTCCTCAAAAATACACTTGAAAACAATCGAAAAGTGTATTAAGGGGTCATTTAAACATGAGAAAGGGTTGAATTAGTGAAGACAAGTCTACAAAAGCGTGAAAGTGAGTTACAACACTTTACAACACTATAAAATTAGACTTGGTAAGTGATAAAAAAGGGATTATTTAAGTGAATTAAGATAAAAGGGTCCTAGAAAAGTGTGAAAGTGGGTTACAACACTTCACAACACCTTTACAAGACATCCTAGAAGTCTTAATGATTCACAAGGGTCCAAGACCTAATGTGAATGTGTGGACCACATTACAACATTAAATCTAGGCAAAATCAAGCCAAGGTTCACTAGAAAGACTCGAGTGAGCATGAAAATTTCAACTATATATTTTTTGGCGACACACATATTATCACTATTTGAGCTTATAGGTATACAAAGTAATTAGCTCAATAGTAAGCTCTGTCAACCTTCCCACTTTAGCTTCAGTGAATAGGCCTTTATTACCAATTACATGATCCAGGAAGGGTTGCAAGTTCTTCTTAAAGAAGCATTATCTATATAGATCAACAAAAACCACATATCTTCTTTGCTTCCTAACCTTGCCACCATCCACTATGTCGTAGATGAGTCCATGTTCAGGATTTTTATTGTAGGAAAAGATGGACTTAATAGCTTTTGTGATTAATTGCTCTTTAAGAAAGTGCTCCACCATTAGCTTTCCAATCATTTTCCTTCCCACCATTCGAACCATGTTGGATAGAAATATTGCAATTAAAATATCATCATGAATGTGCCTCGAAGCCAGATGATGCTCCTTGATTACCCTCCTTATAGCAACCTTTACCTTGGGTATTTTCACTCTAAATAAGCGATTGATCTATGAGGTGATATCTTCCTACATGCATGAGGATACACAGCTCAAGATCACAATACAATCCATTTCAACATCCCATCTTTGCTATGCTATAATATTTATAAATGGTCCTAAGATATTTGGTTTGAAAAGAGATCGCCCAGTATCCCAATAAGGATATGCCATTGCATTGAGTTTATGTCTCATGACTTAGATTTTTGTTAGTTTTCTCATCCTCATGTTGATTCTATACTTTTGAGTTACTTTTTATAAGGTCCATAAGATCCACTAGATCTATATTTTTCCTTTCTCTCTTATTGATAACTAAATCTCCAAGATAAGTTTTACTTGAGCTTTATAATCATTGATGGCATGGTTCATATTAAAATATTCAAAAATAGAAACCTCATGAATCACCAATCTGATCCCATTCCTCCCTGCTTGATGGTACACTAAAGACAACAACAAACTAATAACAGAAAAATTATGCTTATCACAGACAAACAATAGCAGTACGAGTTTAGGAAGAAAAAAATAATGAGTAAATGGAAGCTACATAATGTTACCCCAATGGATTAGACCCATCCCTTTCCAAGTGTGCCAGGAACTTGGAAAAACACAATCCTCACGTAAACAAAAAAAAACACTAAGCTTATGAATAAAAATGTAATGAAACAACATGTGAATTGAGTAGAGCAAATTAGATTACAAGGCAATTCTCAAAGGAATCGATTTTCCAAAAATATGACTACATTGATTCTTAAAGAATCACTTCCCTAGCTCATAGCTCGATTCCACCTCTTATTTATCTCTACTTAGGCTGACCCTCTTCCATTTGATCCATCTTTTCAACCTATACATTTCATGTTCTTCCTCAGCCAATCGGTCCCCTCTCTCCCTTCAATCATTTTTGTCTTTTGTATTTGTTACTACTAAAACCGTTTGGTCTCTCTCTCCCAATCATCAGCCTCCTCTAACTGATTCTTGAATTTTGGTTTCCATTCAAAACTAAAAGTTAAAAATCTCTCATAACTGACTTAAATCTTCTTAATCCTCCCTTCCACTCAGGTATGCAAGCCAAAATTTAGCACCACAAAATAATGAATGCAAATCAAAATAAAGTTTTAAAAGCTCCTGTGTCAAACTCCCCAAGAGACAAAAGAAAGCATGTGCTCCCACACATGAAGTCACCAACCAAAAAACTTTTCTTTGTTCTTTTCTTTTGTATCTTCCAGCATCACTCTAGAACAACTACCATGTGTTCAATTTGTTTTTGTTTGTTTTCCTATTTCTTTTCGTATCTTCTCCTTCTTATGTCTTTTTCATCTACAATCTTTCAAAACCCCATCTCCCATTCACATATATCATTGTAACTATTTGGTTCCACATTCTTTTCATCTTATTTTAAACTCTTCCCTTCAACAATTTCATTCAAAGACTCAAAAGCATCATTACTAAAATCATCGAAAACAACTTCCTTACCATTTACCTTGCATGTGTGCTCCTCAAGCTTCTTCCAAGTTACTCCTAAAAGTATGTCAATCTTATTTTTCATTGATACTTCATCATTCAATACTTTTGTTTCTTCATCTTCATTTACATCGCATGTTTTTGTCTTCTCAAAGTTTCTTGCATCCTCCTAACCTACATTTTCCTTTCCATCTTCCATTTTCTTCTTTTCTATATTTTCTTTAGGCTCTACTTCTATGTCATCTTCATGGTGTGGTAATGCTTCTTCTCCTTTCAAGGAAGCCATATTTTTCCCTCTTATTTTTTGAACAATCATCTGCACAGGCCACTTCAACTTCTTTTTCAATGGCCAACCCCAACCATATTCTTGGCTTCTTTCCTCAAGCCACTGCTTACACTTCTCTAAATCTCTTCTCAACTCTGTCATTTCTTTATCCCATTCTAAATTATGCTTCTTCACATTCATTTTTATTTCATCTTTCCTCCTAAGGCTTTCTTGTATGACATACTACTATATCTTTCAATCTTTATTCTTGGCTCCTTGTCCTCTGCCCAATCTCTTGGTACCCACATTCTTCTTTTTAACCTATCAAAACTCTCACACACACATACTTGTCTAAAATCCCATGAGCATAACTGACTTCCTCTTGACAGACCTTTTAGGATTTGATACCAAAATGATGGTACACTAAAGATAACAACAAACTAATAATAGAAAATTATGCTTATCACAGACAAACAAGAGTAGTATGAGTTCAGGAAGACAAAAATAACTAGTAAATGCAAGCTACAGAATGTTACCCCAACGGATTAGACCCATCCCTTGCCAAGTGCGCTAGAAACTTGGAAAAACACAATCCTCACATAAACAACTGAAACACTAAGCTTATGAATAGAAATATAATGAAACAACATGTGAATTGAGTAAAGCATATCAAATTACAAGGTGATTCTCAAAGGAATCGATTTTCCCAAAAGTTGGCTACATAAATTCTTAAATAATTTCTTCCTTAGCTCACAGCTCGATTTCTCCTCTTGGTTATCTCTTCTCAGGCCAACCCTCTTCCAATCGATCCATCTTTTCAACCTATCTAGCTCATGTTCTTCCTCAGCCAGCCAATCCTGTCTCTCCCTTCAATCATTTTTGTATTTTGTTTTTGTTACTACTAAAATTGTTCGGGCTCTCTCTCCCAACCGTCAATCTCCTCTAACTACTTCTTGACTTCCAGTTTCCATGCAAAACTAAAAGTTAAAAATCTCTCATAATTGACTTAAATTTGCTTAACCCTCCTTTCCACTTGGGTACCAAGCCAAAATTTAGCACCACAATTTCAATAAATACAAATCAAACTAAATTTTTAAAATCTCTTGCATCACTACTTATGCTCCAATCATTTATTGACACTTGATCAAAGAGGATCGTTATTTAGATCCTTGACGATGAGTCTATTTAATGGTCTATTTCTTGATGTTTTTATATATGCTTTCAGTTATTATCAGACAATCCTTTTAGACATATTCCTATGCTATGCTATCTCTTTATGCTTATTATACAACATTGTACCTGAATTATAGTAATGGAAATATAGCTATGATATAGTAGCATTGCATGATTTATATGTGAATATGTATGAAATGTGGTTGGAATTCTATGTTTAATCATGGTATCTAGCTTTATGTATATGTTTTGTTGATTAACCTCTTGCAACCCAAGAAGATATTATAGCCCGCAACAACTATAAGTTCTAGCCCGTAGCAAAAGGAGGACTTGGATAGTGAAATAGGGGATGTGCCAAATCAAGTTGGGTGTAATAACTACCATGTGGAGACACTTGATGAAGTTAGTCACACATCATTATGACAGTTAATAAAGCACTAAAGAAGAAGTCTTTTATTGATAGGATTCTAGATAACTGATTATGTGTCCCACATGCAAATCTGTTTTGTAGAGTTTTAATTCCATTTGAACTCTTGTTTCTTTTCAGTTGTAGTTTGAATAATTCAATCTTAATTACTTACTATGATATCTAGGGAGTTGTAGTTACTGATTTAGTTAGGATTTGTATTAGGATAAACTTCCCCGTGCTTGTAAATAGCCGGTGGTTGAGTCTTTAGATAGTTAGTTGGTTAATATCATACTAGATGACTTTGTTATTAGTTATTTCTTAGTTTTCAATTGTAATCTATAGACATGTTGATTCTTTAGAAATGGTTTTCTTGAATACAATCTTTGAAAGCAATATTTTATGTGATCTTTTGGAATATATAATGAATGAAGTTCAAGTTTATATGGATGCGTAGAATCTGAAGGTTTAGATTTGGTTTTAGTTAAGTGAAGATAGCCACTTGAGCAGGCCACTAAAGGTAACTATTCTTCACTATATTTATAGTTTTTTTACTTTTGTTTAGTAGTTATTTTCATTTATCATTACTTCATAAATTACATGTAAGTTAGAATAGATTATCATGTTATGATTGTCAATATTGATGGTTCATGTGCATGAATGCATTCAATTAACTTGTAGTACTCCAAAGGATAGATTAAGTTCAATTATTAGTTTTGAATAGTTTTGAGTCAATTTCAGTAATCTTCTGTTAGCAACAATTCAACTACATGTTATGCTATAGGCACCCGTAGCCATTAGCGCCAATTCACTTCTTTCATTTTTATGTGTTTATGTTATTTTCTAGCAAGTAGAATACCTTTAATAGAATAACCTAGGTAACATCAGGTTTTTGAAGGCACATATAGTGTAGCACCATCAAAATTTTACAAACCTTGGTTGACAATTTAATGAAGTCTTTACAATGTTGAATGGACTATTCAGCTAGTCATTCCTCTGAATTGTGTGGTTTCTACCAAGTTTATGAAACACTATTTTAGACTCTACACTCGATAGAAGTAAGAAATTTTACACCCATGTTGTTAGTATGTGTTGTTAGTTCATCTCTTTCAAGAATTGGTAACATGTCATCCCATGCATCAGATTTATTTAAGCCCAATACATTCTCTTTTTGATTAATCCCCTTGTTAGAAAGGAAATCAACTATTGTGTTTGCCTCCCTATAAACATGTGTAACCATGTAATTGTCGATTGTTTCCAAAAGGGCATAAATTTTCTCAGTCCACATCTTTAGTTTCCAACTAAGGATTTTGATAACAAATTGCCCTGACAACAATTTTTAGATCCCCCTCAAAGTCAATATGGTGTAACAAATTATCCTTGCAGTAATTTATTCCTTCATAGATTATTGTGAATTCCACTTTATTATTTGTGCCAAGCAGTAATTTGATTGAATCAACTCAAACCATGTTTCCTTTTTCATCTCTAATTATATAAACCACCCTCGAGACCCTGAGATTTCCCCTTGAGGCCCCGTCAAATTTGTTTTAATCACTCTCTTGGAGGTAGAGACCATTTGGGCTTGCCACAATTTGTAGTGCTCATAAGAAGATTCCCACTTGGGGGATTTAGGTGAGGTCAATTATTTATCATCTTTTTATTCCATGATGATATATATTTATATTTTTTCTACTTTGTTTTCCCATTCTGATGTTCACTAATTATAATCTCACTTTTTCCCAATATTGACTCAATCAAATCCTTCTCATCTTTGAAAATTTGGGCATTCCTTTCCTTCTAGATATTGCAAGTACCTCATTATATAGTCCTTTTGATATAGATCCTTTATATAATTTAGGCCAAGCCTTGAAAATATCCTTTAGTTGTTTGGAAAAGGACTTTGCCACTCTAGTTTGGCACAAAATGTGGACCAACATGTTTGTGCAACTTTGCACTAGACAAGAAGGTGATCAACGCTTTCGTCAACATAGCATATTACACACTAGTGAGGACCAACCACCCCAATCCTATTTATTTTTTCACTTGTGAGGATGTGTTCATGGAAAGCAGTTCATGCAAACACCCCTACTTTTGGTAGCACTTCACTCCCCCAACATAGACGTTCAGGCCACTTTGCCAAGTTAGTTTCTTTTTAATTACTTCATAACCAATTTTAGTTGTGTACTCATCAGATTTGGTCGTGAACCATATGATCATTTCCTCACCATCAAATAGGAGAACCCTTTGATTTGCAAGCTCAACCATTAATGTTTCTCTACTTTGCCTATTTAACATTTCAAAAAAAAACCATTCAAGCTCCCGTCATCCATTTAGTAGCTTCTCATTTGTGTAATTCTTGATTTTATCTCCATATGCTTCGCTCATGAGGTGTATTGCCTCTTCCATCCTGGGAGTGACTCTAGTGGCGCATAACCATTCTAGGAGTTGTGCCAAAACAATTTTTGGCCCTTGTCATTTATCCTCCATGAGAGATGACTGGTGTTGCAACCCTACATTTCAAAATAAAATTCCAAATCACATATCCCTTTGGTGGATTGGAAATTGTTAGAATGCATTTCAAGCCTTGGCAATCCAAATATTTGGCTCGTAATAGTTTGGACCATTGAGCATTTAGGTTCTTGTAGATTCTCCATGTGAGTTTAGCACTTAATGCCATGTTTTGTAATTGAATGTCTTTGAAATTTTCTCCTCTATGATTGTTGCTCTTCTTAACCATATCCCATGATAATAATGAAATTCATTTCCTTTCATGGGCTCCTTCTCATATGATACAACTCAACAATTAAGAATCCTACGGGATTTCAATTATTGCAACATAGAAACACACACAACCAGGAATTTAGCTTTAAAATAAAGAATTGAAATTTATTGTGAGTCAAATCCCAAAATCACCATCACATGAGTTGAGTATGAATCAAGAACAATGTTGATTTTTATTTTCAAACTCCAAAGTTTGTAATAATAACTGTAAATAATAACTAGACAAGCCAAAAACAATGCTACAAGCAAGATTTTTCAATAAACAACTACAAATTAGATGCAAAGGTCTTCTAAGTAGCCATCAACAACATATGCAACAATAAATCTCTAAATATTCACTCTTGGGCTTCCCACATGCTACCTAGGTGCTTTCCCTCTTCAAAACATTGATTCTTCTCCTATTTTCCTTCCTTTTCCTTTCTTCCTTCAGTTGGGCATTGGCATACATGTCAAATGAGCTACATTTTCTTTTTCTCGAGCTTCCTAGCATCTCACATTCCCATTAACTCTCAACATTAAATTTTACAGGAAAGAGTTACATTTTTTTCAAAAAAAATCCAAAATCTTCCTCCACCCATCACCTCCACTTCTGGGCACCCATATTCCCACGCCTCATTACATGGTGCAAAATTTGAATTTCAAGAGGAGTTACAGGATGCCAAAATTAGCCTCCTCTATCCTGGGCGTGGTATTTAGTGTTGGCTTTAATTTATCAATTATTAACAATTTCTAACACCAAAATTCCAATTTTTAAATTTAATTTCCCAACTATACAAAGTGGGTAAATTATTTAAAAATTAAATCATTCTTGCACAAGAAAAATGAGAAAAATCAAAATCAAACAAAATTGAAATGTGCAGGATTGCCCATGCACTTGGATGCTCCTGCATCATCATACAAATTTTCTTTGCATCTTAGAGAGTGTGTTTGCAAATTTATTTGGTAATTCAATGTAGGATAACATGTAAATCGAAGTTGTTGTGAGTACAACTTTAAGCATGGTTAACCTACTATCCAACGTTAGCTACCTTCCTTTCTAGCATTCCATTTTTGATATGTATATTTAATTTTTTCCTTCCATAGAAAGGATTTAGCTGCACCCCCAAACAGAGGGATCCCAAGATACTTTGTTGGAAGCAAATCAATTTGATATCTGAGTGAATTTACAATTATTTTATGCATCCTTCTACTTGTATTAAAAAATATTCGTTTGAATTCTCCACATTTTACTTGACTTACTTCATGACTAAAACCATCTATTATTATCTTGATGATCTTTGTTTCCTATATGGTAGGGCTACCATATAGGAATGTATCATCAACAAAAATCTAATGTGTAATGACAAGGAGAGATTGGGTGATTTTGACACCTTTCCATAAACCTTACTATTCTAAAGTTGAAATGCAACAGCTAAGGGCATCCATCATTATGACAAAAAGGAAAGGAGACAATGGATCACCTTGCCTCAATCCCCTAGCACCGACGAAGAAACCACATGTAGTCCCATTGATGACAATCGAGTATCTTGGAGTTGATATGCAACAAAAATCCCACTTCATCCATTTTTTGTCAAAGCCATAATTTTCCATTATCTTCAAAAAAAAATGCCAACAAACTCTATCATATACTTTGCAACTTCAATAACATGCCTTTGATGTTGGATTTCTTTAACTAATGAATTACTTCATGGGAAATTATTACCCATCTATAATATTTCTACCGGGTATAAAATCACTTTATTCATGCGAGATGATCCTTAGCAGAACCTTCTTGAGATGATTGGCCATTACTTTTTCCATAATCTTGTATATGGTTTTACACAATGAAATAGATCTGAACTCTGAGAATGAATTACAGTTTTATTTTTTGGGAATGAGGATGATGTTTGTATTGTTGAGATCTTTGAGAATCTTCATTTTCCTCCTAGACTCCTCCACCACATCACATATCTCATTCCCCATGAATCCCCAACAAGTTTGGAAAAATAAATTCATGAACTCCTCCAGCCTGGGGGCCTTATCCAAGTGTAATTGAAATGTTGTGGTTTTAACCTCTTATGTTGTTATCACCTCACCCAACATTATGTTATCTTCTCTCAACACCATGAAGGAATATCCTCAATGAGATGACACTATAAGGGTTTCACAATGTCAAGACCACCCAATAGAGACTTGAAGATATAAACGCCAACCTTTTGTATGTTATTTTTTTCTATTGTTAGGTTGTCATTTCCATCTTTAATCTGTGTTATTTTGTTCCAACTCCTCTTGAATCAAATGATAGAATTATGAAAGAAAATTTTTTAAATCACCTTCCTCTAGCCATGTGTCACTGGATTTGGCTTTCCAATAGCTTTCTTCTCTAGTTAAAACTTCACTATATATTCAAACATGAATTATTTTTCTTTATTAGATTCTACATATGTCATTTTGTCCTTGATTATAATTTCCCCCAATGTAGAAATTTCAGATTCTAAGCATTATTTTTCTTGAAATATATTCTTAAATGATGAATAATTCCACTCTTTTAATTAATCCTTCATACACTGCAACTTCTTATGAAAAAAAAACATCTTGGTTTCACTGATATGAAAAGGTTCCTTCCACCATCCTTTCATTAAGCTTGGAAAATCTGCACACCTTAGCCACATTTTTTTAGCCTAAAATGGCTCCTCACTAATTTAATACATTTAGTGATCAATAATTCGTCTGAGTAGTGATCATATATTGGGATTGTCCATATCAAGGACTTTGGAAGAAGCGCTAGCTACATCCAACCTTCAGACAATAGGAACTTGTCTAACCTTTTGACTATGTTTATGAAACCTCTCCTCCTATTATTCCATGTGAAGGTTTCGTTGGATGCTTTGATATCAATTAGATTATTGTTATCTATAAATTCCAAAAAATCCTTTTGGGACTATGCAACCATATGAATCCCCCCAAATTTTTCATTAACATCCAAAATACCATTGAAATCCCCTCCAATTATGATTTTTTTCATTTATTAACTAAAATTCCCAACTCAATGAATCCCAAACATCTTTTTTTTTCTTCTATCTTTGTGGGACCATATATATTAATAATAATAAAATTGAGTTCAAAGATTAGGCTTTGTACCTTTTCCACCATCCAATTTGGATTTGATGTGTGTGGTTCAAAATATTGAGATGCCTAGGCTTCCATAGAATTCCCAATCCGCTAGAGGCCCCAGTCGCATCTTCAAAAATACTTGACCAACCTTTGTAGTTTTTTAAGAATAATTATGATTCTTGCCTCTCGAATTTCATTTCTTACAAGAGTATTAGATCCAAATTTTGACACTCCAATTGGCAATTAACCAAGCACCGCTTGATAGGGGCATTTAAGCCCCTAATGTTCCATGTTAGGATCTTCATTATTCCTTAAGGGAGGTGCTTCCTTCCTTGGACCTCAACATATATTTTTTATTAATGTTTGATTTCCATTCAATGCTTCTTCTTCCCTCTTCTATTTATTTGTTTTCCTCCCTTCTTTGGAATTTACTAAGACAAGCTTTAGCAATTTTGTTGCACTCTGGCTAATACATCTTGTATTGATTATGTCCACAATGTCCATGTCACCATTCTCTAATGATGAATCACAATTATCAATCGAAGCTTCATTTACAACAAATACCTCGATATTTTCTTCCAACTTCGGCATCCCATTTCCCTTATCATTGTTAGTGTTGGGATCATCTTCACCTAATTCTTTCTCCCCATTGGATTCAGACCTTGTATCCATTGGCTTTTGGGAAGTATAGTAAGGATTTTCTTTCTTGTTAATATCTTCCTTAGACCCTCTGTTAGTATTTCCATCCTCCTTCGCAGTGGAGCATTCTTTGTTTTGGCTTTTTTCTTTCTAGATGTTTGTATTTTGTTGCGAATATCTGATAATTTTCAACAAAGTGATTCCTAGCCTTATATTTCAAACAAAAGAACTTTGGGTTTTCAAATTCAGTGGTTTGAGACCATTCCTCTCCCCCACCACCAATCAAATTAAATTTGGAATCTCTTTGATGGCCAATACAAATATCCAAGCAAAAAATAGGGATTCTTTGAGATCCACCTCGATTGTATACCTTAATGTGTCCCCAATTTTAGCCAAACATCCTCCCGACTAGTATTCATATGCCAAATTATATAATCTTAACCATATTGGCCCATCTCTCAAGTTGTAATCTAGTGGGTTGAAGTTTCAATGCCACTTTTATAGATATAGATATGAGTCTCCCCTTCTCTAATTGTTGGCCTTTACAATGGCGTCCCTTTGCATTTATGATTCAAAAACCACCAAAAAGAAGCATTTTGTCTAGAAGTTCAGGACAAGATGGCAATTGTTTAACACCTAATCACCAATTTCCTTTCTAGCGAATCTTTTCCCCAATAAATGACTGATAATTGTAGTGTTCTCTAATTCATCGACATCCTTGTTTATAGGATCTGAAACATCAACCTAGATCACAGTGTTGTCATTTTTTCCACCCTCCTTTTTTCCATTGTCACATTCTCGATTCATCTAGACTGTTTCTTTTCTCTCAAAAATTTGCACACATTCACTATTTTGTTTCCCTACTATGCCAAATTCAGAATTTTGTGCCATTTTTTTTTCTTGGTTATAAGTAGTAATATATTAATATAATATGATTATTATTAATATAATATTAATAGTTATACTATAATATTAACTAATTAGCGTATAATATATACTAACAATATTATATTAATTATATATTATATAATTATATTATTAATATAGTATTATATTATATAATATATTAATACAATATTATATTATATAGTATATTAATATTATATTATATTATCATATATATTAATATATTATTATAATAATAATATTCTTTATAATTACTAATTTAATTTTAATTCTATAATTATAATTATATATATTCTTTCATTTTCAAGCTTGACATGATGAAAGCTTACAACAGAGTTGATTGGAATTTCCTACTAAAAGTACTGGCTAAATTTGGTTTTTCTGCTTAAGCGGTGTAAGTGGATACTCTCCTACTTATCAGGCGCACATTTTCAATTTTAATAAATGGTTCTTCTTCGGGTTTCTTCAAAGAAAATCAAGGTGTAAGACAAGGGGATCCTCTTTCACCCTTTTTTTTATAATCATGGCAGAAGCATTGAGCAGGGCAATTAAGGAAAAGCATGATCAGGGTTTATGGCAAGGTATCCTCATCCTTCACATTGATGTCTCAGTAACTCATAACCTCTTTGTAGATGATACCTTATTGTATGGGAAAGCATTTGTTTCTAAAGCTAAGCAAAAAAAAGGGATCTTGGACAAGTATTCATTGGTGTCAGGTCAAAAAAAAAACTCCCAAAAATCAAAGATTTATGTCTTTAACGCCAAAACTGCCATCAAAAGGAAAATTGTTAGACTATTAGGTTTCCAGGAGGCAAATTTTCCTTGCAAATACTTGGGTATTCCTTTTTTTATGGGGGCTAATAAACCAACATACTGGTCCAAAGTAATTGAGAGAATCAATCAGAAAATTTGTGCTTGGAAGGCCCATTGGCTGTCTTTTTCAGGACATATTTTACTTATAAAAACAATACTTTCTGCAATCCCTGATTATTTTTTATCAGTTTTACAGGCTCCTAAATCAATGGTTCAACAAATTCAAAAAATTATAAGAAGTTTCCTGTGGAAGGGAAATATGAATGATGTGAAGAAAATCCCATTATTTTCCTTAGATAATATGGTGAGGGAAAAATTTAAAGGTGGTGTGGGATTACATGATATCTCTAAACGTAACTTGGCCTTCGGGGGAAAGCTCATTGACAAATGTATACTAAGCCACATTCCAAATGGTGTTCTTTGATGAGGGCTAAATATCTAGATAGTCAAAACTCAAAGAGAATTTTCACAGTCTCTAACCCTCCTGAGGGATCTGCCATGTGGAACTTCATGATTTCATGTAGGAAAGTGGTTACATCATATATTTCCTGGGAAGTTAATAAGGGGGATGAAGTTAAATTTTGGGATGATTCTTGGAATGAGAATCCACCTCTGAAAGATTGTCAAGAGTTGTAGTCAGCTATTCCAGTTCTCCCTCAGATGTGGGAGACCAAATTAATTGATTACATTAGCTCAGTGGAAGCTTCATCAGGTAAAGTGAGTTGGAAATATTTTTCTTCCATGCAAATATCAATTGAACAAAAGAGCCTTTTGTCTCATATTTTGGATAGAAGAGTTGTATTCTTGTCAGGGACAGCTAATCGTATAATATGGGCCCTAGCTAAGAACGAATGTTACTCAATCAAACAAGGCTACAAGGAAATTCTTCATAGGGATGATTCAATTCAATCTCAGAGGGATTTTTCATTTTGCTAGAACAGTGTGGTCTTACAAAAAGCAAGCACCTTTGTGTGGCTAGTGTTGAAAAAAAGAGTTCTTTCAAGTGATCGGGTGGTTAAATTAGGGATTGCAGAACCTTTTAATTATGTCTTATGCAATCAATCTATAGAAGACTTAGATAATTTGTTCTTGTACTATCTATTTTCCCAATCTTGTTGGTTATTTGTCTTGCAAATATTGGATTTTTTATGCTCCATTACCAAACTCAGTTTGGGATCTCTTCTCTTCATGGCCTATGTTGTACAAATCTTCATTTTTTGCATGCATTTGGCAAGTAATCCCAGCATTAGTTTTGTGGGCTATTTGGTGAGAGAGGAACAAGCACTAATTTAGAAAAAACTCTGCCCCTATTTGCTCAGTCCATGCAATTATTGAAAAATCAGTCAATGAAGTAGTAAATGCCTCGGTGCAAGATCATAAAAATACTGGTTCTTTATTCTCATCATGGGATAACTTCATCCTTAAGAGGTCGCAGGGTATAACTTTACCTTTTAAAAGAAGCTTGAAGTATCCATATAAGGCAAAGGTGGATAGGAGCACAATTAAATGGTTTTCGCCAATGGAAGGTTTCTATAAACTCAATTTTGATGGAGCCCCTAAAGGGAACCTAGGTACTTCAGGGGCAGGTGTTTGTATTAGAAATGCAAGGGGAATTGTGAAGGTAGCTAAATCAATAATTTTACCCTTAGGAACAAATAACACAACAAAATCAATGGCCCTTCTCCATGGTCTAATCCTTGCAAGACAGCTCCAAATCAGTGCAATACATGTAGAAGGTGATTCATTGATAGTTTTCAATTTGTATAAAGAAAGAAAATACATTAATTGGCATATCAAATACGTCTTGCAAAATTTATGGAAATTTCTAGACGAATTTGATGATTATCATATTTCTCACACATATAGAGAAGGCAATATTCTTGCAGACCATTTAGCCAATATGGGGTGGGATAGGAAGGAAATTTTCTTCATGGATAATAATAATAATATACAAGTCTTTCTAGAGCTTAAGGAAATAATACACAGAGAATGTGTTATTTAATGCCACTTAAAAATCATTCAAAGGAGTGGAGTATGCATCTCCTAAATTCAATTAAAGGGGTTTAAAGCCAAGCATTGGATACTATAAATAAATAGTGGAAATATCAGTGGCAAATGAATGGGCTATTAACTAACTTGTTAATGAGTCATCATCCCTATTGGAGTCTACATTATTCTGTCAGTGAAGTGCTTGCTTAGAAACATGTACTATCAAGGCTTACAGTGGAATGATTCAGAGTTAAACACTTGGGCACGTACATCAGAGTAGGAAAGGACAACTCAAGCCATGGCAACAATCTGATGATGCCAATAGATTACTGAATATCTAAGTTCAATCATGCCACACTAATTTCATGTTCTATCTAATGCTTTTATATGTTTTGCAGGTACACTTTAATCATAATTTGAAGTGCTCTTCCACACAACAAATGTATGGGTTTTTGTGTTACATGAATCAACATTTATTGGAGCAAGGAATAGTTTCAATGCTAATTCCTATGCACTCTGTCTCATTATGAGACTACGTGATGTTACCGAAAAGTGATGTCATTAAAAGGGCCCTAGAGAATTTGCAAATTCAAAATGAAAACATCTAAGGTGGAGGGCATTAAAATATTTTTTTGTTCTCATTGGGCCAAGGAAAATTGACACATAGCCATAGGCTGTGTGTTGTATCTGTAGAATAAGGTGATAGTTGTTAAAACACATCTTTGGGGCTCTTTAAATGGCTTTCCATCCATGGAATTTTTGTGTTTTCATGACTGTGAAACCTTGGGAGAGACCATTTGAGGAATACCTGTCTCATGATTGTCTCAAGATGATATTCAAGGTCAAATGCTTGAGGGTGGAGAATTGTATCTGCACGGTGTTAGGTATTGATGTCACCAGTCTGAGGGCAAGGCGAATTCTCTTCCTGTCACAGATGCCAAAAGATATTTCACTTAAAAAAATGTCACCGATGAAAAACTTCAACCGCACTACTGCCAGGCCAAGAAGTCACTTATGCGGGGTTGCAGAGTCACCACTCCATCACACAAGTCATAAGACGAAGTAGCGGCTTAGCGGTGGTCACTGGCGCACCACCCCACGGAGCTGCAAGAGGATGCATGTGAATGCAGGGAAGGTTGGGAAGGCACAACAGTTGGGATTAAAATCCAACTAAAAATGATAGTATTCTCATGTGCGCTTTGAGGAAAAATTGTAGAAGGGTCTACACAATAATGGAGGTTGACATCAAAGAAAATTTGTATGCCCTTGCTTTTCTTAGAGTGCATTTTCAACATCCTTCCCTAAATGGTATGCAACTAGATTTGTAATTGAGGGTAAACTCTTTGGTTCGTGTGGAGGAACGTGCTCATGTAGAATCTGAACACTATGTACCTAACACAGGAAATGCTCAAGGGTATGTTTATGTTGCTTGTGTGTGCCTGGTCCAAGGGATGTAATTCTCCAGGGTGTCTGTTGGTGAACGAGGTATGTATGTGCAAGTTTTTCGATTGGCAGAGGGTTTGGAAGTCCACGATGAAAATTCAATGCATGGTGATTATATGGAGGAGTAGATTCGACATTTTATCAGTGGTTTCAAAGTTTTTCTTATGAAGGTTAATGGAGTGTTTTGCTTGGTTATGTTACATAGTAAATATCATACAATAATATGCTTACTATTTTTGCCTTCTATATCTGTATAATTTTTGAACTCAGTAGTATGGGTATATCCCAAAGTGGAAGTTTTAGGGTTAGTAGGCTGGGACTTTGATATTTTGCATGATTTGCACCAACTATCCCAAATTGGAATTTTGTAAAATGTAAATCTCTTATTTTATATAATATATATATATATATATACAGGCTTCCATGCCTTTTGCTTAAAAAAAAATTCCAACCTTCTCCCTCAGCAAAAACAGAAGAGAAAAAGGCACAATCAAGGCAAAAGGACGAAAAAAGCAAAAAAATTATGACTTTTTTTGTAGCCCAAAACTATGCATTATGGAGGAACAAAGGATTAAATCAATCAAAAAAAGTGAATCAAGACAACACAAGGATCACACAACAATACCTGACTGAGGAAGCTGAAGAAGATCTGGGCATTTTAGAAAATGTTGTGATTATTTGAAGGCTTACATGACCCAAATTCGAGAGAAAAAAGATCAAAGACTGGATTGAAAACACATGAAAGAATCCAACTTTAATAAAATTCCTCCCAAGAGGTTTCTATGTAGTAATCTTTTCCACCACAGAGGAAAGAGAAAAAATCCTCGAAGCAGGACTATGGGAGATAGAAGGGCATCCTATTTACATGTAGAAGTGGCATCAAAACTTCAACCTAATTAACACAGAGCCATATGAGCAACCAATATGGATCTAATTATACCATCCCCCATTGGAATACTAATCAAAGGAATACTTATAGAAGATCGGCAGGTCTTTAGGAATCATGGTAGATATAGATGCAAATCTTTTTAATGGTGACTCCTACCTATATGCCAGAATTAAGATAGTAGCTATCCAAAAAAATCCTAAGGAAATTATTCTTTATGTTAATGGAACACACTATATGCAAAACATAGAGGTAGAGGAAGATAAACACTTCTACCTCAAATGCAGAAGAAGGAAACATAGGGAGGAGGATTGCAAGAAAAGAGACTTTCGACAAAAAGAGAGACAACAAGAGGAAAATAATAAAGCACTCTCACTAGAAAACCCTAATGTGTAGAAAGGAAAAAATATGGTATGGAAGAAGAAAGAGGTCAAGAACCAAAAGACCACCAGGGATTGAACCTTACAAAATAAAATACAGATAAAGAAAAAAAATGGTATGGCGAAGAAAGAAAAACATGAATATGTCCAAATTGAAAACTGATTCAAGAAACAAGATAGCAATGCCTGCAAGAACATGCCTTGGCATACAAAAATAAAATGGAGAAGAAAGAAAATCAAGTGAAGGGAAAGACCTTAATAACTCAAAGGCTCTCGATGCAATAGGAGATGCAATTCAAGAAAATTGCATGGAGGAAGAAGAATCAGAATTTGAAGACATATACATGGAACAAGATCAATTAGAAGCAGATGAACTAGACATCATAGATCCAAGATGTATTAGTCAATCTGTAGCAAGGGCATTGGGAAAAGCTAAGAAAGTAAGAGGTAGAAAGACAAGCAAACAAAAGAGAGAAGATGATGCAATTAAGAAGGGCTCCAAGAGCATGTCTAGTTTTCTGATATCCAAGGGAGGAAAGACATCCCTTGGAGAGAAATGAAGATAACCATATGGAATGTCAAGGGCTTGAATGCCCCTGACAAACGATGCTTGGTCAAGCGTCACATGGAAAAAGAAATCTTAAACATAATGATGTTTCAAGAAACAAAGCTTGATAAACAGGAAGCTGAGAGGTTTCTAAAAATTGCAAAACATGGGAAGGTATATTTTAAGAAGCTATAGGCATAGCAGGAGGTTTGGAAATTCTTTGGAAAAATGAGTGTCAAAATGGATCTAACCTAGGCACACAACCACTGGATGGAATGCAAAGTAACTAATCTCAACACCAATATGGTGTTCCACCTTTTCAATGTTTATGGCCCCATATGAACAAAAGATAAAAAAGAAACTTGGAATGCCTTAATTAGCAGGATAAACTAGATTGGCAATAACTTGTACATAATGGGTGGTGACTTCAATGCCATCATGAATCTATCAAAGAAAATTGGTGGCCTAAAGAAAATAACAAGAAATATGCAAGACTTTAGAGAATTTTTGGAAGAAATCAAAGTTGTAGGCTGTCAAATCTCTAATGGGATATTCACTTGGACAAATAGGAGGGAAGGGTTTACAAACATTGCGAAAAGATTAGACAGGTTTTTTTATATCTAACAATTGGATGGACATGGACATAAATTTGGGGACCACAATTCCCCCTTATCTCAGTCTTAGATCACTTTCTAGTGCTGATGGAAATAAGAACGGGCCTCACCACAATCAAAAACTATTTCAAATTTGAAAATATGTGGTGGAAAGAGGAAGGTTTGATCCCGTCCATAGAAAAATGATGGATGGAAAGTGGAATAAATGGCACTCCAAGCTTCGTATTCATGAAAAAACTCCAAATTCTAAAGACAAAATTAAAGAAATGGAATAAGGAGGTATTCAAAAACATTTTTCAGGAAAAAGAGCTACTAGAGAAAGAACTAGAAGACTTGAATAACAAAATCATAAAGCATGGAATGTTTAAGGAAGATTATGAAAAAGAAAAACAATTAAAAGACTACCACAAGGAAATTTTAGCAAGAGAAGAAGTTTTTTGGAGGGACAAAAACAGAGAATCTTGGTTACAAAAAGGGGATGTGAATACCAAGTATTTCCATGCGACAACAAAATCCAGAAGAGCACTTAATAGAATCAATGAAGTAAGAACAGGTAATTAAAGAATTGATAAAGATAAAAATGCTATAGAAGAGGAAGCAATCAAGTATTTTGAAAATATCATTGGGGTAGAAAGGACAACAACAACATATGCCAATGAACCAATTCTGGACTGCATACTGAGAAGCATCACTGAAGAGGACAACAATAGGTTAACTGAACCTATCACACTAGAAGAGATTATAATTTCCACCTTCCAACTTCACCCAGACAAAGCACTAGGCCTTGATGACTTTCCAGCAAGCTTCTATCAAAAATGTTGGAGCACTATTGGCATGGATGTGTGGAAGGTAGTAGAAGAGTTCAGAGAAAAAGGGAAATTTTTTAGAGACATGAACAATACAATCATTGCTCTTATCCCCAAGAAATAGTGGTGCGAGACACTTAATGACTATAGACCAATATCATAATGTAACACAATATACAAAATCAACACCAAGATATTGTAAAATTAACTTAAGAAAGTGCTCAACTCTATAATATCAAAAGAAAAAAGTGACTTTTGTCCAGGAAGGGAAATCATTGATAGCATAATTGTGGCAAATGAAGTGGTGCACTCCATACAATTAGGAAAAACTAGTGGGATGTTGATCAAACTAGACATAAGAAAGGCTTATGATAGAGTAAAATGGAACTTTCTATTGGAAGTCCTCATAAGATTTGGCTTTAATAACAAATGGGTCTCTCTAATTCAGCAATGCATCACATTGTTAAGGTACTCACTAATAGTCAATAGATCACTATGTGGCTTCTTTGAAGGAACAAATGGCCTTTTTCAAGGGGATACATTTTCCCCCTTTCTCTTTATTATCATGGTAGAAGTCATGGGTAGGTCTATCAAAAGAAAAAGAGAAAGCAACATATGGAAATGGATAAGGGTGGCTCCTGATATTGATCCAATGGCATACACAATTTGCAAACAACACGCTCCTATTTTGGGAAGCTAATATGAGAAAAGAAACAGTAATCAAAGAAGCTCTTGAAGACTATATGGCATGTTCATGATAGTTAGTGAACAAGGAAAAATCCTCAATAATGTTCTTTAATACCAAAAAATCCATACAAAGAAGAATAACAAAACATTTGGAATTCATAGTAGCGACTATTCCAACAAAATATCTTGGGGCTTCTCTATTCTTTGGGCCTTGTAAGACATAGCATTAGATGGAAATAATAGAGAAATGTAGAAAAAAATCGATGGCATGGAAAAATAAGTGGCTAATTCTAGCAGGTAGAATACTCATGATTAAGACCGTGCTATCAATAGTACCCATATATGTAATGTCCTGGTTCAGAATCACAAACAAGATTGAAGCTAACTCATAAATAATTTTAATAAATTCCTATGGTAAGGGACAAAGGAAGACAAGAAAATACCATTGGTGCATTGGTACAAGGCATGTATGCCTAAGAGTGATAGTGGTGTGGGCCAGAGAAGAATGGAGGAACAAAACTTCACACTAGGTGCCAAACTGGCATGGAAAATGTACAAAGATCTTAGTCGAGTATGGTGTAAGATACTCCAAGCTAAATATTTAGACCCTACTTATCCTAAGAGAATACTAACAATAGAAGCAGTGAATGGGGGATCAGTGATATGGAAGTTCTTATGGGAAAGCGGGAAACTAATAACAAATCATCTTACATGGAAAATAAATAATGGAAGACAAGCTAAATTCTAGTCAAAATCCTAGAATGGCTATACGCCATTAGAAGAGATAGAAGGGATAAAAGAGAACAAGAAATCTATTATAAATGCATTTGGAAGCAAGGTAATAGACTATGTCAAACCAAGAAACTCCAAATACGGCTTTCAACAAGAATAAAGAGATATAGAATTGCTCCCAATCCCCACAAAAGCTAAAACAAAATTGCAACAGGAATTAAACAATAAGAGGATCTTACTAACTTTAGAAGAGGATGACATCATTTGGTGTGGTGAAAAATCTAGGTAGTATTATGTTAAGATGGGATATTTGATACAAATATCTAAAAGAGCAAATCCTAATTGGCCTACAAAACTATGTTGGCATCCTGTAGTCCTCTCGAAGGCTGGAGCCTTTCTTTGGTCAACACTACATAAGGGGATACTCACAATGGAAAGATTGAAGACTATAGGAATTCAAGATCTAAATATATGTATTATGTGCTATAATAACTATGAAAATATTAATCATCTACTATTAGAATGCATATATGCGTCCAAGTGTTGGGATTGGATCTAGGATGTAATAGGATGCCTTGGCCCAAGGAAAAAGGACTTCAAAGAATGGATTATTAGTTGGCCAAAAGGTAAGAAGAATACACTATGGACTGACTTATGGGTAGTAGCCCCATCCATGATAGAATGACATATTTGGAAAGAGAGGAACCATTAAATCTTTCAAGAAAAAGCTATAAAGGTGGATAAGGTCATACAAAAAATAGAAGAAGGGATTTATGAAGTTCTTAATGCAAAAAACATGATAAAAAATGGCACTATATTTACTAAGTGGGATGAAGACCTAGAAAAGAAATGGGAAAACCTAAAAAGAGAACAAAAAATTCAAAGAAAAAACAAAGAACAGGAAGGGGGTCAAGTGGAAAGAGCCAGAGCAGGGAAGATATAAGCTAAATTTTGATAGCTCTATAAAAGGGAATCTAGGACCAGCCGGAGCAGGAGGCATAATAAGGATAAAGGGAAACTTTTATGGGCAGTGTTAAAGAAAATAGAATCTATAACTAATAATGAAGCAAAAATGGAGGCCTTAGCCACAGGTCTATGGATGTGCACACAAAAAACATCAAAAGAGTGGACATAGAGGGGGAATTGCTACTATGTATACATGCAATATAAAAAAGAGACACCGCAAACTGGAAACTAAAGAGTTGGATACTCAAGATCTAGGAGCAACTAGAAAAATTAGAAGATTATACGCTCTCCCATATATAGAGAGAAGCTAACAAGGTGATAGATGCTTTAGAAAATTTAGGCGTTCTGCAAATGCAAGAATGCAAAGTAGAAGCAGACTTTGAGAAGTGGATGAGACTGGCAAGAATTTTGATAGAAGACCAAAAGGAAGCAGGTATAAAGATAGGGGTAGAATAAAAGAAAGGGGCCAGGTAAGTATAATCAGCCAGGAGATAATTACTCATAACTGACTATATTTCAATTTTAATAAAGACTCTTATACTTAAATAAATCAACCCTAACTAAATCGAACCCTAGAATTGAATTGCTATCTTCAACAATTTGAAACAACCAAACTAACAATCTTAGGTCCTAGAAAGAGCATAATAGCATCACAAATAGAAGAATTCATTCACTAAGGTGCCCATTATTTGAATTATCTAAAGGTGAAAAAATAAGATATTAGATGGTTTCCCAAGAATGCACAAATGAAACACTAACATGGGAAATCCATATCTCATACAGATGATTTTTTTAAAAAAGCAACAAAAACTTACAAACATATAAACCATCCTATAGTTTTTTCTTATTGGATAATTATGAATCAAAGCCAAATTATTACATAGGTGCAAATCATGGAAATATAATATTGAATTCTTGGCTTCAAATGAGACTAAATCCAAAAACATATAACAAATTAGGATTAATAGAATTATCAATAACATGAAAGCAGAAGAGAGCTGAACGAATTTCATGCATATTAACTTCTTTCTTTATCAAAATTACAGAAATACAACTAACATTCATAATTCCTGTCAAATAAGTTAAAACTTCATCACAATTTAGAGACATCTTAAATCCCAAACCATCAAAGACCATATTTTTGTGGCTATGGGAACCCATTAACACTGTAAACCCAAAGACAACATATTCCTTAAACCTAAACGAGAGCAGGTTTGAACAAATAAAAATGCTTTTGATGAACAGTGAATTATGATGGACTTAGAAGAAAAACATACTCAACCACAATCAAAAGGAACACGAAAATATACCTAAATGAAACCATCTTTAAGCAATTTTAGGGTTTGTGACAAACCATAAGCAACACTTGCAAAACCTTTCAAAAGTCCAGAACACTATAATACTATTCACATATATTAGTCATAATAGGTATTTGTTCGGCTAAAACAGCACAAGTATTATGTTCTTAAAGAAAGGCAACACATTTGCTTAGATATTAACATATTAGGAGACTACACAAAGCTAAACATGCTTATCTTTCAAAATTATCCATTCCAAGACCCTTAAGGACATCATATCTCAAAAGCCATAAACTAAGAAGTTGGGACACAATTCACACAATGATTGTCCTTTTAGTCTGAACACAAATGAAGAAAACTTACACAACCCATACAGAAGCCGGGACAATTGAGAAAACCCAAGTAGGTGTGTTGTAATTCATACCACAGTAAAAGATAAAGAATTATCATAAAAATGCATAGACAAAATAAGTAAATCTATGTTTTACATTTCTAAACTAATAAACATAGAGGAAATTGAGTAAAGAAGTCCACATATACAAGCCCTAACCATAGCAAGTTGAAAATATGGCACACAATATTCTCATTTGGAAGTAATACGAAGTTGAATACATCACAAAAAATTATACAAACTGAAACTAAATTCACTTGACATTCCAAGCATGAGATAACTTAAGATCACAAATCACTCATACAGATACCTCCGATACTTCAAAAAATGAGGAAACTACAATGAAAGATTCAAGAAAGAGAACACATATTAGAATAATATGATTATATTAGTCTGTAACATAAGCATTTTTCAAGGCTAATTAAGAAACTATTCTCAAAATTAACCTGAGTTTGTAACGGAATGTCATATAACCCTAGATTTTCAAAGCTAACCCTAGTCGCTAAGTTACAAAATTGGGATTCTAAATTGGTATTTCTTGAGTTTACCCTAACCCTAAACAAAATATAAACAGGATAATATATATAAACATGTATATAATAGGAATGGGAACCTGCATACCATAGTCTTCAAAAGCAATAAATAGGGAAATCCACTAAGAATAATTCACTGGCACAAGCTGATACAAACGCTTTAGGAAATCATAAGCAATCTTTGAGCAAAAGTGATGCATCCAATAATCAAACTCATAAATGTCAGGAATAAATGGTTGAAGCTCAACAGCAAGGAGTAGCAAGTCATGGGGGTGGGGAATCCCTTCTCCCAGATGTGTAGCCACCAACACTACCTCTAAACCATGGAGAAATGCAAGCTTAAATATTTATTGTGCTAACTGAGCAATCGCCTCCTTAGAGGTGTGAAGATCCAATAATGAGGCCACGAAGTGAGAAGTAATGTTTAAATTTACCTGGTACTGCTCATTGGTGTCAATGAACCTTCTTCCCAAAACCATTTTCATGGCCTTAATGGTCAATCTATTTGGCTTAAGCAGTATACCCTACAACTAATTATCAGATATAGGACCCATAAAGGCCAATTGTGATTTGGTGCTTAACAAAAATTGTGGGGGTTTCCATGTTTAGACCTCTTATGACCTTAGATACCAATGTAAACAAAAAGACAATAAACTAGAAATATTTAAGACTCATTATGTATACCAAGCAAGTGGAACAAGGTAGGGGAACCAAAACGTCCATCTTCACATGTGCCTCTGGTCATTTTGACCTCAACAAGAACAAAAAATCATTTGTATACATAGCTAGAACAAAGCATGAAAACGCTTACTCTGGAATGATTACAACACGAGGTTAAACTCAAAATATTGGTTGAACTGAAACCCTCACTCCTCCATTAGCATAAAACCAAGCATAGGTACATTAAAGATAAACATATCACTCGTGTATCAGGCCCAAACTTCACATTATGGCAGCAGATATGCAAGGATGGTGTAGCAATAATAACTTCGTGTGCTTGGAAAAAATGAAAAAACAAATGTACATGTTAAACAAAGGAAGCCCTTCCTTGGGCATGTTAAACAAAGTTGAAAATTGGGATCTACTCCCTGCTATGGTAGAACTTATCTTAAAAATTAAAAAAAAATATATATATATATATATATATATTAATAATACATAATAGTATTTTTTAGTTATTAATTAATATAATAATATTATAATAATTAATATCATATTATAATTAACATTATAAATTAATATATATGATATTATATTATATATAGTCAATAAATAATAATATATTTAAATATAAAATATATTATATATTAATTAATTGATATTAAATTATATTCCTATTAACACTATAATATATGATAATAATCATATTGTATCAATATATTAATACCAATTTTAATATATATATATATATGCAACTTCAGTTGTGTATTACAAATGATATATATAATATATATAAAATATATTTTTAGACTACAGAAATCGAGTAGCCTACAATAAGATGCTTTAGCCAACTGAGATAGGACCCTCCCCCCTATATATATACTATAACATTAATATTGTAATAATGTATAATAATAATATTAATAATATATTTATATAATTAATAATAATATATTATTATAAATTATTAATAATATTAATTTAACAGTACTTTATCAGTAATCATAAAATATTAATAATATCTATGAAACCTTTTTTCTAACCTTGATTCTAATACATCCCTAATTTGGGTTCAATTTAGATTATGGTTAGGGTTACACTTCTATAATAAAGGTTGGGGTTAGGGTGGGTTCTGGTTCTACGACAAAGCTTGGGATTAAGGTTATGATTGGTGTTTAAATATAGTTAGTGTTAGGGTTAGAGTTAGGGAATAATATTTATAGTTCTCATAAAGATTAAAGGTTGGGGTTACCATGGGTTCTAGTTCTATAATAAAGTTTGGGATTAGGGTTATGATCAGTGTTCAAAAATAGTTGGTGTTAGGGTTAGACTTTTAGGGATTAATGATTGTAATAATATAATATTAATAACATAATAATATAGTATTAAAATCATAATATAATAATACAATAATAAATAATAGTATAATACACATATAATAATATAATTTTTTTTTTGATACAAAAATTTGTTTATATTGATTTCTAAAAAAGATATTACATTTTTCAGCCCAACATTTGGCATAGATACAGAAAACCCCGACCCCAAAGCCACCCAAAAGAGAACATTCAATCTACCTACCAGCCCCTACCTCACAGCATAACATCTCTGCAAACCACCAAGAACCACTAAACATCCAGACCACTTAACTCCATACCATAAAAGCCCATACATCCTACTAACACAACTACCAGGCCCAAACCCAAAAAACAACCCAGCCATCAAAGAGCCATAACAGAGGCATTTCCTCATTTTGTGGTTGATCTAAGCAACATATTGTGTTTGTGTGAAGAAGATTTCCTCCTTTTTATCTCTATCCATTCCTTCTCACAGTGACGTGATACCATCAAGTTTTAATCAACCTTAGCAAAGGGTTCCTTCCCCAACACCACCCTAGAGTTTGTCCAATCACTCTATATTGTTCCCATGGAATTTAGACCATCAAGATTTGGAGGACCCAAAGATGACAAGGAATGATTTGAGATTATTGAATCACCACTATCCAAGGCACCATGATTCCCATTAATTGAAGCCACATCCACCAATTTCTTTGAATGGTTAGCAGGTGGGGCTAGAGATTGAACCCCAGAAGTAGAAGAAGTCGGGTTGCCCTTTGGAGAAGTCTGAGACTCAGCAAGAGCTTTGTGAGAAGAGGGAGGGACAACGTAGTGCTACAATTCAACACTGACCCAACACGATGGCTTCCTCAATACTTGGCTGCCAAGGGCACATTGCTTCTTACAAAGGGAAGTAGAATGATCTGTCGCGAAGCAACTCTTGCATCTAAAAGCAAATTTTTCATAATAAATAGGCTATCTCGATCTCTTACCTACCTTCAGGAGCATCTCAATAGGGAGACCCTTGTCCAAATCCATTTCGACGCAAATTCAAGCACATGTGGAGTTTTGATATCTAATTGTTTCTTCAACAGAGCAACGATAACTTCCCAGTACATTGTCAATAGCCTTCAAGCAATCAAGTTCCCAAAATTGAATGGGAAGATATGGTAGCCTAACCCACATATAAGCTGTGTTGAAAATTTTCGTTCATGGGTCAAACTCTGGAAACTAGGGTTTCATGCACAAAAGGTCACCTTGAAAAGACCAAGGGCCACACTCCATTACCAACTCCTTATCTTTATGAGAATCAAATTCTAAAATGAAAAACCCCTTTGCACAAGGGTAAATGCTTATTTCCCCACCCATATACTCCTGCCAATTCTCTGTGACCCAAGCATGCAAATCGCAAAGTTTCGACCAAATCTTTGTAAAATGGCAAAACAGGGCATGATCTGACAAAAAATCCTCCCGATCAAAAGCTAAATCCTCCAGACGAACTTCAAGAATAGAGGAAGATAGGTAGATTGGAAAGGGAGATCTCGACATGAGGGGAGCACCAATCCTAGGGTTAGCAGTAAATTTTGACCCATTGACATCCCCAACATTGGAATTGTCCTGCGACCTTGAGGAACCCCCACCGCCATACTAGCCTCCATACTTTCTCGTCAAATGCAAGTTGCGGTTGTGTTCATTCACATGGCTCACAAATAACAAAGAATCCTTCCCCCGATCACATGCGTCTCCAGCACCAAACCCTTCCTTCCCCCAGGAATTTGATGCCCCATCACCAAGCCCATCCTAGGAAAACTCCACGCCGCTACGAACCCTCAAACCCAGATCTAAGGCTAAAGGATTCCATGAGAGGTGTCATGTTTTCCCATCAAACAGATGAGTGTCAGGAGCAACAAAGTGCGACACCATTTCAAAAGTTTATAACCAGTTAATAATATAATATAATATTAACAAAACAATAATATAATATAAAACAATAATAATTTAATATTATTAATATAGTGGTCTATATAAATTAATCAAATGAATTTTGCAATGTTACACTTTGCCCCCATCTTTACATGCTCGACTTGCCCCTATGACCATGATTTCGATGGTGATTCAGGTGCCATCTCTCCCTAGCACAAGGTTTTATACTTGCCCCAACTTCCTAAATGGATTTATGGTGGCTCTATGTGGTGGTGATTGGGCTTGAGCCCTTTCTGATTCACTCCTTGCTTGTAGTGGCAACCCTGGGACATAGTGAATGTTTAAGGAATCCATGCATTTTGCGGGTTCAATGGATCGACACAATGCAAATTGTGTTACCCATACCAAGGGTTGATGACCTTCCCACCTAATGTTGTCCAACAAGACCCTCCCCTTAATGCTTCTGCTACGAACTGGTATGGTAATATTAGGAAATTTTTTGCTTGACATGATACGATTTGATTCCCCCTTTCTTTCCAATGTTATGCTCACACTCTAGAGGTGTGCTTCAAAGTATTTTTTTGGAAGAACATGCCATTATTTGTAGATTTATGAAAATGTGGCCAAAACTTTGTGATCTATATTCCTAGATCACTACATACTAGAAAGAGGAAATAGAGGATGAAGTTGGTATCTACCCCTACACTAGGGCCTTTTTCATCCTTGAATTCGAATCTCTTTCTAATAAAGAAAAGGTGCTTAAAAATGGACCATGTGTTTTCCAAGGGGATTTCCTTTGCATGAAGTTGTGGTATCCATCCTTTGATCCCTTCATTGAGACTTTCACCTCGACCTTTCTATGGGTTTGTTTACCCTACCCCCCTCTTCAATTTTGGGAATTGGAAAATTTGTAGGCTATTGGTAATGGACTGGGTAAGTACTATTTCTCTTTAGAGGAAACAATAAATTATGTTGGTTCTACCTGTTAATGCATATGGGTGGAGATGGAGCTCTCCATTGGTCTTCCAACTGAGATTTGTTTGAAAGTGGGCAACAAAAAATGGAGGCAACTTGTTGATCATGAGAAAATCACTTTCAAGTGCAAAAATTTCTTCTCAACTAATCATTCCACCTACCAATGCACAAAAATTAAAGACCATGTTGGAAGCAAGCATGCCTCATGTGGTATTCCAACTTGGTGGGTTTTTGTGGACCCCCATCATTATGTATCCCACCTAAGGATCAAATGGTGTCGAACCCCTCTCAGGACTCTCCTCAGGCCAACCCAAAAGCCTCCTCCTCAGACAATACACAAATCATTTAGTTGATGAGACACCACAACTAGCTTTGGGCACCAATGCATCTCATAAGGCCCCAAAACTTCCTAAGTTTGAAGCATAGTCAAATGCTCAAGACATTTCAGCCACATCTTCAAAGGCTCTGACTTCCATAGTTTTGGATTGTCATGGAGATAAGGCAGATATCATAAAGGGAAACCTTGAACAAAATCCAAAGATACTATCTCATTTAGATTAGGGGTGGACTAAAGTTAAGAAGAGGAAACCACCATCATCAAAGCCCACACACAAAATGATGCCAAGATCTTCAAAGGAGGAAAAATCATGCAATATTTGATAGCTCCCTTTTTGGGACTATTGTGGACCTTGTTAATGCACCCCATTTGTTGATGGGTCAATAAATATATTAACTACATATAGTTTGCAAACTCTAGCAATAGAGAAACTTTTGTTTTTGATAGTGGTGTTAAAAACCAATAGGTAGATGGTTTGATTGATCTAGAATGATCACTGGTATATAAACAAATTTTTTTTATCTCGTTTAATGATGGTTAGGCAAGTAATTTAGTGATAATATTCTAATCCAAGTAATGTATTTACACTAAAGCACCCCTATTTGAAGGGCATGCACTATATCTCCTTTTATTTGTTGTTTTACGAGATGCATCTCCCTTAAGCCTAACTCACCTAGCAAAAAAGGAAATATTATTAATATAATAATAAGAATAATATAATATAATAATAAGGGGTGGGGCCCTGGCTCAATTGGCTAAAGCATCTTGTTACAGGCAAGAGGTCATGAGGTCTAGTCTCCCCCTCATCACCGTGGTATTGGATGGCATGTCGCACTAGCATCATTGGTCACGTGAAAAAGTTTACCCAAAGCATTGTAGTTTATAGGGGCCTACCTGATTTTTGTAGTCCAAAAAAATGTATAATAAGAATAATATAATAATAAGATTATTAGTAATAATAGTTAATAAATAGTATAATATGATATAAATATATAATATATAATTAAAATATAATAACATAATAATAATATAATATAATAATTTAATATTATTAATATAATATTAAGAATAATATAATAAAATAATAATAAGATTAATATTAATAATAATTAATTAATATTATATATATATGACAAATTGTTGTCATGGGGAGAACTCCCATTCTATTTAAATTGAAATAAAAGGATTATATAATGTCACCCAGTAAGACAAAAGAAGAGGGTTTTCAATCCCTAAATTACAGTTTGGATTCTCTCTAGTTGGGCAACATCAAACAAAGTATCATAGTGTGATAATAAAAGGCATATGTGGACATGTTGTTTCTGCCAAGTCCTTCTCTCATAAGAGTTATTACTTGTTTCATTTCCTCATTTTTTCTTGCAGTCTCAATGCAAATCACATCTCCCACAAGGCCCTTCTTGGGATCCCTGCTTAGGGTGTTCAAAGCACCAATAGATTTAGCCTGGTATTTATCATTCATAAACATGTTCACAACTTTTTTATCCCACTCAAAATTACCTAAAGTCCTAACCATATTATAAATACAATGCTCCAAAAATTCATCATTATGGATGTGGACAATAATAATATCTTTAGCTGATAGGCTATATTATGGATGGAGTTTCGGTCGTAAACCTATCTCACACCACAAACAGGTAGTCGTGAAATGATTTTCTAATCGTTGATTACTAGTGGCTATCTTTGACCAATTAATAAATATTCCTCATTTCACATATGGAAATAAATCACCACACAAGATGTTTGATATTATCTTTATCTTCATTTTCTGAATACTTATAATCTAATCTAATCTATCTTATCCATATCCTATATTCATCATTTTTCATTATCGTGAGCTGCAAGTTTAAGCCGCCATCTTAACCACAAATAGTAAGAGTGTAATTTTCATTTTGCAACTATAAATAAAGTTGCCTAAAATTGTAACATATAGATATATAAAACTTAATCAAATACATATATTATATCGTGGGATAAAAAAATCATTACTACTCTGTAAATCCTTAGGTTGTTGGTTTCTTTGCGAGTAATTTTTTGTATAGATTGATCGATCTGTATTCTATTGACTAAATTTCCAAAACATGTGCTTATATTTAGGTTTTTCTTCTTTGTGCATGTTAAAATCATTCCAACAATTGAAGGGAGCAAATGACAAGGAGATCAACAACGTTATAATTTGTTTACTGTTAATAGATTGAAGCAATGGCTATAGGGGGATTGTTTTAGGTTCGTCTCATTTTAATTTTTTGTTAAATGAAAGCATGTTTCTTTGAAATTTTTTCTCACACTGAGAAAAACAACTACCCAATAGTTGAAATATTCCTTGGCTCGCACCTGAAAACATTTTTTTTAACTCCAACTGATATTTTTCATCCAAAAGACTACAAAAATCTTATCTCAAGTAATTTTTGATCAGTGTAACCCTTGCACCTCCTTTAGATGCAAGTGCCAGTATTATTAATTATATAAATATTATATTATTAGTTAATATATAATATATTTAATATAATAATTATTATAGATATATTATTAGTACTTGTCGTCAAGTACTATTGTAATGAGTTTAACTTTTTTTAGTTAACTAGTTATTAATAATTTAGTTTTCAACCAATCAAAAATAATATTTAAAAAAAAAAAAAATCAATTTTGTAAAGTCAACTTACAAATTATAAAAATTATTTCTTGTGCATATGATTGTTTTAAAAGTTGTGTTATTGATGGATTTGTAGGAAAAGCAAGGTAAACATTTTTTTAAAGAATGATTTTTCATTTTTTGCTTTATAAAGTCATTTCATTAAAGAAAATCTTACAAAAATCAATTAACTATTTTATAGAGATTTAGATTCACACTATTAAAATAATAAAATTAAAAAAATATATGTATTATTCTGTTCATTAGATTGTTATCTGTGTTTTTAATATTTTATGGTATAATTTCATTATTATATGTTTTCCTTCTTTTTTTCATTAATAAGTTTTTTTCGTAATGTATATTTTTTATATTAATTTATATTAGTATATATATAGGTTCTCCAAAAAATATTATTATAATATATAGGTATATAAGATAACCTATATTATTTTAGGTCTTTATTATATATAATATATAACCTATTTTAATGTGGATAATATTAATTTATCTATGTATAACCTATATTAATGTAGAATTTATATATATTATTTCTATTTATATCTTATATTATTGCAAGTAATATTTTGTAGGTAAATAAGCTAACCTATATTGTGTAGGTAATATATTAATATATATAATAAGTTTTAAATTTTGTACATTCTTCTTTAATATATATCTATATATATTAATATATATTATATAAATTATTATGATTTTATCTGTTTATATTAATATATATTATAGTTTATATATATTATAATCTTTTGTATTTTAACCCGAAGCTATGAACCAGTGAAGCCACAAATGGGGGACCTCATACCTAATTTAAACATTCAACAATTACACCCCAATGAGATTTGAACCTTGATGTAAGAAAACATCACAACTTAACTATCATACTATGCTACTATTGGCTTCTTTGATTAAATTATTATTGTTTAAATTTGTAGTATATTTTTCTTTATATCTTCATTCATTTCTTTTAATAATTTTGGTAATTGTTCCTTAATCATTTTGTTATATAATTCATCATTATAATTCCCTTAGAGTTATTTATTCATTGTTTGAAATATTTAACCTTTAACCTTTTTTATCTATTTATTTGTGTTATATCATATTACTATATTATTCATTTTTTTTGTATGTTTTCATCATTTTTATTTTATTTTTTTCCTATTTTCACTTTTACTTCATTTTCCAATCTCATGCCACCCTACCCTCTCCCACCACTTAACTCTTCTTAAGGTCATTTCTACAATCATATTCTTCATTAGCCTCTTCCTATGATGAATCATTTAGTGTGGTTTGAAATGTCGATTCAAAATAGCATACACCATTTAATCCAAAAGTGTTTACTTTATCATTCATGGGATTTGGAAAAATCATACCATCTATAATCATTGGTGTGTTAATATTTAACAATTATAAAACATGATTCTAAGCAAATCTTGAGAAAAAACTCACTTCTCTCTCCTCTGCCTGCGTTTGAACTGTCTACGCACATGGTAGACTCTACATTGGGGGTACCCCATGATGCTCTCATCCTCCCTTGACCTGATTCTCACCCAGATGCATGCAGCCTCATGTCCCTTGGGGACCACTCCTGATTTGTTCGATTCTAGGGCTCCCATGATTCTGAGTCAGCTTGGGGAACCTGTGAATCTGGGTTTGTCTGGTGTGATTGTCTCTGTCTCCCCGAAAGTTAAAGGATGGAAGAATGTGTTGACTAACTCTAGTCAGAATGCTAAGAGTTCCTTTCCTCACCCTGAAGAAGAGATCACTACTTCGGGTACCGACTTTTCTATCCCTAAAACTATTAGTGACAAGATTGTATCCTCAATGGAGAATGTTGTAGTGGGTTGTTTCCTTTCCTTTCGCCCCACGGTGGACATGGTTAGAAGATGGGTTTCTGCTAAATGGCATCTCAAAGGAAGCATGGATGTTTGTGCTATGGCGGGTGGATTTTTTCTCTTCAAGTTCACAACCTCAAAAGACTTAATCTCAGTCCTTTCCACTAGTCCTTGGGTCTATGAGAAGCATAGTTTAGCTCTATGTCATTGGAAGCTAGGCTTCGATCCCGTAGTTGACCTCAAGAAGTCAGCGCCAGTGTGGGTTCATCTACCAATTCTACCCCTAGAATACTAGGATGAATCCATTTTAAAATGTATCAAGGACTCCTTGGGTTAGTTCATCACTTCAGACTCCACTACCAGGTTCAAATCCAAGTTAGTATTTGCCCGTTTTTGTGTCAATATTGAAGTACATAAGTCTCTGCCTACTTCTGTGAAGCTTTGTTCTAAGTTTGGTTTCTGAACCCAACAAGTTTTCTATGAGAATTATGTAGTCTATTGCCAGAAATGTGCTAAACCTAGTCACCTAATCTTGGATTGTAAATCATCGTTAAAACATGTTCCTAACCCTAGTGAGTCTGTTGCTGATGACCACTACCCTTTTGAAGATGTCATCTTGAAGATTGTTGACTCCCTGGTCAAGTTTGGCTCTCCTAAGTTGGTTGACTCCCCGATCAGTTATGATACCCTCAAATTTGAGGAGGATGTATCCTTTGCAGACTCAGTTTTGGTTCCCGTTGCTCCTACTCTGGCTAGGAGCTTGGATCTTCTTGATGTTGGGGTTCATGGGGTCTTACATGGTGCTCCTTCCCCTAGCCTAGTGCGAGGGGATGTTGGTGAAGTTGGTGATACCCTAAAGGAAGAAGAGATTAATATGTCAACTGGACCAGTAATGACTAGTCGTGAAGAAGGTGAAATCCTATAAGAATAGGCTTTAAAAGTTAAAGCTAAGTTAGTTAAGGCAGATTCATTAGGGATGTCACAAGAAAAATAATAGAGGAGGAGTTCTGGTCAACCCCAAAGGAAAAGGGAAAATAGAGGAAAGTAGATGTGGGAGGTGACTCTAAACCTGGTAGGCACAACCAATGACAAACCAGGAATGGGGAGACAACAAAAGTGATAGCCATAGGTAAACAAAGGACATTGGAAGTGTCCTCACTGAAGGGTAAAAAATGAAGGTCTTGTCCTGGAATGTGAGAGGGCTAAATAGCTCTCACAAACAATTAGCACTGAAAAACTATGTGATGGAACATAAGATTGATGTTTTGCTTCTACAGGAAATCAAAATGAAGAAAACAAACTTTGATAATATAGCTAAGTATATTTGGTTGGTTTCCCTCTTCTATTGTAGTGATGCTGATGGGGAATTTGGTGGGCTTGTTGTGATGTGGAATCCTAATAGGATCACTAGTTTTGAATTTTTTCAATATCAGAGCAATGTGGGGGTCAAGTTCTCTCACCTAGGAGGCTCTTGGTCGCTCATCAATGTCTATTCCCCCAACCAAAGGAATGCTAGGTGTACCCTTTGGCAAGATATTACTGACTGGATAAACATTAATAGGGGGCCTTGCTAGTTGGTGGCTGGAGACTTCAACTCTCCTTTGTATCCTTCGGAGAAAAGTGGATGGATTGTGGACTACTCTGACAACATGGTTGATTTGGCAATTTTTTTAAGTAACATCGACTTGGTTGACATTTACTTATTGGGTCAATCATTCACGTGGACCAATAGGCGTCTTGGGGATGGGTTGATCTAGGTCAGACTTGATAGATTTCTTTGTTCTCACAATTGGACGACTCTGCTTAGTGCTAATCTGCTTGCATTGCCCCGTACTATCTTTGATCATAACCCTCTGCAGTTAGTCACGAATGAACTGTTTGTTGTGGGTTCCTTTCCTTTTTAGTTTGAGATTATGTGAAACTCCCATTCTGATTTTAGGAATAAAGTTGTTGAATTGTGGAATATCCTTGTACATGTCTCCCCTATGTTCAGGATTTTTAACAAACTTAAGCATGTCAAAAATATGGTGAAGGGTTGGAATAAGAGAGATTTTGGGGATGTCTTTCTGAAAAAAAGAGCCTTAGGAGATAAGTTGAAGGCCATACAAAAAAGAATGGAAGAGGGGGATGTTAGCTTGCTAACCTGTAACCAGGAAAGAGCAAGTTGTGTGGAATGGGAACAAATCTTAAAGGAGGAGATATTTTGGAAACAAAAATCTAGAGTCTAATGGCTATAGGAGGGTGACATAAATACCTCTTTTTTTCATGTTTATGCCCTTAAACACAAGAAAAGGAACCAGATTTCTAAGCTTCAAAATGAACAGAGGGTCTTGCTCAGCACGCCCTCTCGAATTGGGCTAGTGGTGTTTGGTTACTTTCAAAAGGCTTACTTGGCTCTTGACGAGGCCCCTAATGTGGCTATGGACAACTTGCTACTAGAACTTCTCCCTTCCACCCTAACCCTAGATGATAATAACATCATCATTTGTGTTGTCACTCTTGAGGAAGTCTGAATGGTTGTTTTCAGTATGGGTGCCTATAAGGCGCCTAGCATGAATGGGTTCCCCTCAACTTTCTTCCAGACATTTTGGGATATTGTTGAGGGGGACCTTGTCCTGACAGCCAAGGATTTCTTCAAATATGGTAAGATCCTCAAACAGTTGAATCACACCTTTATTGTCCTTATTCCTAAGGTTGTTGAACTCCAATCTATGACTGACTTTAGGCCCACAGGCCTCTGCAATACCATTTACAAGATCTTCTCTAAAATCTTGTTGAATCACTTGAAACCCTTGCTTGAAAAAATTATAAGCCCTACCCAAAAAGGTTTTGTTCCAGGTCATCATATCTTGGATGTCACCATAACCACCCATCAAATTTTACGCTCCATGGACAGATGCAACAATGGCAATATGACCTTCAAGCTAGATATTTCAAAATCATATGATAAGGTTTTATGGGACTTTATTCCCAAAGTCCTATCTAAGTTTGGTTTTGAACGAAGGGTGATTAACCTCTTGATGGAATGCATTGACACTGTGAGATACTTTGTTTTGGTTAATGGGGCCCCCTTTGGTTTCTTTAATGTTGGGACACGTATCAGATAGGGTGATCCTCTCTCACCTTATTTTTTTATCATGGTCGCAGATGTATTGAGTAGGAACATATCCAAACTATTGTCGGAGGGCTCCATAAAAGGGATTAAACTTTCCACTTCATTGGAACCAACTGTTATCCAACAATTCATTGATGATACAATACTCTTCGGGAAGGATTTAGTGGTTGAAGCCATAAAATGGAAAAGTTGCCTTAGTAATTATGCTACTTGCTTTGGCTAGTGTATAAATTATAATAAAATCGTGATTTACTTATTCAACAGAACTCCTGCTCTCCAAGCTCGCGTGACTGTTGTCCTAGGTTGTGTGAGTGGCTCTCTCCCTTTAGTGTATTTAAGGCTACCCCTTACTATCAAGGAAGTCACTCCTACCTTTTGGAACATAGTTCTCGAAAGGATCCAAAGGAAGTTGGCAGGGTGGAAAGGCTCCATTCTCAGCCATGCTGGTAAGTTGCAACTTTTGTCTACTACTCTTCAAGGGATCCCTGTTTACTTCCTTTCTATTTTTAAGATCCTCATATATATTGCTGAGAAGTTTTAAAAAAATCAAAGGAACTTCTTATGGTCTGGGACTAAAGAAAATATTTTTTCTCTGGTTAGCCATGACAAAGTTTGTATGCCTAAATCTTGTGGTGGGCTTGGAATCAAGAATATCTAATGCACCAATAAAGCCTTGCTTGCTAAGGTTGGTTGGGATCAATTAAGGAATATAAAGTACTAGTGCAATATCATGAATGATAAGTATCTTTGCAATAGACCCATGATTAAATGCCTCTCTGATGATCACCGTTCTAGATCTCTAGCATGGAAGAACATTTGTAGAATGCAGGGGCTACTCATGTTTGGGATGAAATGGAAGCTTGGGAATGGTAATAACATTAGATTTTGGGAGGAACCGTGTTTACTTGACTCCCCCCTTTTGTACTCTAATTTCAGGAACCTGATGAGACTTGCACAACTCTTCGTTGGTAAGTACATAAGTGACTACCTTCTTGGTCAACCAGGTGCTAGGTGGTGGAGAGATTTACTTTTTTTTTGCCCTTTGTCCCTAGAGTTGTTTAATCTGGCTAATTCTCGACAAGTGTTGCTCTCCCTCACCAGATTACCTCTATCCAACTTTGAGGATGAGTTCTACTGGATCAAACATAGGCGAGGCAATATTTCAGTCAGGAAAACTTACAATTTGTTGTTGGTTCAAGGTGATGATAACTGATCCTGGAGATAGGTCTGGAATAGGCACATGATTCCAAAAAACAATTTCTTCAGGTGGACAACCTATCATAACAGGATCCTAACTTAGGATAACCTAAGGAAAAGGGGATTTCATATGCCAAATAGGTGCTTGTTGTGTAAATGCAATGAAGAGTCTGTTGATCATTTATTACTACACTGCTCGTTTGATGTTGGTGTTTGGGAGCTAGCTTTTGAGAAGCTGGGCACCCATTGGACTATGTGTAGGGACATCAAATCCTTCATTTTGGGTTGGTCTAGGCCCTTTCAATATCCTATCCCTAGAGAGATTTGGAACCAGATCCTCCCCATCATCTTTTGGTGCTTGTGGAAAGAGAGAAACAACTCAATATTCAAGAATATTGAGATGAGCCCTAAGGAGGTATTTGGAATAGGGCTAAGACTTGTTTTTGAAAATGTTTCGATTTATGATGGGAAAACCTCGGACAAAGCTCCTACTGAGTGGGAGATCAAAATGGCTAAATCTTGGAACATGAATCTTGAGATCAACTCCTTTAACAACTCTAAGGCCCAAGCTAGGCAGGATACGGTTTGGAAACCCCCAGATCATGGATGGCATAAACTTAATTTTGATGGTGCGGCCATGGGGAACTCGAGCAAAGCTAGCATTGGGGGGATTATCAGGGATAGCAGGGATAACTTTGTGGTTGGTTACTCGGTGGGTATAGGGATTCAGACCTCCATGACTACAGAAGCCAGGTCGCTGCTAAAGGGTGTCTAATTAGTTGTTACTATGGGGATAAATAAATTTCACATAGAAGGGGATTCCAAGTCGGTGATTGATTCTATCAAATGTGGTAGATTATTAGGATGGAACACCAAAGATATCCTATTAGACATAAATCACATGGTGTCGAAGTTGGATATGAAGATATTTACTCACATCTTTTGTGAGGGAAGCCAAGTTGCTGACGCCTTAGCTAATCTTAGCTCCTATTGGAGTGTATCCAAGTGTTGGAGGAATATTGGGAACTTGCTGCTAGAACTACAAGGTATTATCCTTAAGGAACATGGCACCTTAGTTACCCATGATGTTATATAAAATTGTGATTGTCAAGGCTTTATGGGTGGTCCACATATTTGTTCTTTGGGTGATGTGGACGAAGATGTATGATGACGTGTTAATTCAGTGGAAAATTTTGAATAATGGGGCAAAGGTTGGGGTTACAAAGCTAATAATGAGGAGTGATGGGAAGTACAATGGGTTAACGACTAAGTTTGGTTGGGCCATACACAAATTTAATTTACGGTCTTGTCATATCTCCTGTATATTTAGCAAAAGCGTGGAGCTTTTGCTAAGTCCCATCGACACTGCTAAAAATTTAATTAAGATAAAAGGTAGATACTTAGGAAAGTCTAAATTTGGCCCCGCGACCATTTGTTATCGGTACTTGTGCAATTGCAACTAGAAAGGCAAACCTATCAATGTCATCATTTCTCGCAAACACTACCGCAAGTGTTTAAAGATTTTCAATAATGGACCCATAGAGATTTCCTTTTTGGAAATAACTCCTGAAGCGTGTAATCTATAGATCATCTTGATTACTCGGTTTCTTATTGGTTGGCTTAAAAGAAGGTTTTTTTGGGTGATCTACCATATTGACAGACATTTTAACTTCTTTCTCTTGTAGGATTCCTGGGTTCTTGGAGTGAAGTGAAATAAAATGGGTGGTGATAGGGTGAGGATAGAGCCAGATAATTGTAAGGAATTTCATAAGGATCCTCTAGTTTGGCATATCTGTGTCGAAGGAGGGACAGCGTCATTAATGGAATGCTTGGTTGGTCATGATCCGAGGATGTCAGCACAATTTGTGGGCTCTTGGAAAGATATAAGGGTAACAATGGGAGGTGTCTCCTTCAAGGTCAATGAGGAGGTAATTACTCAGGGGACCGGGCTCACTTGCACTAGTAAGAAGTATGCTAAGCACACCAAGGCCCAAGATAATGAAAGCCTCAATGCTTTCCTTACAAAAATTGAAAAACCTATCCACACCCAGTCTAGTTTTGAAAGGGAAGCTCTCCCTCGGTCGTGGGACCAGGTTTGTCTGGATCTAATGAAGTGTGTGACTTTGGAGGGTAGACATAAGGTTTTCTATTATTATCAACTACCTCTTTTAAATCATCTTTGCCACAAAATGCTTTTGAGTTTTATATTTTTCTAACTTACTGAATTAGAGATTTCTATTGAGAAATGTTTGGACTCTGCTGCCCAAAACCTTGAAGAAACACCACCCCTACCACTCCACCAAGGCCTCATCCATAAAATTTATCATTTCCATCTAGCTCTCTACCCACCCAAACCCATTTTTGTTGTTCATATTGAGGAAATCGAACCCTCTATTTAGACCAATGTGAATCCCTCTTTGGCTGAGTCTAAGGGCCCCAAAAGAAAAACCCCTCCAGTGAATACTGAAACCCCCAAGCTTAAACCTCTCGCCAAAATGAAAAAGGGTGCTGCGGGGAATGCTCAATTGAAAGTGGTAGCGGGGCTTTGTGAGCTCAAAGTTGCTCCTTGCAAGATGGACATCAAACATGCAGCTACAAAAAAGTAAAAGAAGAAGGGAAAGGCCAAGGGAAGATGTCGACCACTGAAAATGAAGGGAAGAATATTGTTGGTAAAGATTCCAAGGGGGCACCGTGGTGGCAGCTACTATGGAGATGGGGTTAGAGAATACCAACATTAGGAGATCCCACAGGTTGGCGAAAAATAGTAAGAAAGTGTCAGTTAATGAAATTTCTAGTGATGAGGAGCAGTTTGATAGTAAAGGCAATAGGAAGGAGAATGACACAGAGGATGAGAAGCAAGAATTTGTTGAAGGGCCTAGTCACTTTTCTGACTTCAACAAGATGCTCAAGGATTACTCGATAACCCAATCCTCAGACCCCCAGGCTATGGAAGAAGATAATGCAACGACTGTGGACATAGTGGAGGATTATAATATGCTGCTGGAGGGTGGAGAAGCTCGAAAAGAAATTCACTGGTTTAACTCGGTTCACTATCAAGATGATCCATCGTGCGGTTGGTACCCTTTCTACTATGCTTAAGGACGAGATGGATAAAAGGCTATGGAGGAGGGCCCCAAATGGGTTGGGGAGGATGTTATTAATCTCCTCTCTCAGAATTGGAAGGGTGCTAGTTAGCTTGTTGCTCCTATGTCTTGTTTGTTGGGTGAGTTGGTTGTCGGTTGTATGTCTATTGTTTCTGTGTTTTTTTTTCTAGTGGTTAATGTTATGATTCTCTGGACCTATTTTGACCTTTGTGAGAGTTGGTTGTTGGGTGAGTCGGTTGTCGGTTGTATGCTTGTTGCTCTTGTGCTTGTGAATCAAACCTTATAATTTAAAATATATATATATATATATTTTTAATTATATATATTTGTGATTCCACAAAGCTAGTTTATAATTTTTGGGAGATTCTATTTTTTGTTGAAATCGCATATTTTTAGAAAATATAATGATTTAATCCTAAAAATTTTCCATTTAAAGCATTCCAATTGAAGAGGGTTTGATCAAACTACCTTAGATCAAACCCCCTTGGATAAAACCCTGCTAGTTTTAAACCATACTTATAACAGAGTCTCCTTTACACCTATCAAAATGTTGATAAAACCACTTTTGATTTACCTTTTGGGGGATCAAATGAATTCATTTAAAATTTATTTTTTGTATGTAGTCCTTATTATAAGCTTCCCAAAAAGTATAATTTTAAATAAATTTAATTTAATTATTATATTTATTTTTTATTTCTTGTGAATGTAGGTTTTCACCAAAAATTAAGCTCTTTGTTTTGCACATGTGGAAAAATAGAAGATTATCAATTTTTTTTTGAAAAATATGAGTGCACGATATTGAATTCCTTGATCCAACAAAAAATAATAATTTGATACATACAAAAAAATTGTGTTATACAGTTTTATGTCTGAATTGTAATTGCTTTGACTTCAAAACTTGATTAATGATAAAATATTCAATAAAACACTATGAAACCAATTGGAAATAGTAGATATCGTAGTTACAAATCTAAATTCAAAAAGTTAGAATTTTATCCTTCATGGAAAAAAAGTTGTGTTATACGGTGAGCATCACTCCTTAAAAATGGTGTTTACTCAAAAAAACTAGTTTTCAAAGGAGATGCAAAAAGAAGTGCAATCTGATTCCAAAAAAATTGAAAAAAATATATTTAGAATCTACAGACAAAATGTCACAAATCACTAGTTTGCATCATCTTCAAATTCCTCACGGTTTAGACGCTATAGGTGCCCAAAAGTGAAGATTTATTTAGAAAAAATCAATTCAATGGCCAGTTTGGCCAAAAATTGTAAACCAGTATTGTGGGATCACCCATATATTAAATTAAAAATAAACAACTTGTAATAAATAATCATTTTAATATATAATAGTTTTATATTAATAATAAGAAAAGAAACATTGACAACATGTAATATCTAACTTTTAATTATTTTTCTAGTATATATTATATTTATTTATTTATAAAATTTATTTAATATATAATAATTTATAATATAACATTTATTAAATATATTATTTATTTTAAAGTTAGTGATTAAAATTAAGTTTATAGTTATGGATAGTAATACAATCATAGTTAGGGTTAGAGATAGGTCTAGGATTAGGATAATGGTTTAGAATTTATTGATAGGGTTAAAGTTAGTGCTAGGGTTAGGGATAGAATTAGAGTTAGGGTGTGAATTAGGATTAGGGTTAGGTCATGCAAATAACTAATTAGCAATACTAAAACACTATAATTAATAGAACTTACATTTATTTTTTTATCAAATCTAAAAAACAATAATTACAATACTATAAAGGCAAGCCATGGCACTTGTTTATTATGTAACTATATTATTAATATTAATGTATAATAATTCAATACTATATTAATTTATAATAATATTATTAAATTATCTTATTATATAATAATTCACTACTAGATTAATTTATAATATTATATATATTTTTTAATAAAAAGGGGTAAAATTTTTATTGAAATCAAGAAGTTAATAGGACAAAGAAATCAAGGATCTAGTAGGAGCCCAAGAAGAAAAAGCACAAGAACACTCAACCCAAAAAAACCACCACCCTCACATCCACAATCACCTCAATCAACCAAATCATTAGAAATGATCCTCTCTAATTCATGACAATAATCAGGAGATAACGACCCCCAGCCCTCAATCGTTTAGTCATCATCCTGCTTCGAAGCCCACTTGGCCAAAAAATCAACAGCCCTATTCCATTCATGCGAGATGTGGGTAAAAGACACCACCTCCAACATAGAGCACATCTACAAAATCTGACGAACAACCAAAGCAAGATTCCAATTAACATCAATCCACTTTTGCTTAGTCAAAAAATAAAAAATAATTTGAGTCAATTCATAGATAATCTTATGCCAACCCAAAGCACAAGCATGCTCAATAGCCCAAAAAATTGCCAACCCTCCATAAAGTTGTTAAAATGTTGCCTTTTATAAAAGGAGAAAAAGAAAATAACCAAGCCAAAACAGTCTCTTCCAATTCTACCAATCCCAGCAGGCCCAGGATTACCCCTAGAGGAACCATCAATATTGATCTTCAAAATATCCTACGGAGGAGGTAGCCATCTACCAACCCTTTGAACCTTCTTTTTAGCCCTCCTACCTCTTTTGAAACAAGCAGAGCACGAAGTCAATCCTTGTAAGACCATTCTATTCACAATCTCATTATCATTCCTCTCCAAAGGATACACCACTTCACATTTAGCTTCCACCGTCTCCTGTATCATACCAAAAACTATGTGCCAAACCTATTGAATCATCAGCCTATCCCCACGAAAAATCCTATGATTCCTTTTTATCCAAAATTTCCAAAGAATGAAGGTAGGACCAATGCACCAAACAATTTAGAGGAAAGAGACCTGAGAAGGAGGTTTTCCCATACTGCTCTAGAACTCAACAATGGAAGAAGCATGAACACAAGGATGTTTCCAAACACCCCACCAAAAATGCTAAAGCAACATAAAGAAAAAACAAAAAAAAAAACAAGTGGGTAGAATCCTCCTCACTACAACCACACATAACGCAAACAGAAGGGCCCTGGAATCCTCACTTTCGAAGATTGTCCCAAGTCAAACATTTATTCTAAGCCAAAGTCCACACAAAACAATTACAATTTGGCCATGAGAACTTGTTCCACACATTTTTCTGCCAAGGAACCTCCACCCCACCAAACTTACGAGCCAACAACTATTGATACCCACTAGCCATAGTGAAAGCACCCTTAGGATCTGGACTTCAAGCAAGAATATCCTTATCCCTAAGAGAGTTGCATTGTCTACCAACCAAAATATTTTGAAGTTCAACACGGTCCTCCTTTGAGCCAACAACAAGCCAATTGCAAGGATCTTTCCACCTAGCCACCTCCATCTATCCATAGGGATAAGAAAACTTAAAATCAATCACCCTTGACCATCCAACCTCCAAGAAGTGCTAGCAAAGGTTCAAAAAATTAGGATACTAACGCAAACTGGGGGGAAACCGTCTAAAAAATTAGACCAAAAGAGAGCCTCATCCCCCTATTACATATCTAGAAAAATCCCTCCTTGATCAACGCAACCCCTTTCTTAAGTGTACCCCAAATCACAAAACCTTTCCCCACTAGAGGGTAGTGGGGAATCTCCTCCTTCGGAACCCCCCGAAGGTACTTGTGAAGTAAAATATTGGCCTAGATATGATCCTATTCTAAACACCACCTCCAATAAGGCTTTACAACCAACGCCAACCAAAACAAAGATGATTGTTTCAATCCTAGACCCCCAAACTGCTTCAGACTACACACAAAATCCCACTTCACAAGGCTCCACTCAGAAGAAGACAAGCTACCTACCCATAAGAATTATTTAACCAAATAATCCAAATCCTTAACAAACCCAACCAAAGCCACCTAGAGCATACATCTATAGATGGGAAGAGCCTGCACCATAGATTTAAGCAGCTGAACACACCCAGAAAAGGATAGCCATCTATGAGTCCAATGATTAACCTTCACATGAAACTTGTCTAAAATATTCTACCAAGATCCCCTAGAAAGAATACCATAAGAGATAGGAATGCCAAGATAGGTTAAAAGGAGAGATCCAATATGAAACCTCAAAATACAAGCAATCTTTTGTTGAGTAGGCTACAAAGTATTGAAAAAGAAAATGGAAGATTTATCTTCATTAATCCTTTGACCAAAAACAACAAGATAAGTATCCAAGGCCTTGCAAAAATTAGTGGCTTCTCTTACCTTAGCCACACCCATCAAAGCAGTATCATCCACAAATTGCAAGTGAGATTGAGGAGGCAAACCATTTCCCCATCTCCAACCCTCAAGAAGACCCAACTCCACATTACACTTCAACATTCTTCCCAAACCTTCAACAAGGATAATAAATAAATAAGGAGAAAGAGGATCCCCTTGATGAAGGCCTCTAGAAGCACCAAAAAGAGAAGGCTCACCATTAAATATTAGCACTAAAAAGGAAGTGGAGGTAACACAACACATAACCCACTGGACCCATTCCTTAGCAAAACCAAAGGCAATAAGAACTTTACGCAAGAAGGACCACTTAACTCTATCATAGGCCTTTGCCATATCCAACTTGATGAACATAGCCTTTTCCTTGGAGGAAGCCATAGAATGAATAGTTTCAGTAGCAATGACCACACCATCCATAATTTTTCAATCTGCCACGAAGCCACTCTATTCCTTAGAGATAATCTAAGTCATTGCTTCAACCTTTTAGCTATCATCTTGGAAATGATTTTATAAGCCATATTGCAGAGGGAAATAGGCCTAAATTGACTCAACTGATTCACCCCCTCACATTTGGGAATGAGAGAAAGGAAGGTAGAGTTCAACACCCTCAACATCTGCTTATTCCTCTAAGACTCATGAACCAACTCCAATAAGTCTAGCCTAATGATATCCCAAAATTCCTAAAAGCATTCAATTTGAAAGCCATCAGGGCTTGAGGCTTTCCCTTTCTTCATCTAAAAAACAATAGCCTCGAATTCTTCCATCAAAATATAGCCCAATAGATGCTCATTCATCTCCCTAGTAACCAAGGAAGGAATATAAGACAAAACATGGTTTTCTTCCGTCAAAACATCTTGCGAATCCTCACTAAGTAAGGAAGCAAAGAGCTACAAAGATTCTTTGGACATATCATGCAAAGAAGATAATTGTTCACCCCTGTCATTCACCAGAATAGGAATAGAATTACCATGTTTCTTGGATTTCACCGAATTGAAGAAGAAAGTAGTGTTTTTGTCCTCCTCTTGTAACCACTTAACATGAGCCTTTTGTTTCCAATAGATTTCCTAATGCAACTTGCACTCTTCCAGAGCTTTCAAAGCCCTCGCCTCTTCCCTGAGTAAATCTTCTAAAATTTCCAACTCCCTTATCTCCTAGGTAATGACATCTAAGCCAGCCTGAGCAACAATCTTAGCATGAAAAATATTTCCAAAACATTGCATGTTCCACTGTTTGAGTTGATACTTCACATATTGCAACATTTTAGAAAAAGAATACATCGTAGTGCCATGAGCGGGTCTCCCCATCCGCCACCATTTAGCCACATACTCTTGCAAAGAAGGATCCCTTAACCACATAAGCTGGAACTTGAAAGAGGGGGACCGAGCTACACAAGCCAAAGTAGCAGATAATTTAATAGGCCAATGATCCAAGCCCCTCTAGTCTAGAATCTCAGAACTAGTAGACCACGATCCTCCAATCCAAAAATAGGAAACAAAGAAACACTCAAGTCTCTAGGCAATACAATTCTCCCCCAACCTCCTATTGTTCTAAGTAAAATGACCATTTTAGGGCTTGATGTCAACAAGATTCAAGGAAGAAATATTATCACAAAGTAGGAAAGGCGAGGGCTCCAACCTCGCAATACCACCCTTCTTCTCATCCAACTCAATAATGACATTGAAATCACCAACAATAATCCAAGAAAAAGAGGAGCAAGGCTCTGAATAAAATTGACATGAGACCACAAGTACTTCTTACCAAGAAAATTAGTAGGCTCATAGTTGTTTGACAGAAGAATAGTTTCCCTCGTCTCTAAGCTTGAAGTGACTGTAGAGATAGACGACTTAGAGGACATCTACCAAAGATGATGAATCTTCAAAGGGTTCCATAAGAAAGCCGCACCCCCAACATTACCATGAGCCCCAATACACTGACATTCACCCCGTCTCCACAACTTTAACAACAAACCAACCATACTCTCTACATACAACTTAGTCTCTTATATAAAAAGAGCATTAGGAGATTGAATTCTCACCAAATCACGAATAACCTTTTGTTGACGGCCATTGTTCAATCCCCTTACATTCCATGAGAGGATGATCATTTCAAAGGGTTAGAAAAATGAGAATCCAGAGTCTTAACATATCCTGACTCCACCATCATCTTGATTTTCTCTAAGTCCTTCTTTCTCCTATCCTTGGAGGTCTTCTCAACAACCCCTTTTCTTTGATCTTTTTGAAGAAGCCCTAGAGAAGGAGAAGCCTTATTTCCTTTTATTGAACCAGATCCTGCTTTCACTAGTGGATGAGAAATTTCCCCTCACCCATCTTCACATCTACAAGGGTTTCAAGCTTCCCTGAAACCACCATACTAAGATCGGTATCCATTTGCAAAGCACCAACCTCATGTGAATTATGAATGTTATCTGGAATAAATCCCTCCTAAACCATTTCTAGAGCACCTTGATCTAAATCCATCAAACCCAAGTTTACCTCCTGTTGATTGAGATCATCCAAAACCTCAAAGCGATTAAAGGCGTTGCCTTCCATTCGATCCTTAAAAGTCCTCTTCTGACCACGATTTATGTTACAAGTCTTAATAGGAATAAGCCCCTTAGAACCTGTAGCATTAGCTAGAATGGGAGCCTTGCTTTTATCAGACTTAGGAGGGTTGCGAGGAGGCTAAGTAGCCTAAGGCTCAGGGGATTTAGCCCTAGGGCATCTACGCTGTAGATGCCCATATTCATGACAAAGATGACACCTAAAAGGCAAAGTCTCATAATCAAGTTGTTGCACCCAAGAATACGACCTCGCACGAATTTGTAGAGAATTTGAAAGAGGGTGACTCAAATCAATCTCAACATAGACGCAAGCAAAATTCATAACATTTCTATCCTGCGTTTGTTGAGAAGGGCCCACTGGTTTCCCCAAGGTTGAAGCAACCATGTGAAAAATGTCATTATGCTAGCATTCCAGTGGAAATTGGGGAAGATGTATCCAAACTGACACTCGATTTAGAAGCTCCTCAAAGGGATTAAAGCCAACATACTAGGGTTTAATAAATAAACCAAATTGATTATGAAAGTAAGGCCCACCCTCAAAGACTCTATTACGATCAACCATGTAATTGAAAACCACCATGAAATAACTGTTTGCCAACAACATTACTTCCATTTCACCCTTGAGATACTAATTCATATGAGCCCATTTCTCCAAAAATTGGAGCAAAACTCACATTCCCATAAATTTGTAAATCAAGGCATGTTTCGAGAAATACTTTATATCCTTCGCAATTGATTCAGGCTGAATCACCAACACCGACCTTTCTTTACTTTGTTCAAGGCAACCATTAATCTTTGGGATATGAGGCCCACCCATCAGAGCAAACCCACTAATCCCTAAATCATTAGAGAACAAAATATTCTGAAAAACCCTCATTAAGAAGGATGAAGATTTTTCTCCAACAATCGTATGAAAATCCAGAGACTCTTTGGCCCCGAAAGCTTCTCCCAGATCCATTACCAAGAGAGAAAAAATCACCACCTCCACCAAGCACATAGCCTGATAATTTCAAGGAAAATCAATGCCCAAACAAAGGGACGCTGGCTCCCCCACTCGAGCAACTAATAATGAAGCAACAAACGACACACAAAAGAAAAAAACGCTGTTAAAAATTGAAGAATCCCCCTCCCCTGATTGCACCAAACACCCCCAATAGGCAAAGCAACAACCAAAAGAGCACGATCCATACCTACCCAAACCCATGCATTGAGACAAAAGAGCATGTAATCGCGGCCCAGTTACAGGCCGCGGGAAGACATGCCCTCATAGAAAGCCATCATCCATCCAAAAAAATCCATATCATATATATATTTGGTTAGTAAAATATATGTTTTATTATTAAATTATAATGTGAAAATACAAAAAATACGAAATGTCTATTCTTGAATGGCTGAAAGCCAACCTAGCTATGATCCAATTGTAAACACACCAAAATTACAACCCCATCCTAGCAATTTACAGTCGCCAACCAAGTGCATAAACACACGAGTCAAAACATATATCACAAACTACACTACTCAATACACCCACAAAGCAAAATTTACAAAATTGGTAGCAATTTCATGACTGCAGACAACCAGTAGCCAAACCAACAAAAGGAGCAAAAGAAAACAAAAAGGGCACTGAACTACCCCACTTCAAACCCTATGACCACACCCTCGACCAGAACCACGACCACGAGCCCTGCCTCTGCCTCGTGCTTCACCACGACCCCTCCCACACAACCCACCATGACCAAGAGCCTTCCTCTGCACCTCCATGTGCATCCACGCACCAACCAACTTGAAGTGGAAGAGTTCTGGATTCATTTGCTCTTTGGGAATCCCAACAACAATTACCAATTCCCAATCATGCACATAGTCCAAAATAAAAGCCCAGTATTTTTTGGCCTCTGCCTTCCTTTCTAGGATATTACCAAGAGCTTTATGCAAAAGAAAGGGGTGCCATTGGTGAGGCACACCCAAGAAGCCAATCTAGTTGCCATCAACGGTGACAAAACCTTGCCTTGGCACTGCACAAGCCAAAATCTCCTCCAAACCAACCCGCCATTCAACTTTGATACATCGTTCCATCACCCCTCAAACCTCCTCCCGTGAGCTAAAATGAAGGTCCTATGCACAAAACAGAGAAGAGATATTTGTATTTGTGTAGTGTCGAAATTTGGAAACCAAAAAATCAATTTGGACCAAACTGAGGAAGAAAGGGTCACTTGTGGCAAACACGTTCTTTAGCCTTTCATCCGAGACAGGTCCTCAAAATGCCATTTGTTGCTTCGAGGCGTTGAGGGTGAAATTTGCTTCCATTCTCTTGTAGACACCATCCTTTGGCGTGCACCAATGAAAGTCTACAAAAACAAAATGGATGAACATATCAAAAATGGGGAGGAGTAAATATACCTCTATTGCTCCCAACATTCAAAGCCCCTGTACCAACACAAAATGTAATGATGCCACTCCACATCAATCGACTGCTTCATTAATGAGGTTGACATCAACCTCCACCTTTTATCCCTCCTGCCAAATCTCCACTATATTTGAACCAAACTGCTCGGCCACTTTCACTGCCATTTTAGATAGTTGATCTGCTAAAGTGTTGCTTATGCGGTAGATGTGAGAAATTTTGAAATTTTGGAAATTATTGAGCTTGGTTCAGATTATGTCGATTATTTTGTCAAGTTTCTAGACTTGCGCTTTTCCATTGGCAATCACATTGACAATCACTTGCGAGTCCCCTTCCAGATGCAATCTTTCTACATGTAGCTTGTTTGCCAAATCCACTGCTAGGAGTACAGCTTGCACCTCTGCCTCGTTATTTGTGCCTTCCGCCAACTTCTTAGTCTCAATTGCTAAAATATTACTAGTATCATCGCGAGCAACACACCTAGCCCCCGAAGGTCCCGGATTACCCTTCGACGCCCCATCAAAATTGATTTTTATCCACCCCCTTTCAGGTTTACACCACTAAACTGAAGACCTTGCACAGGTAGAGGGATGAACCCCTAAAGACCCATTAACGGATGAATCCATATTATATATTATATTAATTAATATATGAATATATTATTATGATTATAATTATTTATTACATTACCTGAAGATTAATTTACGCCGAAGGCGTATCCAATTTGAAAGAGGGCAACCTGAGTTTTACAATCCACAATTGCCCTCTCTCTAGAGAACCTGGCCAATGATTTAAATGGTTTTGACCGTGGATCATTTTTTGCTGACAAGACAACCGATTGTAAAGGTTTAGGCTTCTGCCAGTAGGCGTTGGAGAAGCTTTCAAAAGACCACGCAATCTTTAATTTGAAACTCCCAGTCAAACTTGCAGCCGCCCCAAATCTTGCAAGATTTTGCTTATTATATTTGAAAGTAGACATCAAAAAATTGTCAATCAATGGTTGGAATCGTCTGTCGTACCATGCAAGATGATTGCAACTCTTTCAACCATTGATTCAATGTTCAAAATCTGATCCACATAGTACAACACTACACAAATTTATTTCCACGTCTAATCTCATAATAAAGAAATCCACCAGATATCTTGTGTCTTAGTGAAAATGAACTAGCTTTTAATGCATTAGTCTAATCTCAAGTAAAACAAATATCTTCCATTGCCTTGTACATTTCAGAATTGCATGCAGTTATGATTTTAGCTGCATTTGTCCTTGCAAAAGAATGTTCGTATGAATGCATGCGATATCGTGTGCAAAAATTACCTGCATTGAAATCACAGAGACAAGCATATTGGAGGCATTGCTGCACTTTCTTCTAAACGAGGTGTGTTTCTCGCTCCCTCTCATTAGTATTTTCCCTAATTCATACCATACAGTTTTCCATTCTTTGTCCATTGATTTGTAGGTGTGTAGTGTGCAATGTTGTTTTTAGTAACCCCTATTACTATTACATAAAATCCTCTCTAGAAAGTATTACAGAAGATTCTAAAACATTGATTTTCCTTAATATCATGTCTGGATAATCAAAAAATTCTTGGCTAGAAATTCTTTTGTTAACATTATGCATCATATGCCTATGGAGGTACTAGATAAAATTATATAGGCCATAACCTATTTCATCACACCCACAGTTTTAAATAAACCATACATTTATACAAGTTTAGAGATCCAATAGCAAATGTTATCTTAATAATAGCCATGCTTGATCAATGATATAGTTGAAGTAGAAACAAAATCCTCCAATGATTCCACTAAGTATTTGAATAACTCACACGAAGGAATAGACACCCTAACAAATCGAGAGCTACAATTTATCCGCAACACATGAACTCTTTTTAACACATAATACCTCAACTAGGCTATAAATTTAAAAAGAAATGAGTAAAAGAAATATTTTCCTGAATGGCTTGAAGTCAGTGAATGGAAAAATCCTCCTTTGATGATGGTTTGATGGATGTCCATACCCTATTCTAAAGCTTCTATTTTAGCACAGGCAAGGAGGAAACTGGCCAAGGTTGAATTTGGCTTTATACCTGCCAATTGCTTTTGCTTGAAAGTTTCAAAAGCCTTTTCAACAAATCCATTTTGTACATATCCAAAAATCTTCGCGTGCCTTGTTATCTTCAAGTTTTTTCATGCATGTCTACTAGGGCAGTTACGCCTACAATATTTCATAATGTCCCTCTATCCTTTATGCTTCGATGGAAATCCATATTGTTCCAAACCTGATTCATCGACCACAATGTAATCCTACTCATTGAATGCCCATAACGACCTTTCATTTATTCCTCGCTCATGCTTAGTACTCATAATTTTAAAACCATACACCTAACAGGGAGATTAGTAATATTGGACAGAGTTTAATTTTTTATGATACAACTATTTGCTATAATATGCCCTTCAAGGTAATATGTTATGCATAGTCCCAACAAGAGGGTAGTCTTCTACTTTGAAGAAGACATAAATGGCCCATTAAAGTAGTCTTCTATGTTATACCAATAAGAGGTGTAGAACATGCCTTCAAGATTTGACAAACCAAAAAAGTATTACATAAATTTGGAAAACAACAATGGAAAAGCTACCCTCACAAAATGATTTGATAACCCTGTATACTACACATTTTTGCAAACTATAACTTAGACCTTTTGATTCTACTATTGTTATCCTCCTCAGTTCTGCATGTTATGCATATATGCAAAAGGTGAGGCATTGATAAGGGCATGCAAATTGCTTGACATACTATCTTAGGCAAATTAGGAGATTGAAGCAAAGTGGGAGGATGTGACGAAGGTCATTAATTGCATGAACTGTAACACACAAAAAACCTCTGATTGGATAGATGGAGCAAATTGCCAAATAGACTATGTACTACTTGCCATACAGGATATACGCTTGCAAGAAATCTACAACACTTCAACTATGAGCAAAAGAAATCCCATTTTTCAAACAAAAATTCCAAGACAAATCTGAGGATCAAAAAGAAGGGACATGGCAAACTACCAGTCGTAAAATGCATGCACTGTGTGGCACCCTAAAAACTTTACAGTGGAGAGTCTATATTCAATATGCATGCAAAAAGTGGAACTTAGTTAGGGCATGTGGACTTTGTTTTTGTCCCCATGCAACTATGGGATCATACACAAGACACCTAGCTAACCAACATAATTTAACATGGACTTTTAGCAAATGTCTTGTAATTGTTGGATTCTTTAGACCACATTTTTTAAGGGAGTTGTCACATATTTGAAATGCCTTATCTGTGCATCCACGTAAACAATACCTAGAGTCAATATAATACTATGATGACATGTGGGTGTCAGATAGAGTATGAATGGTAAAGGATGTCACACAGTTATATAACAACTCTCAAGCTGCCTCCTTTATGAAAATGCAAGCATAGTCATTGATGTTAATTCTTAAATCTCTAGCACTTCTAGAAACTTACCATAAAAATAGAAGAGATTAATTAGTCAGTCAACAATGAATGTTATTTGCGCATTCTAATTTTGCGCTTTTCAAAAGCTATATGAAAATTTCAAATCACTCCCAATTTTTTTACAGTAGCTTACTTGGCAAGTCCCTTGCTTATAACTTTCGTTTCAGGGCCACATCATCAAATATGATGCCCCCCAAAAAAAGTGAGATCAATACTTGTACATTCACAACATGAATAGTTGAGCGTTGCTGTGGCATCACATGATTGGTTTCTTTTTAGATCAAAATAATACATTTTGTTTAATTATATAAACAACTACTATCACAACTATTGAGCATTAAATAAACAACTACTATCACAACTATTGAAACATGCTCAACTATTGGGTCCTCCCCCCTATTACAGTTTCCATTCTTTTCAAATTATTATGGTTTCCAATCTTCTTAAATTATTACTTATTTTGTTAATTCTTTACTTTTTTTTCTTTTACTTACGAAAAGAAGTAATTTAAGAGTGTGGCTATAAACTTTAATTTTTATAAATTTACAAATTTCCCAATATATTCTGAACATTATTGTTTGGTATAGCATGTGTGTGTGGAGGAACTCACTTCCATCATTTATTCTATTTTTATTAAGGTACATGTATGTAATAACAAATTGAATCTTCTAGGATGGATTATGGAGAGGGAAATCTGATTGATTTCCAAAACAACCACATTATAGATTGAAGCAAAATCGAGACATCTATATAGGTTTCCATTAATTATGTAGTACAAATTTCATTAAATTTTAAAATTAATTTATCTATTGAAAAAACTTTACACATTGTAATAACAAGAGGTTTTTTAATTTTTCATGAGTGCTTGTTAAGCTTGTGATTGTTGTTATTGAATTACTGTCTACTTTTTTTATTTTATCAATTATCATACTATTGTTGATTTATTGATGCAATTGAATATCTGTCATATATTATGTATTCAATTGCCATATATTATGTAATCACTGATTCATCTAAATAGCCTACAAATTCTTTTTGTATCTGTCATTTCTACAAGTTTCTTTTGTATATGTCATTTCTACTATTGTTTATTTAAAGACCTCAAATAAATAGCATATTTCATAAACATATATAGAATCCTTCTCCCTACCCCAATTTTTATTGGGGTATGTCATTTCATAAATTCGTAATATTTATGAAAGTTTTCTTCTTCTCCCTTAAAAGGTAACTTATAAATTATTACTTACCCATACATACAAAACAATACATGTATCCAATTATATGTAAAACAAAGTTTTCAAATTCTAAACTTTCTTCTTATATATGTCCTATTAGTTGACCTCCCGTACTACACAAATGTAATATTATATAATTTAGACTAATATTATATATTTTATATAGTATAATATATAATATAATATGTAATTAATATTTAATTAACTTATTATTGAATAGTAAATCTTATTTAAATTATATTAAATATTTATATTTATATTATGAGTATATTATATTTCAGTTCTTTATTGTATAATATATAATAAATAATATAATATTATATCATGAAAATAAATGTATTTAATCATTCTTTGAAATATTTAAAAAAAAATTGTTTAATATTTATAAGTAGGAGGTATTTTTCCACAGCGTGTCAAATGATAAGTAGGAGGTATTTTTCCACAGCGTGTCAAATTATAAATTGTTTAATATTTATTTTTTCAACTAGCTAAATTATTTATATAAATTATAAATTGTTCATTGTTATGTATTAGAAAAAATCTTTATGACAAAAAAAATATAATAGACAATGTCCATGAAATCATATATTCATATATATCCAATAAATTTAGAATTCAATGCTAAAACTTTATTTCTGTATTATCTTATAAAATATACAGAAAAAATATGATAAATAAATTTTTTAAAAATGTATCTCTTCGGCGTACCCATTGCACACCTAATGTGCGATTGCTAGTTTAATTTAATTTAATTGTTTAAGAAAATAATCATCTTGTTAGTAAACTAGTTATAAATTAATATAATTGAACACTTATTCGATACACCAAGAAAAAAGAAAGAAAAGGAATTTGAATTTTTTTACTCAAACTAAAGTGAAATTATAAAATCCCCGAGCTTCGACCCCACATATTAGAGATTGCTTCTAGACTTTCCCTCGTTGTCAACTCGATCCAAATATGATATTCTGCTCACGAGGGTTTTTCAGGTTGAAGTTTCCATTAATGTAAGTTTTTCGTTCTTATTTCTGTGCTCTGCTTTTCGTGCTTTATCAGAATATTGTATTACAATTTGCAATTAATTGTTATTTTTTGGATGAGGTTGTTCAAAGCGAGTTTTGGATTTTGGCTTCTCTTTGAGTTATAATTACTTAGTCAGTTCGATGTTAATTTCTGTTCTGAATTTTTTTTGTCTCACCCTTGAAAATGGTGGTTTTTCTGGGAAGGGTTTGCGGAATTTAGTTTTGCTATTGTTTTTCCGTCTAGTTCTTGTGCTGCAATGCAAAAAATTATATATGTGTGTTGATTTATTTCATGGGCAAATGCTGAATTCTTCTAAAACTTAGTATACCTGTTTCTGCAATATTGATTTATTTGTTTTGTCAGTCACCCACTCTGCTATTAACCTTATTAGTTATTCACTGTGCTGTTAATCTCATCAGCCACCCATTTTGTTGTCAATTAGAAACAATATTTTATTGTGAAGCTCAGAACTCTAAACGCTTTTTGGCTTGGACGATTAAGGCTTTAATTTGCTAGTCATGTGAGCCCTTTTTTTGTTGGGATGGTATATGTTTTGATGGTCATACATTTTGTCTTTTGATAATGGATTTTGCTTTGGCTAGAGCTTGTGGATTTTACCTGTTTGATTGCTCAATCTCCTGAGCTTAGGAATAAGTATATATCCGTTATGGCTCTCTTCCTGGGAAATTTACGTGTAAGCATCTCAATCAGTATCCCAAATTAGATTGAAATTATAAACTAATAAAAAAATAATCTTATTGAAAACTATTGGCATGAAGTTTATCCTCAACGATGATAGAATCATAGATGATTAGCTCATACGGTGAGATTGGACTATTAAAAAAGGAATTTAGCATTTAAATAATTTTATGTTCTTGTTGAGTTAATCCTCATCCATTTCTTATAACATGAGGCCATTTTTCTTTGAATTCAATTGTCATGTTCATTGCCTATTCTTTAAATTATTTAAACAGATTCCTATTTTAGTTTGATATATATGGAAATGGAAGTGCAAAAGGTAGATCCAAATAGATTCTTTATTAGAGACATAAGATTTCCACAGTCCATAATGATAAGAGTAACTGTGTGCAGTTTATTTGCATCTTTATTGTGTGCAGTTTGACACAAATAAACTGTACACAGTTAAATCCAGAAAAAAACACTCTCTTAGGTTATTGATTCTCATTGTCAAGGAGATGGAACACGTTGCTTCAAGAAAAAAGCTTTTGATACAAACTATTGTTTGTTATTGGTTCAACCTAACTGCTTTCCTCTGCACAACCTAGCCTAGGTTCAGATTTTGATAAAATGTCTAGGTCTCTTATTTTATGAAAAATAAGTCACATATCCATCTTGAAAATTGACTGTACAGCTACACTTTGTAGTCAAATAAGAAAAAATTCCTATTGAAAGGCCATCCACTCTAAAATCATTCCTTCAAGCTCTCCATGGCTAAGTTTGAAATGCAAAATTGCTATTGAAGTTTAGAGTCAGAGATTTTAAAAACTTTAAAGTTTAGACCCAAAATAAAGGTACAGGCATAGAGGAGAGCAATGAACAAGAAGCAAAGCAACACCACTGCGATTTCTGTTTCAAGTATAATGCTTAACATGATTTTCTTTTCTCGGCACACTCACAACCTTAAAAACAGGATTTGTTCCCACAAGTGGTGGCAAATATAGGTTTATTGGATTTCAAATGAGTGCAAAATATATCTTGTTGTCTAGAGCATCTTCTTTTTATAGATTCAGGCAGAGAGATATTCTCCATGGATTGAGTTTATTTAGCCCGCACTATCTAAAAGCCATTAATTATTCTTGGGATAGCAACAACATCACCCTATTAACCTCTGCTTCTAGTAACTTGTGGATTTCCATAAGTTTGGCTCTATAGTTTCTAAATAAATGCTTTAAAATGTCCTCAACTTTTTTCAATATTGTGCAACTGCAATTATCACAAACCATTGGGCCATATTTCCTTGATGCAATTTATCAGACAACTCAAACAATTAACGCATCCTTCAATAATCTCCCATATTTTATATATATCTCTTCCACTAATGCTGTTAATCTTATTTTATCTTGCTTTTCATAGGCTTGCAAAGAGTTCAAATTTACTTTGCCTAGTTTACAAATTACAACCAAAATGTAAACTAAACATAACTACAACTCAAATAGCACACAGTGTATATTTCCCTTAAACTTTTGCAACTTACTATTTCAAAATGTATTTCATCATTTACATTAGTTATGTATACATTACCTTTTAAATATTAACTTCTAATGCTATTGCAATCCAAATTATGACAATCGTCCACTCCTAATGCAATTTCAATTACCTAATCATTGGCATGAATTGGATGCAATGTGTCTAATGTTTTAAATTTATGTAGAGGTATTTATTTGTTCACAACCCTACATCCAACTATTGTTCACATTATAAAACTCTATGAAAATCACCCAACCCAATATTAGTCTGGGTCAAAAATTTGTTCCAATATTTCCTGCATAATTTTCTTTAGTTGAATTAATCTACGTATCCCAAGGAAGGAGAGAAGTGAAGAGGAAGAAAAAAGAAATCACCACCAAAACACTGAGCTGAAAATAACACAAATGTCAAAAATTGAAAGAAGTAATAATCTGTACAATGCAGGGCTAAAAAAATGGGTCTATTGGAATGGTATAAAGGAATATTGGAAGAGAGCTAAATTTAGGGTGGAGTGCATGGAGATGGGGTCAGGAGCTTCACAGTGCGAGGCATTTGCCATCAACAATAACAGTTAGGAACTCTCCTCATGGGTGCTCTTCCCTCTGGTGGTTCATCTTCACCATTGGATTACAATTTCAACAAAATTTTTGCTCTTCCCTACAATGCTCTGCTTGTTGTGCACTCAGCTTCCTTTCTCTGCCAGATCCTTTCTCAACTCCTTTCAGACAAGTATATCATATTAATGCCCTAACTAATATTACAAGCCTCAAGGTGTTATATTTTAATGATTTTATAGTTTTATATCTTGCAAATGAAATTAAATATACACCATATATTACTTCTGTCTTTTTAGACCACTTTTTTAATCTATGAGCTATATATTTGCAATTTTTATATTGCAGAATAGTCTCCTTCTGGGGTTAGAGACAACCCACTAGGAACATTACAATCATAGGAGGTACCATTATTCACTGTTGATGGGTTTGCTTTGTAATCAAGTGCATTTTCTATTTTATCGATTGTATATTACTCATAGATGACAAACTTGCAGAAAACTTGCTGAGTAAAACACATGGTGAGTTTTAGCGCCATTTACTTGCGAAAAACACTTGCCGAGTTTTTGTCCAGTACTTGCCGATTTTTTGGCAAGTACTTGCCAAAAACTCGCTAGATACATCAAAAATGTGAAACACGAACCCCCCACTCCTCCCCCAAAAAAAAAAAAATCGGAAAAAAAGTAAAAAAACTCGTGATTTTGCGCTATAAATGCATGAACGCCCCTCACACTTCCTCACATAGCACTTGGAGAGCAAATATTCTTCATAAAAATGTGCCAAAAACCTAATTTTGCCCTTAAGTGATAAAATTGTGAAATGGTGTGTGACAAGAAGTTTTATGTGGTCTCAAAGGCCTTAATTTGGGCTTGGTGGCAGGGGGCACTGCCCTTCGACCCTGCCCTGTATCATAGGTCTATGGTTGTAAGACAAACGCAGCCCTAGTCGAGGAAAGCACAATTTAAAGCCTAGTCATGTGAGTGAAGGGAATCTGTGGGAAATATTAGAGCCTGGTCGCCATTAAGTCTAGTACCCTAGGTTGTGTGAAGGATAAAGAGAAACAAAACAAGGAATTTTGATGGGTCTGGGTGCTTCTGCTGGTCGTTGTAAATAATGTGACCCCTTTTTGGATGGAATTTCAGTGCCTACAGGATGCAATGAACCTCATTCTGAATGTCCCTCCCTCCCTTGAAACTCATGGTCACTATTAGCGAGATATTTGCCAATAAAATTGGGCGTGAAGACCAGAAAATAAGGATGAAGTGAGGTCGTGACTAGCAGTGGAAGAATTTGAAGGGTTATTTTGTTGTTAGGCGATATTTGGGGTATTCTCCTGTAAGCAGGAGGAACAACAGCATTGGAAAAAAAATTAAGATTGCATCTGATAAAGACTTGGATTCTGCAGAAGAAAATCATTCCAAATGTATGGTGCTGATAAAAAATAACCAGTGAAGAGTTTTCTGGGCAATCACTCATTCAGAGGTCAGAGAATTTTCTTTCTTGTAGACTCAATGAATCTTTTATTAGATATATATTCCAGTAGTCAATAAATTGAATGTTAAATATTCCAGTCCGATCAATAGATATAATTTGTCAGCATTTGAAAATTTTCATTGCAAATTAAGATTGATATGGAGTTGGTCACTGTTGTCACTACATTTAAACTGAATTAAAATGAAATAAACTAGCCGGCACTTTACACTAAGCTCCAGCCTTGGCTTTAATACATTTTTACATTAACAATTGACAGGCAATTTATATATTCCAGCAGTCAATAAATTGAATGTTAAATATTCCAGTCTGATCAATAGATACAATTTGTCAGCATTTGAAAATTTTCATTGCAAATTAAGATCGATATGGACTTGGTCACTGTTGTCACTACATTTAAACTGAATTAAAACAAAATAAACTAGCCGGCACTTTACACTAAGCCCCAGCCTTGGCTTTAATACAACTTTAAATTAATAATTGACAGGCAATATACTTGAAGCTTCATATATATGTATATATATATCTATCAATTTATATCTTGATCTAATGTACAGTATGTGTATACATATATTAAACCCTTGCCTTAGCTTTAGTATGACTATTAAGTAATAACTGACATGCAATATACTTGACAGTTCTTATGTATGTGTATATGCATGCATATCTATCTATGTATATCTTGATGTGATGTATAGTATGGTGTACCTGTATACATATATAATTTATATCTTGACATGATGTACAGTATGTGTATACATATATATTTATATATGTATACATGTACTGTACATTACATCAAGATATACATAGATATACATATATACATACATATGAAGTTTCAAGTATTTTGCATGTCAATTATTAATTTACAGTTGTATTAAAACCAAGGCTGGGGATTAGATGTTGTTAGCTTTCATAAGATTTTTTTTCTTTCTAAGAAGAGACTTCCCATGCAACCCAGTTGTGATGTAGTCCTCAACCAGGTACCTTCAAAAAGCAGCCAGTTCAGGCAGCCGAGCAATAAAAGCTTTATAACAACAGAAAGAAAATACAAAGAAAATTTTGAAGAACCCAGGCTAACAGCCTTGAAATTTTATTTAAACAATCTACAGGCCCACAGATTTCTTATATCAATAGAAATATGTCCATGTTAATGACAGAAATAACAGGTCTGTACAGGCCAGAAAACCTTCATTGATCTCTCCTCATTCCAGACTTAACTTTTCATTCCTTTCTCTTACTATGGTGCTACAACACTTTATACAACAATAATCTGAAACAGAACTAAGAACCAGACTACAAATTTTTAGATTATTACAAGATGTCCTGGGCCGAACAGCCCCAATCTCCTAGCTAACAACCTATAGGCCATAAGACCTTGACTATGACTGATATTATCTCAAACATTACAGGCCTATTCGGAACCAAACCTGCAGACCTTCAAAGATCTCTCTTTTAAAATACTTTTTACCTTCTTCCCCTTATGCCCTGCACTCAGCCCCCTTTATTTTTATTCTGATATGCTTTATGAATATTCCACCTCTAAAATTCATAACATAATTTTCATATTGCTGACCTCTATTGATTGATGGAATGCTAGTGTCCCAAAAATAAAATAATAATAATGATTTCTGTCATTCATCTTCCCCCATAATCCTTATTCTGATTTTAGGCTGCTGTGGGTTAGCTAAAAATAGGATATTCTTTTGAAAACTGCCACTGATAAAGAAACTTGTAACCACTAGCAAATGAAAGAATGACTGCCGCTACCGACTGAGTATGGAAAAGAAAAGGATTCAGAGAGTCTGCTGCCAGGTAGGAGGTAGCCGCCAGACATGACTCAAAATGCCACCAGTTTTGAACAGGAATAAACACCTATGGCTAAGCAAGTATGAAATGCCTTGCAAGAGACACCTGGGCAGTGTTTGTGGGTTCATGAAACATATTAAGAGAAACAAATCAGAGAAGGCAGTGCTACACTCAAGCCAAAATGAAGGGAAGACCTACAACACACAAAAAAATCAGAAGAAAAACTAAATTTGTTAAGAGTAAAATCTTTTTGGATGTGCAGGATGGCATGAGCCTCAAAATGCTTATGCATCATGTTGTTAGATTAATAAAACTTTTCTGCCCTTTAAGTAATATATGATGGAAAAAATAGAAAATGCAATCGATTACAAAGCAAACCCATCAAGAGTGAATAATGGTACCTCCTATGATTGTAATGTTTGTTGTGGGTTGTCTCCATATCCAGGAGGAGACACAATTCTGCAATGTGAGAATTGCAAATACATAGCTCATAGATTTAAAAAAGAGTGTCATCTCAAATAGAAAAATAGAAGTAATATATGATGAATATTTCATTTTTCTTGCAAAATATAAAATTATAAATTCATTTAGATATATCAACTTGTAATATGAGCTAGGGCATATCACATTAATATTCACACACACACACACACACACGTGTGTGTGTGTATGTATTTATGTATTCACATATATATGTGTATATATAAATATGTACACACACAATCCATCATTTTTGAGATTCAATGTTCAATGTTTATTGATTCAAGTATAGAACAATAAAAACTTAATTGGTTTCATTACAAAGGTGATATATATAATGAAAGAAGCCTTGAAGACTACAAAATATGTCCAACGATATGTAGAGTAGTAAGATTATAGATGTAAAACTAAACAACTAGTAGATCTCTTATGACTGCATGTCATATGGGCTATCAATATGAAAATTGGTCTGTGACTTTAAGTCATTCATTATATCATTTTGTGGCTCACACAACGGGATCCTTATCAATCCCCACAACACCTCCCTATCAATCCGTCTAGTATATTTAGGATCAATAGCCAAATGTTTGGCCTAAGTTTGTTAATACTCAAGAATTTTTCAATTCTAAATTCTTAAGGCACTATGAAAAACATCTAACTTCTTATCTTGTCTATAGGTAAGCTGCTCCTCTTGATTGAATGGATGAAGTATGTGGGTCAATTCATCTCTATAATAGAGGAACTAGCAAATAAGACCTAATTTTTCCTCTTGTCTAGAGTAATCCTATACCATTTGATTAAGTGGATGAAGTAGGTGGATTGATTTATCTCTATAGTGGAGGAAGTCGCTACCTATGAGATTAGGTGAGTGTCGAGTACTATCAAATTAGTTGTATCCTTTCCATGCTTGTTCATTATCCAATAAATCTTTTTGATCAAGAGTAACTCTATCTATCCTAGTTTATGTTTGTTGAATGTTGGAACTTGGAAATTAACAATTGATTCTGAAGTCTAGATGCATCCTTAGTGCTGAACATCTTCTCACGGGCCTTCTTAAACCCTTTACCTCATCATTATTTGAAGGAGGAACACTATCAGCCCTAGGTGAATACTAGTTTGGCTTAAGAATATAGGTTGCCATATAAAGTGGGTGTTCATACATCTTTGTGTCACAATAGACTTGATATGCTTCTCATAAAATTCTATCCCAAGCTCCCTCCTATGTATTTCTTGCTTCATTTGGTAAGAATGTTGTTGAATGTCTCATGAATCTCTTGAAGGTTAGGAGAGTTTGTACCAACATATATAATTACTCCCACAATAGTTGAGATGATAGAGCAAATGTACTTGGCATTGTCCAAAATGGTGAGATACTGCAATAAGGGTTTTGTGGGATTGCATGGGCCTTTGCTTCAATGTTTGACAATGGCTGATGGACATTTGAAAGGATTTTCTGTACCCCTGTACCCCTTGCATTCTAAGACGAATCTACAGCACCATAACTTCATTTACATTCATTCTCCCCTCTCATATTCATCACTTAAGAACTCATGTTGCATATTCTGATTAATTAAGAGAAAAAGGAACAACATACTAAACAAACAATAAATGTCAAAAGGAATGATCTAAGGTCTTTGACCAAAAATATTCCAATTTTAGCCTCATTGATTGAAGCTTACGTAGCAATGAGTGATCAATCACACAACAATGACGAATGTTGACATTTTCCTTTTGTTTTCTTCCTTGTCATAGTTGTAAAAAATAGTGTAGATTAATTAGAGGGAGGGTTTAGGGTTTGATAAAGAGTGTGGGGGCCTCATGGGCCCCACAGTCCCTTTAAAAAAAAATGATTTCTGTAGGGATGACTAGCACTCCCCAAGATTGTTGAAGGACTTTTGAGATGCCTTTGGGACATCAAGCTATAATAGGATGTGTTTTGAGGATTGCATCCCTTATTTCGTGATAGGGAGGGGATGACCAAGGAATTTCCCTTACCGCCCCCACAAAATGGAAATTTAATCAGTGTTGGGAACATGGGGGAAAGGAGGGGTGATGCGGCCACATGTAACAGAGTAAAGAAATGGTTAAAAAAAAAGACAATCCATTAAAAACAATTCTTTTAAAGTATATTTTGATTTTTCTGAGTTTTGGCTGGGTTTTTTTGAGGCCAAGTCTAAAATTAGCCTGCCAAGTACTCGCTTTGAAGTTTATATAACAAATAAAAAATCTTTCAACTGAAATTTGAATATCAGAGCCCGAGATTTAGAAAGCTAAAATCCAAACTTTTGGAATAGATGTAGAACTTTTGTATAACAAGAAGAACATTGCTTAAATCTAATAAATTCTCAAAAGAGAAGCTGCATTATTTTTAGAATCATGTCTTATGCAGTACATAAAACAAGAATGCTTTCCCAAAAATGTGTGGCTTCCAACTCAGCTTAAGAAACATCAAAAGTAGTATGGGCACTGCACTTGGCCAAGGACATGTTCTTTCATAGATTACCTTCAAAGTTATGTTCCACAGCATTTTCAGGACAAGGACAGTGGAAGCTGTTTCATGGACAGCAGTCCAAGAGGCCATTTTCTGGGTACACTAGTATATACATTGTATGTATGGGAAATTTGTGTGTGTGTTTTTCAGAAATTGCATATTAATAAAAATAGATAAAAGATGTCAGGCTACAAAAGTACATAGTATGTCCATAACAAATACTTAAGGAGACAAAATGATGCATTGGTAGCTATAGTGGCCCCTGGTTTTAGCAGAAGAAATAGAAGCATTGAACATATGATGTACCCAATCTATTACTTGGTAGAACTAAACAAATCAAAAAATACAACCCAACAATTCAAATTGTTCTTTTGATGAACATAGGATCACCATGTTTCCAAGTTTAGAACACAATGAGATTAAGAGTGTATGAACATGTGATCCCAATGGCACATTGTTTGGAGAGCATCAAAACATATTAAACAAACTGTTGTATCCAACTCTTCTGAGATGTCTTTGGGGCCACTTGTATATTTTATAGAAAATCATTATTTTTGGTATCAAGTAGGGCGTGTTTTAAATTCAATGCCTTAAAGCCACAAGTTTCATTTGTGTGAGCGATGTGAATGTTAAAGGGTGACTAGTCATAACCTATGCATATTCCCATCTCCTTCTTTCCTTGCTATTTCACAGCTGCAAGGGTAAAAACGAATTTAGTAATTGTGAGTGGCAATGCAAATGGGTGAGTGGGTTACACATAAGGTGTGTTTAGGGTTTCATAAGGGATGAAGGTCTTGTGGCCCCCAACACATCTTTTTTTTTAAAAATTTGACTCTTTTTTTTAAAATTAAAGGAGGGGATTTGTCCCTGATTTCTATAGAAGATAGGGGATAGCCAGGGGATGTCCCCTATTGTCCCCATGTTGTAGGGATAGGGGTGCAGATGTGGATGGGGGGCTTGGGAATAAGGATGTGTCCTCGTGCATCCCTGCTTCAAAAACATATTTTACTGTAAGTGTTGAAAGCTAGTTTAAAGTTTATTTTTAGTGTTATTCATTCTCTTTTTTGTGTAGAATGAATAAATATTACCTGACAAAATTAATTCAAATAAATTCAATTTTGTTGTCTCTTATTTTGAGGTTGCCATACAATCTTTAACTCCTAAATGTTATGCTATTGTTTTTGCCACAATATTGTGTTCCTCTAATTTATATAGTTCTGTTCTTCTAATTTATATAGTTCTGTTCTGGGCACATTTTTTCTTAACCAGAAATAATAACTTGATCTTTATGCTCTAGACATCTTAACAAAACTATTCCATACTTGATTTTGTTTCCTCCAAAGCAATACAAGTGCCTGATATTGTGGCATGTTTGGGCCTTTGCACATGGCCTGTCTTAAGGGCAAATCCTTCCTTTGGATGAGATAATTCTAGCCATTCTTTTTCCATATATTTCTTCTTTTGAGGCCATGTGTTCTAGAATCATAACTATATATATTCTTCATCATCTTAGGTGGCTAGATGTTTGGAATTTGTACTGTTTTTTGGGGCATATTCCTCAAACATTAGGTAGGAGGGTATTATGCACCTAGGTTTTTTGATGAAAGCTCTTGAATATATGTGATCTGGTTTACTCTTATTGGTAGTTTAATATTTTAAGGCTTGTAATATGTAGGCCTAAGTTTCAAAGCTACTTTCTCTTTTAGAGTGTTTTTAAGAAGCCAGTAATCTCTAGAAAACTAAATGGCTCATCTCAAATGGCCACACTCTTGACTCTTTTTCCTGATACGATTTTATCATGTATTGTGTCTGTTGGCGTAAAATCTAACACCTCTGGAGTGCAGGTTTGTACGGACAGCTATGTACACTACGCAATGAGTGCTCTTCAAATTAGGAGGGGAAGCTCCCTCTTTGTGCTGGAATGCATGGAAAAGAAAAGTAATCTAAGTCTTATCTTTTTGTTCTCAGCTGGAAGAGGCACAAGGTTAAGAAAACCAAGAACGTTGCAGATCATGCATGACAGGAATGGACGATTTCAGATTCTCTATTGAAGAAGGTGGCGCAACTATTATCTCAATCTGAACAAGTTTATAAGGCACAAAACAGATTTAAGAATCTTACCAAGATAATCTTATGAAACCCTATGTGCATAACACTTGATCATAACGGTAAAAGACTTCACAAACAGATTTAACATCACAATCTTATGAAACATAAAACTCGATAGTAATGGTAAAAGTTCACAAAACAGATTTATCATATGGAAAGAGTTCAAACAATCAAATGAAACCCTGTGTGGCAAAAGAGCAATATTGAGGGCAAGGTAGGCGCAGCATATATTTCTCTCTCAAGCAAAAGTTATTTACAAATGAGCAAAAGCTCTTATTTATATACATCAAGGTGTAGGTAACCCTAAAATCACCTTGAGTCATCTACCCAAGTAAATGCATGCAAGATTAATTATTAAACCCTAATGAAGTAAACTATATAGTTAACCTGGAAAGCTACCATCGCTAACTAGTACATTTAACTAATGGACCATGCGTGCAAGCATGCACGCCTTATTTAAAGCAAAGTTAATCGACACACTTAACTGGAAACCCCAACCCTAACTCTGTGATGATAATTCCAAGGATGAGATAAGCATGTGTTAAGTCAGCAAGTAAACTCAAGACTGAAAGTCGAGTTAACTGCTGCTCATGACTCAACCCTCGAAATTAACTGCAGGTTCCAACTGGTAGATCACTCCATGTCATCTCGGTCTAACACTTCGACCAAGAACTCATCAATTACTCTGTCTTTTGACACTTAAATTGCACAGCCTCGAGATCAGCATAGGTACCATCTTCATGAAATAATGGCGCAGTATCTTAGTAACTTTGGCGGCTCCATAAATGTAGTGATCTCTGTTCCTTCTGCAACTTAACGTTTTATTGTCAGCTGCTCTGATGAAAACCTAAATTAAGACCTATTTGGTCTTGAATTCAGTCTACGTGAATTGCATTTTGAAAAACTCGCCCATTGACTGTGAACACGACTATATTCTGACAACTTTCTCCGAAAAGCAAAAATGGCTCCTAGTGAGGCTAAAAATAGCCTGTCGGAAGATAATCTTCACCAAAAATTCTGAGACATGGGTTTTGTCTAGAAAATGATTCTAAGACAACCCACAACGTCAGAATTGCGAAAACATGTCGTTTAGCTTAACATGCAAAGATTCTTTAGTCGAGAACTGCAGGGGTTTTTAGAGCTTCCCGGGGCAATTTTTCTTGAGAAACTCTGGAACATGGGTTTTATGCATAACTGAATTCTGAACAAACCCAGATAGCTGAATTCTTGAAAAAATGTGTTTCAAGCCCACATGCAAAGAGATTCTCGGAAAAAAGCACAGAGCTTCAGAATGAAGGCTACGGGGCGATTTTCTCGAAAAAATCTAAGACGTGGGTCTTGCTGCAAACGCCGAAATACGAGAACCCAGATGATCAGATTCTGAATATATGTTGAATTTCTTTGACGTGCGAAGAAAGTACCTAAGGTGAGAAATAGAAGAAATAAGACAGAAGATAGAAAGTTTTGCTTGTCTGCTTCTGAAAAATCTGCCAATCTCTTCTATGGAACTTGATGAAACCTGCATGCAAAGTGAAAATAAAGTCTAGAATCGCCTTCCTCTGAACAATCTGAACTCGTTGCTTCGAAGAACGCTGAATTCAGACACCATGAGCACCTTTAGCTTGCTGGTTGCTCAAGAAGAATACGAACTTCAGAGCAAAAGATGAAGAAATAATGGACGCCATTGCTGAAATATATAGATTTTCATTTATGAAATTCGTATTAAGGCACTAAAGCTTGAAAAATGGCGCTTGGCTTCTAATTGGACCTCATCTCAGTTAACTGAAACATAAATATGCCAAATAAATTGTCATGCATTAGGGTTTCCCTTTTCAGTCTTCAGTTAATAGCTTCATGCGACTTTGACTTCAGTTAGCACTCTTTATCGAGTTCGCCATCCTTCACATTTGCTTTGGATTCACAAAATTTGAACTGAGGCGACCCTTTTGATAACTTCAGTTGGCAATCTTAATTGAGATGAGAAATTCGCCATATATCATGCAATAAACATTCTAAAAATAGCTACCCTTTTCAATCTTTAGTTGGCCTTCAAGAAGTGCGCCAACTTCACACTTATGCTTCAATTCAATTCTAAAAATAACAACCCTTTTGGAACTAAAGTTATCACTCTTTGTAGAATGCGTAGCTTCACAAAATTATGCTTCATCAATAAAACCTAAATATGGCGACCCTTTTGATAAGTTCAGTTAACACTCAAAATCGCCATACTTCACAAATTTATGCTTCACAATTCATGCCGTCCCTTCTAGAACTTCAGTTGACATTTAATGAAGCGTCATCTTCACTAAAAACTTCACAATTGCAACCAAATTCGCCATGCATGTAAACTTCAGTTGACATTTAGTGATAATCTTCAGTTAAGTGGACATGCAATCAAGTTAACTCAACATGCAAGGTAGTTAACTGAACATGCAAACTAGTTAACTCGACATGCAAACTAGTTAACTCCACATGCAAGCTGAAAGATCACTCCACATGCCAATATACGAACTAAAGATAACAACCCAGAAAACGTTTAGTCTAACTGCAGTCAGAACTCCAGTTAAGGCGTCCATTCAACTCACTTTCGAAAATCCAACTTTGAACTCTCAAGCGAATTCCAGACTTAGCCAAATTTTATGAAAATTTAAGCTAAAACCTCTGTCGGACCTCTGTCATCCTCTGACTGGGTTGACTAACACGGGCTGAGGTGCATTGCAGAGCTGAAAAAAAAATCATCAGGTATCTGGAGACTGCAAACCATAAAACTGACATTTGAAGGCTCAAAAATCCAAGCGCCTTTTTCAAAAGCTGCGCTTTTTCTCAGACTTAGTCAAATTTTGACTTCTGCATCTCAAACGAAGGGAAAAATAAATCCTTCATAACTTCTAATTTACCAACTTTCAGGACTGGATCACAGGTTCACTGCGAAGCTAACCTCATTCTGCACAACAGCTGCAAAGGCACATTTCCCAAGAAAACATCATCTGAGGAGTGAAAAACTAGGGCGCCTTTTTGAAAAGTTGCTCTTTTTCCTCCAGACTTAGCCATTTCTGGAACTGACAAAAATATCACAAAAACCTCGACTGCAAGCTGTTGAGACATCTTCTAATATGACGGAGACAGGCAACGGAAAGCTGGACGTAACACACACATTGAACCTCTGAAATCATCAGAAAGAAAAGATTAAAGGCCTGAAAAGTTCAGGCGCCTTTCTCAAAATGTGCTCTTTTGCTTTTTCCTATGATATTTTGACTAAGATTTGACCCTACGTTTGACCTCAGGTTCAGACACTTCAGCAACTCAGATTCACCCACTGACGGATGCGTCGCGAAGCTTGAACAAACATGAGATAAACATCTTGGGTGGCGTTTAGCCAAAAACCTACATCTGGCACCTCAAAAAGATGGGCGCCTTTCTAAAAAGCTGCGCTTTTCTCCAGTGTTTAGCCAATTCTCACTTTCGCTTCGTCTTGCACTGTAACCTCCGTAACTTGCTCGAAACAGGTCCGTTTGACAGGCTTGATAGCTCACTGTGAAGCTGATGCCGGACAAAAGTCTGCTGGAGGTGACAAACCCTAAAAACAGGATCTGAGCCCCTAAAAGATAGGGCGCCCATTTGAGAATATGCTCCCTTCTCCAGAGATAGAAAATTTTGATGATTTCCCTTCAGATTTTCACTTTTCTTAAATCTCTTCAGTAACAGACTGACATGATACTGACACCAACTCCATATTTAAAAAGCCCAAAAACGACCTTCTGACATCACTTTAACAAGATTAAGACTCAATTAAGCAAAATGCCTTAGTGAAGCAAAAATTTTGGTTTTGGGTACAACAGTGTCAATTGGAGGTTCCCCTTTAACCATTTCAATACACATTAGCTTTCTAGTTTCTAAAGTAAACTGAAACATTGGCACTTTGGTTTCTTTAATGGACCAATGAGCCAATGATGGAGGTTCATAGGGTTGAAGGTCTTAAAGGTGATATTTCAGTGTAGTTATTATATGTATCTTATGCTAGTTCACCACATGAAACCAATTTGACCATGAGGCTTGCCAGTTGCAACAATTTCTCAAACATTGGTCTTAGATATTTGTCAACAATTGCTACCTTTCTTTATGTTTTGGGGTGATAATTGGGACTTGGAGTCAAGATGCCACCAACAAGTTTGAAAAAATCCTACTAGAGCTGGTGATACATTTGGAGTTTCAGTCTTTCATGATGTTCTTCCACTGCCTCATTATCCATTTTGTTCCTTTCTAATCCTCTTCTATGGTGTCTTCTTGTCTATTCATCCTGATCAGTGATCACCATTCTCATCAACAAGGAATATAGGTTCAACCTGTTGAAGGGGGGAGTGGAGACTGTTTGGAACGTTGGCAATCAACTTCTTCTTGTTGAGAGAATTTTGAGTACATGCTGTAATGGGTAGCTCTGTTTGACTGATTTTTTTTGTTTGTTTTATGGTGATTGTTTTTGGTATTTTTTGCAATATTTCATCCAACGAGTAATGCATATATTTATAAAGGAAAAGAGTAAACTGTGCAACAGAAAAATCTGGAAATTACAAGGAAATGACTGCTGAAAATTCCAGAATTTTATATTGATTCAAATATTCAGATTTTTTACAATGAAATGATAACCCAGATCAAGAAATAGGGGCTAATATCTAAATTTAGCGTACCCACAAAAGGTTGCAAGGAGGAAGGTATTGCTGTTCACAAAAACCACTGGAATAGACTCCAAAATCCAGGCGCCAGGTACAGCAGCAATTTCATAATGTATAAATCTGTATTATAATGCCTAATGATGGTGTAATACACTCACCAATCCCAATCGCCTCCTCCAAACAGCAAGCCCCAGTCCTCCCAAGTGCTATGCTGTTGGTAAAGGAATAGATGGCTGTATGGTACGGCCCAGCAATATTGGAATGGTGCAGCCAAGCAGTCAAGGAAGATATGCAGCTCTCAAAAATGGCTTCCCCACTCACAATATAATCCCACAATCAGATTTCTACCAAATAAGCAGTGAAGTGCAGCTGAAAAGGCAGATTGTTGCTCATAGATTTATCCTGAATACAAGCACTGAATCAAACCTCCTGACTGTGTCTTTCAACAGCGAAGATATTGTTAGCTAGAGGGATTTCGTCCTCAAAGCCCATAGAGAAATTATCTCCAGCAATAGACTCATAAAATATCTTCAACCAAGCATGTCAAATGAGCTCTCAACTCCCCTTTATAAAGAACTCCTTGATCTTCTAGAAATACCCAAGAAGAGTGTCCAACAAGCTTTTAGAATAATATTTTAATATTCCTTGATGTGACTCCTCGATGTGATCCCTTGATGTGACCTCTTGATGTGACTCCTTGATGTGACTCCTTGATGTGACCTAATATTTTATTTTTCACTTAAGTCACTTTATAGCCCATTAATACAATTATTTAATATTACGCTTTTGACTTTGCACTTTTTTGCCTAGTAACATTAAATAATTAAAATAATAATTATTCCTTAAGAGTTCTAAAAAACGGGGACATTACATCAACTTGAATTGGCTTGAAACTAGAAATGCCTAGGCCAAAAACCCTCAAGATCCCTCTAATGCCCAAGTTAGCCCACAAGATCATGGCAAAAAGGGCTAACGGCAAACCATGAACTAATTGGCTAGAAAGGGGACATTACACATGCCATATGCCATGGTCTTCTTATTCCAAGGCTTTTACCATCTTCTTCAAAATAGGGCTAGGCTTAAGATTTTTGTTTTTAAGTTAAGCTCAAAAGTCTTTTTGATATTTTATTCCATTAACAAAGTTACAGTGTCTGGTGAATGAGGGCCCTTATCCTGGCATCATTCTCTTTTCAAGAGTCAATTGCCAAGTCCCAAAAGTGTGGAGGTATTTGATGTTGGGTTCTTAAGATTGCGTCCTTGTAGAGTTAGACAGAAAATCACTTGCAATCAAATTAATTTCTAACACAGTAATAACAAAAAAGGGGGTGTACCAAAATAAATCAGCAGTGCAATAACAAAGAAAATACACCACACAATCCCCCCCCCCTTTTCTGGATTTCTCACTGAGTACTTCCTTAGCACCTGGTTCATACATTATTCTATGCATGGGCACATGAGTTAACTCCTTTTCTGTACAAACTCACACACCATGCAATACAAGGAACAAGTAGATCAGTAGCATCATATGACAAAAATCTTTTAAAGTGTAACATCAATGCTACATGAAAGTACTAATAATAGCGATGAAAGAAAACCTGCTATAATCAACATCCATCATACTCAAATAATCAAATTAATTCCATGAGAGATGTTCCAACATAATCATAACAAATCATAGTTTTAGTTTCATGTTATCATTTTATCATCATGGATTCATATTGCAAAATTGTACAACCCAAATTACAGTGGGATCTCATAATGTCTAAAAGGATAAGGTCTAAGTTTCTAAGCATAATACTGAAAGTCATGACTTTACTAATCAAAGTCATCTGTGAATAAGTGTTGAGGTGGGGTACTGAATGTTTTTGACCTGAAATGTACTGTTGTAGCTGAAAAAACTTACACTGCTACATGGAAATTTAAACCTGAAATGCAAATATAAGAATAAAACCAAAATACCTGGAAAACCCTCAAAACCATAGATTTATAAATTTATTACCATAAAAATAACAATTAAGACATCACATACAATTTAAAAACTTTTGAGCAGGTTTGGACAGCCTAGGCTTAGAAATTTCAAGAGCAGCATGGGTGGTGCATTGGAGTTAAGTGGAAGATGGCATAATGTAACAAATAGAATCATAAGATATTACAAGCACATATCAGTCGAGAATCATTTTACAACCACTGAGATGCTTTTGGTTGATTCAGGAATAATGATAAAAAAATCTGCAGGAATGCCATGTTGGTGTAATTAATTATTTAATTATCATTTAATTCTTATTTTATCTTATTGAGTTGTCTTTTTGCTCAAGATAAGATTAGGGTTGCTTTCTCCTGCTTTATTGCATCATCGCCTTTTCGAAGGCTTTTGTACTATTTGTAAAACAATTCATTCAATAATCAACAATTCTGTTTTTTGCTTGCACACATTGGCTCTGAGGGTTTACAGAACTTCTGTTGTTTTTTGTTCTGAATATCTTTGCATGTGATAGGTGATTGCTTGCAGGTGTTCTTGGGGACTGTGAAGTTGGTTTTTCAACTTCTACATGGTATCAGAGCTCCAAACCTATTGCTGCTTGTTCGTGATCTGAAGATATTCTCTCACAGCGTCCTTTTCTATGCAAAGGTTTCAAGTTAGATTGATTTTTTTATAGATCTGGGGGTAGCTGAATTTTCGGAGCACTTTGGGCTCCAACGGACATCGCCATCGCGATCAGAGCGTCCAAAAACCCCAAAAACGCCTTTCGTTTCTTCGATTTAGACGAAAGCTGAAAAAAAGCAAAAAAAAATTTACCCCAAGGCCGTATGGCCCTAGGGCACACAGATCGAGGCATATATTTTTGAAATTAAAAAAAAAAAAAAGCGTTTAAAAAAAAACGCAGCGAGTGTAAAACTTGGCCGCTGCCCCAGCGCCACCCGACGGCCTCCCATCCGCCACCCCTAGCGGCGGATTTCCCCACCGCCACCCTCAGCGCCGCTAACCTGGCTCCGCAGCCCTTGAGGGCTTAAAACCTTTGCAGTGGGTTGCATCGGTGACCAGGAGCTTCGACTTCGACCTCTGCGCCAGCTCCAGCCCCTTTCGCCTTGGCGGTGGTTCTATTAGCGACCAGGAGCTGCGACCCAAGCCTTTGGCCGATTTAAAAAAAAACTCTTAGCAGTCGGTCACATGCAAACCAAGGGCCGAAATTTTTTTAGCCCCTGAGGGCCAATTTTTTGCACTTGGTTAGTGTTGGAGGTCCTATTTATAGGCCTTTTTTTCATTTTGGCATAACTTTTGCAAATGGAGGTATTTTTTCGCAAATGAGATATCGTCGGAAAGCTGGTTCGACAATCTTCGCAATGGTGGTGGTTTGATTTTTTTGATTTTTCCGTTTTGGTGCCTTTTTCGCCTGTCAAAGCTGAAGTTGCTGTTTTCACTCCGGGAGGTGTAACTTTTGCGTCCTGGCTCTGTTTATCGAAAACAAATAGGCGTTGGAAAGCTGGTTCCGCCATCTTCTCAGATCTCAGACCTGTTTTTTGCATAATTTTCACTAGGTATTTGCTTTTTTTGTCAGAACTCAGCCTTTATCTTTTGAGTTATTTTCTTGGGAAACGCGCAATCAAGAGTTTTTTTTGAGATCCAAGAGGAATATTTTTTATTTGAGAGTATATTCTGCTGTTTTCTGTCATGGATTTACATCACATTGCACCCCTTACTCCATTCAATTATTTTGGTTGGAAAAAGCAAATGGAGATTCACTTGAAACATAAAGGGTTGTATAGGGTAACCATGGGTACAAAAATTGAACCTACAGGTGCTACTGAAAAGAGAAAATGGTTTAATAGGTGTGATGAAGCTTATGGTACATTATGCCTGTCTCTTTCATCTGACCTTCTTTTTCACATTGAATCTTGCACTACACCAAATGAGGTATGGGATACTTTGGAGTCTTTGTTTGGGAAGCAGGATACTATGAGAGGGTTTCAGTTAGAGAATGAGCTTATTGGCTTAAATCCTAGGGGTTTTGATAGCATCCAGGAGTTTTTCACCAAACTCAAGTCTCTTAGATTACAGTTGTTACAATGTGGTGTTCAGAAAGAAGACTCTCAGTTGATATTGTCCATTCTTTCTAAGCTTGGACCTGATTATTCAATTTTTGCATCTACCTTTTATGCCACTATGGATGCACTTGGTACGAGATTCACTATGCCATCTCTTGATGACTTTGCTTCATCTCTCACTCGAGAGCAAGCTAAGTTAGCTAGCATGGGCACCGTGAAACCTTCTTCCTCTTCACATGCACTTATTGCATCACAGGAGCCCAACGATCAGAAGGCTTCTACAGGCAAAGGCAAGAAACAGAAACAAAAGGATTCCAAACCTCATGAGCAGCAAAAGGAGTCCTCAGATTCATCCTCCTCTTCTAAGGGGAAATCATTTAGGAAGGAGAGGTCTACATGTGCATATTGCAAGAGGGAAGGACATGCAGAACATAATTGTTACAAGGACATTGATGAGCTCAAACATCTTCTTCAGAAACATCAGATTGATTTGCCTTCTAGGATGTCTGCATCATCTTCTTCTCCTCATTCTTCTTCTTCAGAGTAGAGTAACACAGACACAACTGGTTTACATACTTCATCAGATATGAAGGGACATGCTCTTTGTGCTTCTTCAGTTATTGGATCAGGGAGATGGCTTCTAGATTCAGGATCATCTCATCATATGGCATCTTCGCAGTCTATGTTAACTTCCTTTGAGCTTTGCAATATGTCTCCCATTTTGATGGGAAACAACACTTACCTGAGTGTTACAGGGAAGGGGTCTATTCGTTTTGGGGATCACTCCTTTCAGGATGTCTTGTGTGTCCCTCACTTGACATATAACCTTCTTTCCATCTATCAGATAACACATGGGGGCAATGGGAGACCTGTGGAGTTCACACCTGATTCGGTTATCATCAGAGACTTGGAGAGTAGAGCAGTCATTGCTACTGGGATAGTGGATCACCCCTCTCGGTTGTATTCCTTCACTGATTTTGCTACTGGTGGTGCTTCTGTTCCTACAACTGTTCCTCACACTTCGTGTGTGCATTATCATTCAGAGGAGAGATTTGGCTTCTCGAACATTGGTGTTCTCACTTCAGATCCTGTTCTCGAGCCTTCTATTCCGTCTCCTCCTCCTGTCGCTTCTTCTGTTTCAGTGCAACAGGATCCAGTTGATCATACATCTTTGGAGGTTTCTATTGAGTCTTCACCTACTTCAACTTCTTCATTTGTTGAGGTCACACCTGCTTCTGTGGAGACATCTTGGGCTACACCTATTCCACCTTCAGAGATTTCTTTCATTCAGTCTCTTCCCTCTCACTTCTTTCAGGAGATGCAGTTTCTTCACTTCTTTTGGAGTTACTTCATTCTGGGGGGGATCTGTGGTCTCTTTCTTCCTCTCTTATGGGGGAATTCATTTATGTATCTTTGTGATGGATGGTGTCCTTGGGGGGTCTTATGGAGTCCTCCATCTTTCATCACTTACTTAGTTTATTGCATTCTATTTTGGGGAGGAGTTTTGTTCCCATGTGGTTTTCTCCTTTACCCCGTTTGATTTAGTTTGCATTGCATTTGTAAATGAGTACCTGATCAGGCCTTGTTGCCGGGACGCATCTTTGCATAATAATTTGCTTCTCCCTAAGTTGCACTTATGGGGGGGTGTTGGTGTAATTAATTATTTAATTACACTTTAGGATAAGTTTACTTAGGTAATTATTTATTTCCTAGGATAATTATCAGTTAATTCTTATCTTATCTTATTGAGCTGTCTTTTTGCTCAATATAAGATTAGGGTTGCTTTTTCTTGCTTTATTGCATCATCGCCTTTTTGAAGGCTTTTGTATTATTTGTAAAACAATTCATTCAATAATCAACAATTCTGTTTTTTGCTTGCACACATTGGCTTTGAGGGTTTTTCAACTTCTACATTCCATTTTCCATATTTATCTAGCAGTTATGGTAATTATATGTAAAGTGGTTGGGTAACTTATTGAATCTTTTCTAAAAGCATATATTTAAATTTTAAAGTAATATTGTTATCAATTACTTACCAGGTCAGCCATGTGAAAACTTTATGACTAAATATAAATCTTTATATTGTTTGCCGCTTTTAATAATTTGTTACTGATAAATATGCAATTTCAAACGGTAGGAAACGATAGCAGTCAATATGAGAATTACTCATTTATTTGTATGGCAAAAGAGTTGCAACAAATAAAATACAACTTGTAGGCATGGTGATGAGTAATTTTATTATAAAGGTAAAGGTTACATTTTAGGTCCTGGCCTAGTTATTACTCCCATTTGATGTTTAATCTGTCTTTTCCCTATATATATATATATAAATTTTGTACCTCTATAGGTTTTGAACTTACCACAAATCTTGTGAGTAAAATTAGGTGTAGCTATTCCTAGTTGTGAGTAAGAGTGACATTATATTATGATATCATAAATAGTTTTTATGCAGTAGACAAACTAGTTTTGATTGGTAGTATTCATGTGGTATGTCTGGATGGTTGTAGCGAACTGACACACTTGTCATAACCAATCCTATTGACATCTCTTGTTGACCACTCAGGCCACTTGCTTGGATTCTTTACACCAAGAGGCGTTCTACAGTCACAGTGGGGGTGGAAGTGAGAGCTTGTGTACATAAAAACCCAAAAATTAAATATTCATTGGATTTTGTTTTAAAATTAGAAAGCATGGCTTTTGAAAAAGTTTAAGATAAAAGGAAATTTTCAGGGAGAAAATAAATTAAAAAATAAAATAAAAAGGAAATTGAGTTTTTTTAAGGATTTATGATAGAAACATGTCCCCACTTAATCGTCAACTAAAAAAATATTGAGAGCATGATAAGTTTTTATTTTATTTTATTATTTTTAGTTTTATATTTTTGGAAACATCAGTTTACGATGAAAGATTTTTAGAGAGAAAATAAAATAAAAAAGTGATATTTCTTGGTGTCTTTTACATGGATTTATCTAAGATAGGTATGCTATTTCTGTACTTATTGGCATGCATTCTAGAGATCATTGCATATGTTCTGAATGAGAGTAATATCATTCCCTCATCAACTGGCTAATTTATGTTCTATGACCATAACTTTTTGATAGGAGTGTTCTCATGTTATATTTGTATATTGTTTCATGTTTATTATGGTTTACACTATATTTTGGTTGTACTTGTATATGGTTTCATTTCTATAATAGTTTGCTTTTTGTGTTTCGCTGTACTACATTTTTGGCATTGTTGTTGATCAATTGTTGGTACCGTAACCATTAAGATCATGCAGTAATAGGGTATCTGTTTGTACCATTCAGTGATAGGATCAGAAAAACTTAAAAAATTCCAAATTCGAAAAAAGTTATTAACAATTGGAGATCTTGTTCAGGAAAAAATGATTTAGAGGTGGGAGGACAAACTGAATGTGGATCCTAGTTACTCATGTCTACATTAAGGTCCCAGGGAAGCTTGCATTGATATACAATTTTGCTTGTTTAATTGGTTTTAACAAAATAAATAATATATTCTTGTGCTCCTGGTTGTGCAGGTCCTATGCAGTCAAACCGGCAGCAGTTGTTGCATATGCTCATGTATGTGCAATCATCAGTTCTAGCCCACCATCATCCAGTTGTCTTTAAATTTTTGCCATGGCTGGGAGTCCTGCTGAAAGATTCATCGGGTGGGCTTTGCCTCAGCTTGGAGAAGGAAATGCTGATACTGCTGCTGTAGAGTTGGCTCTGGCAGGGCTTCATGAATTTTTCAGTGCGGGAGATGCAAATGGCATTGAGCGGTATGCCTCACCTGTTATCAGAGCATGCAAAGAGCTTTTGGAAGATGAGAGAACCTCCTTGACTCTCCTTCGGTCTCTTCTGAATTTGCTCACAGTTCTCTCAGTAAAATTTACACGACATTTTCAGTCTCATTTTGCAGATATTGTAGATCTGTTACTTGGGTGGGCCCTTGTACCGGATCTTTCTGAGACAGATAGATGCTTAATTACAGACAAATTTTTGCAGTTTCAAAAACTTTGGGCTGGCAACTTGCAGTTCTCAGCCAATTTGTTATCTAAATTTCTGGGAGACATGGAAGCACTGGCTCATGATGCTACTCCTGGAACTCCCCAGCAATTGCGAAGGTTGCTTGCACTTGTTTCCTGCTTTGTCATAGTTTTACAAGCCACAGCAACTGGTATGCTAGAAATGAACTTGCTTGAACACATTATTGAGCCACTTCAGGAAATGGTTCCACGTCTGCTTACGTGCTTGTTAATGGTTGCCCAAAATTTTGGTGATGCTCGATGGCTGAAGGAATCTTCCAGGTGCTTGATTCTATTGGCTGATATATTAAAGGAACGGTTTGTAAAATTTTACCCTGCTGCAATGGATGTATTGCTCCAATGTCTGGGAAAAAAGAGTGCAGTTGTTCCTGGTGCTAACGTACTCTCATCCAACAAAGTTCAGGCAGTGGTAAAAACCAACCTGCAGTTGATGTCTTCACAAAGACTTGCTCTCGAATCATCTGCAGTTCACATGGTCCTCAAAGTGGATTCTTTCTTTGCATATTTACGTTTGCATCCAAATCATCTTGTAACAGGGTTGGTTGCAGCTACTTATATTTTTCTGCTAAAGCATGGGTCCAATGAAGTTGTGTCACAGGCCATTGTTTCTCTCACATCAGAATTAGAATTACTCACAGGCCTGCTTTTGAATGCTCATTCTCCAGGAAATGATAACCGGGATATTCTTGGTGTCAAACAAGAGCCCAATGAGAGAAATTATGACCGAGTTGCAGTTTCTTTGTTTGGAAGGGTTCTTTCAGAACTTGAAATTTCAGCCTTGATAAGGTTTGATTTAATGGTTTTGATTAATTCTTTGATGGACACAGGCAAAGGACCTGTAGATTCAATGTCTGCAATCAACTATAGGTTCAACAGAGTGGAAGAATTTTGCAATTTTATCTTAGAAAAGATGAATCCTTTCAGTAATCCTTTTCCATGGCATGCAGATCTCCAGTTTGCACTTATTCAGGCTTTACACAGGCTTTCTAATTTCACTGTTTGTGGAAAAAATACGATCATTGAGGCACTTTCTAAAAAGCTTGAGGTTTCCTCTGAGTATAAGGGAAGCTCACAAATACCAGCTCAGAGAAGGAAGGAAATTAGCATGGCAGTATCCAATCACATAAATGTCTATGGCTTATGCATTGCCAAAGCTCTGAATGTCTCATCAGGTCTTTCTGTCAAGTTGGAAGCCTTGGACTGGATTAATAGCTTTTGTGAGAGCTTGATGACCATCAACAGTGAGGATGATTCTTTTCAATGTTTTTGTAATCAAGGTAATGAAGATTTTCAAACATGTTACCATACTGGATTAAGCAGGAATATATTGTTTGCAGTTTTAAGTGCAGCGTCTGATAGAGAGTTGAAAGTTAGATTTCGGGTTGCATCAGTCCTGGAGAACCTTTTGCAAGCCAAACTCATATATCCAGTATACTTAGCAGCAGTTGCAGATGTGGCCCTTGAAAAGCTGGGAGACCCTGATTCCTCGTTACAAATTGCTTTTAGAAAAGTTCTTTCACTGGTTGTCATTTCTGCGATGTATTTGGGAGGTTGTATTGAGATCGATGACCATAATGCTTACCAGAAAAACATGCCTTATGTCAAAATGGGTACCAGGAAATACTGGCATTGGAAGAAAGTGTTTGCAATCAAGCACTTTTCACAATCATCACGGCCACAGCAACTTATCTCTGTTTTGAACTATATTTCCCAGCGGTGGCAGGTATTTCCCTCTGGTTGGCTCCAACGTCTTGTTCTTAGCTATTGTGGAAATTTGAAGAGTGGGCTTCCAAAAGCAAATAAAGATTCAGCTAATTCTGAAGCAGGTGGCCTGTGGATAGATCGTAATGTAGATGGTGAAATGCTTGAGAGAGTATGTTCCACCAACAATCTTGCTGCTGCTTGGTGGTCTATACATGAAGCAGCTCGACATTGCATCACCATTCGTCTTCGCACTCATCTTGGTGGACCCACTCAAACATTTGCTGCATTGGAGCGAATGCTGTTAGATGTTGCCCAAATATTACAAGTTGATCCTGGGCGACGCGAAGCAAGTAGTGGTACGGGCTCCGCAGGTGTTCATTTATTGCCAATGAGGCTATTGTTGGAATTTGTAGAATCCTTGAAGAAGCAAATTTATAATGCATACGAGGGTTCAGCTGTGTTAACAGCTGCACCTTCCCAAAGTGCTTTATTTTTTCGTGCAAATAAAAAAGTTTGTGAGGAGTGGTTTGCTCGCATATGTGAGGCACTAATGAATGCTAGCTTGGCAATCCAATGTAATTCTGGTGCAATTCATCATGCAGCAATACGTTTGCAAGATCTAAGAAATGCTGCTGTGTCAACACTAAGGGATATTGCACGAAGCCAAACGGTGGATAACTCACAAGGACTGAGAACTAAAATGTTAAATGATGTGCTCCGAGTCCTGCGCCACACGTCACTGGCCTTGTGTAAAGTTCATGAGTCAGATGCCATAGTGGGTCTCCAGACATGGGCAGCATCAACATTTGGTGCACTCACTACAGATGATAATCCACCTGGACAGAAAAGCATGGGCAGCTCTGGACTATTTGGATGGATGACAGGGCTTGTACATCAAGCAAAGGGTCAATATGAAAAAGCTGCAGCTCATTTTACACATTTGCTCCAGTCTGAAGACTCCCTTGGTTCCATGGGAGCTGATGCAGTTCAATTTGTCATTGCACGTATAATTGAAAACTATGTAGCTCTTGCAGATTGGGAATCTCTAGACCAGTGGCTGCAGGAACTGCAACTGCTTCGTGCTAAGCATGCGGGAAAATCCTATTCTGGAGCATTAACAACAGCTGGCAATGAAATGAATGCAATTCATGCTCTAGCTCGCTTTGATGAGGGAGATGTACATGGTGCATGGGGATACTTGGGCTTGACCCCACAGAGTAGTAGTGAACTTACAGTGGATCCCAGGCAGGCTATTCGAAGAAGTGAACAGATGCTATTGCAGGCAATGCTTCATAGAGATTCCAAGGAAGATGTGATAAAGATGGAAATAGAAAGGGCAAAGGCAATGCTGGAGGAAGCTTTGCTGGTTTCATCAATTGATGGTATGCCTGAAGCAGCTGCATATGCTACCCAATTTCATTGTATTTATGCCTTTGAAGCTGGGTGCAAGCTTGTTGCTTGCCAGGATGAGTTTGGGGAGTTTTCCTCAGTATTTAGCTCTTTGCAGCAAGTAGTTCAAGTTCCAATGAATGTGATGCAACAAGATTGTCTCTTTTGGTTGAAACTCTTGCGTGTTTATCGTACTGTGCTGCCAGAATCAAAGTTAACTTTACATCTCTGTCGACAGCTGATTAGATTAGCTCGCAAACAGACCAATTTCAAAATGGCTCATCGGTTGCATCAACAGTTGTTGGATGGAGTTTCAAAATGTAATGAAGGCAAATTTAGTGAATTGATTTTGTCAAGCTTACAGTATGAACGTATTCTACTACATTTTGCAGAGGGGAATTTAGAGGAAGCTGTATCAGAGCTTTGGTCATTGGTTCGTTCTTACATACCTGTTTCTCCAGTGTCTGTTGTTTCTGTATTTGATAATGCAATGAAAGCCAAGGCCTGTCTGAAACTCTCATCCTGGTTAAAGCAAACCTATTCAGAAATGCATTGGCCAAACTTCCTTACAAAGATGAATTTGGATAATCTTTGGTTCAAATCATGTGAATTTACATCAAATGTGGAGGAGGGATCCTCTTCAAGGGAAGCTAACTTGATGTCAGTCACTAGTTACGCATTGATTCTTGAAGAGGTTGTGGGTGCTTCTGTAAAGACAGCCACACTTTTGTGCCCAAACATGTCCAAGGCATGGCTTTCATATGCTTTGTGGTGTTATGATCATGCCAAAGCATCACTTTCAGGAGATCACCCTGTATTAAAATCATGCCATTTGTCACAGATTCTAGATCAGGAGCTTTCTTCTGCAGACTCTGTTCTACTTGAGGAAGAGGTAATGAGTGTGCGAGCCATCATCATGAAATTTTTCCTGAAAAATGAGAAAACAGTGTCACTCAGTGAGGAAATGCAACATTGGCCAGACACTGAAGTACACAGGAAAAGTTCAATCATAAACTTTGTGGAACTATTGGTACAACGCATTGTTTATATCATGCAGTCTGCTGCAGGGGCAGCAGGAGTTGAAAATGCAGATGGGGAAAGTGCATCTTCTCTTTTATTTTCTCAACTTCATCGAGAAATACTGAAAATCAATCAAGAGATAGATTCATCTGTTGTCATGTCATTGATTAATGATTTGATGGACATATGGTGGGTTTTGAGGAGACGACGGGTATCACTGTTTGGCTATGCAGCTGGTGGCTTCTTCAAATTTCTTTCACTATCAAATAGGGTGCCTATTGAAAAGCATAATTGGAAAAGCTGTAATTTAGAACTTGCAAAACATGTAAGAGAAGACTGTACTCTCAAAGCAACTTTGTATGTCTTACATATTCTTGTAAATTATGGAGTTGAGTTAGAAGAGACGATTGAACAAGGTCTTATGACAGTGTCTCCTGTACCATGGCAGGTATATTTCAGTGTATTTGATGATGGTTATTATTGTCACATTTATATTATTAATGCATCTGCTTTTCCTAGGATCATCTAATGATTTTGTATTTTCCATTTGCTTCTTAGGACATAATACCCCAGCTATTTGCACGGTTGAGTACTCATCCTGAAAAGCAGGTTCGTAAACAGTTGGAAAGCTTATTGATGACATTGGCTAAGTTATCTCCATGGGCTATAGTCTACCCTACACTTGTTGATATCAATGCTTGTGAGGGTGAACCATCAGAGGAGCTCCAGCGTATATTAGATTGTCTGGTATAATAACTTTCTTAAATTTTATATTTACAGCACCTAGCAGATTTTTTGAAACGACTGAAAATCATTTTATTTAGTTAGAGAAAACTTAATTTCTACAACACAACTGTCAATTATGCTAGATGCTCGAGAAAGTTTGTGCATATCTATGTCATAAAGCCAACCATATGATGATGACAATGACGAAGTTTGATGTCCTTTAGACCAAATTGGTTTGTAGGAGCCATCAAAGTGTAAAGACAATGCAATTCATTTCTATCCTTGATCTGAAGTGTAATCTTGGAATTGTCTTTGTTAATATCAACCTCCACTAGCTTCAAACTCATCTCAACTGCTTAATAGTTGTTTTGATGTCTATTTAAATTTAAACTAAAACTGCCAAATTTTGTTTGGATGCTATTGTTTAGGATTATCAGGATATTTATTGCATATATCTGCATAAACATGTCTCACACGATTGTATGAAAGACATGTTAGAAGAAAGCTTGCTTCTTTTTCTATTTCATTGTATGATACTATGAAGGACATTTATCTATACTGGTTTCACCATATAACTCATGTGATTCAGTCCTTAGCCTTGCAATCATTATTTTGTTCTTGGAGATTACAACCTTTCATTGGTAGGTCAAATGTTCAAGTTTGTGGTTGGTGATGTTTTACAATAGCCTAGTTTTCTTTAATCTTAAACTCTTCCATCATTCCAAACTCAAAGGCTGGAAATTTCATTTTCAATTTTAGGTTTCATAATTCGAGTGAGTTAATTCAATTAAAAATTAAATACGCATGTAGGGTAAAGTTCATCCAAAGCTTGTTCAAGATGTACAACTGATGATTGTGGAACTTGGGTCAATCACTGTTCTTTGGGAGGAGCAATGGCTTAGCACACTACAAGATCTTCATGCAGGTAGCCTTTTTGGTCAATATATCTTGATGCTTGGCAATTTGCTTTTTAGTGTCAATTTTTCTTTTTGAGTCTAATTTTTTTCTAGTTATGAACAATGTGGTTTCTTGGTGGATTTTTCTATTGTCATCACTCTACCTATGAAAAGTTAATAAATATTATCTTTATAGGTATTTTTTAGTTGATATTTTCTATAATCTAATTCTTGATCAAATGAAAGATGGAACAAAAATATATGGTTGTATTTGTCTAGCTCATTCTAGTACTTTGAAGCCTATGAAATACCCTCGCAAAAAAAGAGGTCAGAAGTAAAGAAATGGAGTTAGGACAAGATCCCGTTTTTGTCACATCTTGATCCTATTAAAATATTAAATGTAATATTAATGGTCATCTTAGCTTTAGTTAGTCGTCAATTAACTTAGTTAATGTTTAGCAACTTCCGTTTGCACTTTAGTTCGTTTTAGCTTCTTTCTATTTTTTGTTTTACTTTGTTTCAATTAATGATTGTTTCCTTTTAGAAACATCGTCTTGTAAATTTCTTTATAAGGAGCTTTCGTCTCCTTTTGTAATCAAGAAATTATGAATATCAATTATCTTTTCATGGTATTAGAGCTCAGGCTCGAACCTGATTAATTTTAGAAATTTCTAACATGTTTTTTTTTTTTCGATTTTTTTTGTTTAAAATAAAAATTGAAGAAATTTTTTTAATATAGTTTTGAGAGCCAATTTTTTTTAAATCAAAGAATATTTTAGTGTAGATTTTCGAAGAAGATAGAAACTAATTTTCGAGAATTTTTTTCAAGGGAAAATCGCATAGTTGCCGGGAGACGCGTCTCCCCCCCTCTGAGACACGTCTCGGAGACGGAGACGCGTCTTCGACACCGCACCCGCACCCAGAGAATCCATTTCGCGTATGGAGACTTTCAAGACGTTTCCCGCCGTCTCCTACGTCTCCAAAACCTAAAAATGGCGTCTCCCGCAAGGTCTCCCGCGTCCTGTGTCACCGTGTATTTAAAAAGTGTATGAAATTTGTAAAAAATCATGTTTATATTCGTATGGAAAAATCAGCAGCTTTTTTTAGTGAAATATATTTTCGTGAAAGCATTTTCGTTTAGGGTTTTTAACGGGTCTTTTATAAAATCAATGCCCAAGCTGGTTTCCGCGAGTCTGGACACAGCTAGCAGCAAGGGCACACATTTTTTCTATATTGTGAGTGAGTGAGTTCAAGCGCACATTTATTTTGCAGCGTGTGACAAGAGGGCATAAGGTCAAGGCATGACGAGCCACGCGACCACGGGAGCAAGTCTATCCTGGCGTCGACCTGTAGATTGTGCCGTTACATATTTTTCCATAGGCTGTTGCGACTTGTTTTTAGTTTAAATTTTTCCTTTTAAGTTTTGTTTATAGGTTTTTCAATGTTTCATTGTTTAATAAAAAAAAATCGTGCATTTTACTTTTTTAAATGTGTATAAAAATCAATATTATTTTATTTTTATTAATTTTGTATTAAAAAAATTAGCATTTAATATATTTAAATTTAATATTATTTAACTTAATATTATTAATTTATATTGTGTTTTGTTATATTTTTAATATTATTTATTATATATTATAATAAATTTTATAATATTTATTATATACTATATATTATTAATTATATAGTATTAACTTAATATTATTAATTTGTATTGTCTTTTGTTATGTTTTTAATATTATTTATATATATATATATATATAAAATGTCATTATATTTTCAGATTTTCTATATATTATTAATTTTTATATTAAAAAAAAATTGGCGTCTCCAAGTACCCCCGTCTCCTATTTTCAAAAAAATGCCGTACCGGTACTGGTACCAGTCTCCCGTACCAGTACTAGTCCCAGTACTAGTCTCGTGACAACTATGGAAAATCGTGGGTTGTTTTTTTGTGGAAATCGTGCGACTTCTGAAGGTGTTTTGGTGGATTTTCTTCCTAAGATTTGCGGCTGTTTTTTTTTTCATTTAGTTTTGAGATGGGCTTTTTACTAGTTCAAAGGTTTTTTGAAGTCATCCTTCAGCCTTTTTCGTGCAGGTTATTTCTGTTTGTGGGCGCACGATTGATCCATTTGATGGACGCGTTTTCCTTTTACTTGGTCGCGATTTTCCTTTTGCGGGTTTTCTAAAAAGTCATGAGATCTTCTTGTGGCACGCGACCTCTAAGAACGAGCTTTTTTCAAGGGTTTTTCTGCCTCTCTCACGAAATTTTTGTAGCTACAAATCGCAGGTGAGTAGAAAGGATTCGAAGGATTTTCTTAGTAAAAAAACCCTGTAGGATTTTTTTCGTTTGAGCATGTTTTTTTTCCGACACTTTTGCTCATGATGTCACGTCTTTTTGGGCAAATTTTCTAGATTTTCTGATTGGGCGACCTGCTTTTTTCATGTCCCTGGGTTCTTTTCTGATCGTTTTTGGTGAATTCATGATTGGTTTTGCTTGCAACATGAGGGTTTTGTCTTCTCTTGTATGGCGATTTCTCTGCTGAGTTGTTTAGCACCATATTTTGGAGTTCGAGTTTTTTTGATGATTGGTATTTCTAAGGCAGATTTTCTGATCTGTTATGGACAAGATGTTTGAGAAAGTTTTTTGCTTTCATCTTAAGCATTTCGTAGAGTTTGACAGATTTGTGCAAAGTTTGCAAAATCAAGGGTTGAAATTTGTGATGGGTTCTTGAAGATCTGTTTTTGACGTTTTTTAGCTGCCTCCTAGAAAATTGAGGGTTTGCTGGCACGCATGCATGCATTGTTTATTTTTTGATGTTTTTATAGTTGGTCATTGAGCAGTTTGTAGGTATTTTTAGATTTTTTTGGCATTTCCATCATTGTTTCTGGACGATTGTAAAAATTGTGTTTTCATTGCAGCCTGAAGGGTTGTTTTTTGAGCTAGTTTTTACAGAATTTTCTGGGAATAATAAAAATTCTGCAAAGAGTTTTTTGAAATTTTTTCTATAAAAATTTTGTAGTTTTTTGAGGATTTTTTTTCTAAAAAAATCTTTACTTTTTTAGAGTTTTCGAAGGTTTTTTTGAAAAATCTTACAGTTCGTGAGTTGTGCCTGCTGATTGTCTAGAGTTTGTGCCAATTGATCACAACATTACCTCGTTTTTGGAAAACGGGAGGGATGGCGTCTTTGTCCAATATCATGTTGGAAAATACATAGAGGTTCAATGAAACATTCTACTACCTGGAAGCAACGAAAGCTCATTTTTTTCGAGTGTCGGTGTCTTGATTTGATTGTTCTGCGGGAAAGGATCAGTAATCACGAGGCGGTTATGCTTCTCCAGTTAGCAGTCACCAATGATATGTTTCCAGAAGAATTTGGGTAGACTAAGTTTATGTTTGTACGATGACCATTAAGGGAGGGTATTGAAATATTAAATGTAATATTAATGGTCATCTTAGCTTTAGTTAGTCGTCAGTTGACTTAGTTAACGTTTAGTAACTTTCGTTTGCACTTTAGTTCGTTTTAGCTTCTTTCTGTTTTTTGTTTTAGTTTGCTCTAGTTAACGATTGTTTCTTTTTAGAAACATCGTCTTGTAAATTTCTTTATAAGGAGCTTTCATTGCCTTTTGTAATCAAGAAATTATGAATATCAATTATCTTTTCAGATCCTATGCTACATTTATTTTCCAGTATATTGATGAGAGTCTAAGACTATTGGACATCATTTATGATTGTTTGATTATCTAGTATTTACATGTGTGTGATTGGCAACTTTGATGGTTAATCTTGATGCATTGAAATGAAATGGAAATAATTATCATATTGTGATTATGAGTTTAATTTCTTTTATGTGCTTCGGCTATGGGTTTTAAGGACTAACCTACTGATGTGCGACTAAGTGCGACTGAGTGCAAGTGCATGTCTAAGGCGAGAACATGGTTGAGGTAGGGGTATCCTAGCCGCTTAGCAATGAATAGTATGATGGAATCCTGAGGCATTCACACACTTGCGTAGTCGCATCCTTTTTCATTAAATAATTGCGTTGTGTTAATATGATTATGTTATTGTTTTGTGCGTAATGATTACATTTTATGGCTATTGTGTTTGTGAAAATAATTTTATGTCTCATGATTTTTTTTTTTATGTTTGTGAAAATAATTTTATGTCTCATGATTTTTTTTTATGTTTGTGAAAATAAATGTAAGTGGATAAATTAAATTAATTGATTTGCTGGAAAAATTAAAGATTTTATTTTCACAATAATTCATTTATAATAATAATAATAATAATAATAATAATAATAATAATAATAATAATAAATATATATATATATATATATATATATTTTTTTGATCCGTAAGGTGATGATTTTTTATATATATAAAGAAAAATATACATTCGTCTGCTATGCAGGAATAAAAACATTGATGTTCTTCAGATAGCCAAAAAACAAACACTGAAAAGTTCAACCAGTTACGTATTGGAAGCACCGAACAAAGGGTAAACACATAGTCATCCTTCAACAAAATTTGCAAAAAACTAAACCCTGGTTCGAAGAAGCTGCGAGTATCAAGACAAAGCTAAACAAAAGACCAGAGAGACACCAACCCGTAGCCCGCTGAGTTACCAGAATCCATTTACCTCTGCAAAACAGACGAAAGCTTCCACCCAATCCGTTCCCACCACTGGCACTAACTTCACTTTTTGCTTCAAAAACTCCACTGCCATTTCTGTCAGCTTGCGGTGTCTAGATAAATCGGGGCCTTTAAGGTCCAGAAGAAAGGGGTAGACCTTAACCGCATCATCCGAGTCCCACATAGAAGCAAGGTCCGCAGGGCGCGGTATGCCTTTACCCAGAAGAGCCGCTTTTAGAGTAGTGTCGATGCCTCCGAGCAAGTCTTTCCGAAACATTCGCATCATTAATTCTTTAGCCATCGACTTCGGGGTGGCAATATCCAAGAGTGAAGCGAGGGACCTGGATGAAATTTGGGCGTTGTCTCGAGCATATTCTTTTCGCTCTAATGTCCCTTTCCAAGAACCATCTTCACTGCTGCAACCGACACCGGGTCGTCCTCGAGCAGGATGCGTTTTAAACGCTGGTCTGTTACCTCCCGAAATGCAATTTGTCTTTCCGTTGCCATTAAGGAGACAGGAGTGTCGACACCAAAGGATTCAAGCCCTTCCGCCGATATGATAATGGTGAACTTCGATTTTGATTGCCTCTCCATTGCCCCAGAAATAACCGGTGCACCCTGCAAAATAAACACAAAGGCAAAAACCAAAGAGCCGAACCTAAATTTGGGAACAGTCATTATGATATTAATAGAAAACCTTAATAATGATCCGCCAGCCATCGCATACGGAACCAGATTAATGGCTTTACATAACTGTCCTTCGCATGAGTAGAAATGCTTCCCCAGTCACTTCAGCTTAGATCTGTTATCAATGCAAATTGTGGTGATTACCACACAGCACGTTTGCGCCCAGAATAAGGACTACCGTGCGCTACGTGTCCCTCAGTCGGGTTCGTGAAAACTAAGCCCAACATGCCTTGAAACCCACTCTTTTAAAATTTGAATTATAATGCTGCCTATTAACCCTTACCATAAACTTCCGCATTCCGCTAAGTTTAGCCGGTTGTCTTGATTGCTATACACCAAGCCCGATTGCCACCCGTCCGTCCCGTCCTCCACCTCAAGACCACCTAGGCACCCCGTGTCTGTGTGAGGGTCGGAGGGGGAGGAGCCCACCCATCCACCCACAAATATATATATATATATATATATATATATATATATATATATATATATATATATTATTTTAAACTATTTTTAGAATTTATTAACTCTCATATATGTATATATATTATTATATACATTATTATATATATATATATTTTATTTTAAACTATTTTAGAATTTATTAACCCATAATAATAATAATAATACTACTACTACTAATAATAATAATAACAATAATATATATGAGAGTTAATAAATTCTAAAAATAGTTTAAAATAAAATTACATGAAATAAAGAACATAAAAATTAATTAAAGAAGTTATATATAAAAACTATGGTTATATGCTTATACATATAACTCATCATGGGAGCAAAAAGTGCCATCGACACCTGGGAATAAACATACTCGCGCCATTGTGAGGCGCTGCATTAGATTGGACTATCGACCCACACACCATTCACCCATGCGCACCCTCATTGCATATCACGTGATCACAATCGGGAGGTAAAATAGAAGTGACCAAGAGACAGATCTCGGATGGTGCAAAACCCAATGCTCATAATAGTCGGGACATATCGAGCCGCAATGCATATGTAGGAGTCTGGCTTGTAGCTACATTGACGCAGGTTGGGAACATATTCTAATCTGATCTGGGCAAGTCCTTAGTTGTGAAATTCTTTGTACACTTCATTGCGTACTGGGACGCAATAAATAAAATTTTGAGTCTCTCCTGTGCGACTCGTGGGGTCTTTGGCGATTACCATCTCATCGGTCTGAGCATTATTTTTCCCTATGATCATTTAATTATATTTTCGGGGGAGTATTTTCAGTGTGTATCAATTCAATACTGTAACTTATTATTTCAGAATTTCAATTACTATTGCTATGTTGTGAAGTATGCAATGCTGTACGTTTTCTTTACTGTGAAGCATTAATCGCAAGGCGTCATACTCAATTCTGTTATTCCCATAATTGTCTTCAATCAATCGTTTTGTTGTGAAACCGTGTTAAGTATATTACAATGGTATCAAAGCCTTGACCCTGCCAGCTTGTGGATCCATTTGGTAAAAGAGCATGGATTGGCGATTGAAATGCCGCCCTCAAATAAGGGACACAAATCTTGATCAAGAGCAGTATCAAACTGAAGCCTCCGAAATTTTGGACGAAAACCAAAGCATGTTTGATCATGCAAAGGCTTGTATTCCCCTTGATGAGTACTTGAGAGCACACGAGTCCTACTACTCCCACGAAAGAGAACTTTATGACTACATAAGACGGATGAAGAAAAATGAGGAAAAGATGAAAGAGCCGGAGCCAAAATGACAAAAGGAGGTACAAGAGGACACTATAATGAGGTATGATGATTTTGAGGTAGTGATTTTGAACAATAGTTTTTTCATTTGCACATGATCATGAGATAGAAGAGTATCATAAGGACGAGGAAGAATCTTGCCTTGTGGAGACATAAGAATTTCTTAACGGTACTTCAAAAGAATGTTTGGAGGCCCGAGGCAAAGATGATTTGGTTGATTGCAAGAAACAAGGTTTTGAGGAGTACATGAAGACTAAAGAAGACACCAAACTAGTCATGTTGAGTCCATATCACGGAGGTATGGTTTCATTTGATATTCCTTCACTGCCTTTGCATCATGGTTTGGATATATTTGAGACAAATGTTGCCCATGCATATGATGATGAGCTATGAGGGTTGGATAAGACTGATTTGACATTACGGGATCATATGGAGGATAAGGAAGTCATAGCTATGAAGGATCATGTGGTCGAAGTTTCTACTCATTGCTTGATGGTGATCCCTCGATGGAGCATGATGATGACCAAGTGTCCACACATGAAGACCATACTAAGGAGGAAACGAACTTGAAGAAACAAGTAGAGGAGGTACAATCCGAAATGTTGCATGAGAGCATTGACGCCATAGTTACGAGACTCGGACTCGGCTCGGACTTGGCGACTCGGCGACTCGGACTCGGACTTGGCCCAGACTCGGCAAAATGAAAAAAGTTGAAAAAACCTTAGAAAATTAGAGATTTTTAAAGATTTAAAACTTGTTTCAAGCACCCTTTATTGAATACAACACAAATAAAAGCAAATTTGATCACATACACAAGTATACAATGATCACATAAGTATAAAGTACACAAATTGTAGTTGCGCTGCTGAAGGAAATAACATACTTTGATATATAAAATTAGTCAAATGTATAGAAAACTCATGGAATATGAAATCCATGACATCAAATGTTCCATACAAATATGAAATATCAAAAGATTCAAAACAATAGCTATAAGCCTATAAGTCTATCACTCTATGCCTATGGCATAGTGGAGCCAACATCCTTCCTACGAAGGCGTCTAAAGGTCCTGGATGATGTTGCAGTTGCAGCCATAGTCTCTGCCTGTGTCTGAGTCCCCATACCACTCTCACCACCAGTAGCTATGTCTCCTCGTGCTCTAGCCTCCTCCTCAGCCATGGCTACAACCTCAGCCTCTCTCTCTGCCTGGTCCACCCAATCAAGGTCCTCGTCACTAAAGACTGCGTCTGTAGCCTCAGTGATCCACTCAGACTGTGGATCAACCTCCTCTAAACAGATCGGGGTGTTGTCGTGGTCAAAAGCCTTCCTGTATCTGAGCCGAAGGTTGTAATGAACATATACCAGGTCATTCATCCGCTCCACTGTCAATCTATTGCGCTTCTTGGAGTGTATGTGCTCAAACATACTCCAATTGCGCTCACAACCGGATGAACTGCATGGCTGGCTCAATATTCGTATGGCAACATTTTGCAGGTTCGGTGTATCAGAACCAAACATCTCCCACCATCCATCTGAGATGAGAAAAAGAAACAAAATCAATCTCATTTCAAGTTTCAAGTTCAAGTTCAACATTTAATAATAAATTATAATATAAAAAGATGAAAATTATGGCCTTAAATATATTTTTACCTGGCATTAATGTTGTCCTACTATCTTTGCACATTTGACGTGCAAAGAAGTCTCCTCGTGCCTTAGTGAAGGCATCTATCTCCTGCACTATCTGTGTAGTAACAGCGGGCAACATTCTCTCTATCGTTGAGTAGAGCCCACTAAGAATTTCTCTATCTGCACGGAGATCACGGCGGAAGTGGAAGGCCGGATTTAGGAAACATGCGGCTGCATGGATGGGCCTATGGAGTTGGTTTTGCCATCTCCTATCAATGATCTCCCAAATGGGACGATACTTATCATCAACTCCACCATAGACTGATCTAATGGCCTCTTTGGCCCTATCCATGCCCTCATATATGTAGCCCATTGCGGGCTTCTCCCCATCTGCAACTCGTAGGAGAACTAGCAAGGGCTCAATAAACTGCAAAGTGCAAACATGTTTCACAAATAAGTAAGTGTGACTGTCAACGAAAATGAACAAATAAAAGTAAGATATGATTAAAAATTAAAACATAATAAAGAATTAAATGTTACCTTCACAATCTCATCTGCTGGTGTCCAAAACCCTGCCTCATCAAATATGCAATCAGCCACAGCAATCCCTGCAGTGCTTGTAGAAAAGGATGAGGAAGACCACTCCTCACTAGCAAACATGCGCCTCAAAGGTGCCCTTGACCGAATCAAGGATTTCAACATGATAAAATTTGATGCAAACCGAGTGATGCCAGGACGAGACAACTCCCTCAACCCCGTGTATTGCCTCATAAGGTTAAGCACCCATGCATGATTGTAAACAAATTTGCAAATGTTTCTTGCTGATTCCATACATGTTTTTATCCATGGGAGCTTGCCAAGATCCTCCATCATGAGGTCAATGCAATGGGCGGCACATGGAGTCCAAAATATAGTTGGGTGCCTCTCCATCAATAATCTACCAGCCGCAACATAATTTGCTGCATTATCTGTCACCACTTGCACTACATTTTCTTCCCCCACATCGGCTATCACCTCCTCTATAGCCTCACATAGGTATGTGGCATTTTTGAATTGGGCGGAAGCATCAATGGACTTTATGAAGACAGTGTCACTTGCAAAAATAAGCAAAACCAAATTACCAATTATTCAATAAATTAAAAACATAAATCAGCCTCATTAAATTATTAATAACTAAATCAAATTCAAATATCAATGTATTAAGGTAAGTACAATTACCTCCAAAGGAAACTAGAAAGTTCAACAGCATCCTATTTCTCCTATCGGTCCAACCATCAGTCATGATGGTGCAACCAATCCTCCTCCATTGCACACGCTGCTCCTCTAATTGTGCTTTCACATCCGCCACCTTTTGAGTCAAAAGTGGGCCCTTTAATTCATCTTCGCTGGGGGCTTTGAACCCCACCCCACATATGGTTATTGCATCAACCATGTTTTGCCAAAAAGGAGACCTAAAACATGTCATAAAATGAAAAGATTTAAGTTTTTAACTTTAAATTTGAATTCGATAGCGAGATACATCTAAATTCTAAAACAATAAAATTTAAATATAAATTTTAAAACAATTAAATGAAAAAAGAATTACCTGGCTACATGGAAGGGAATGGTGTAGTAGTACCAAAAGTCTGCAATTGTTTTTTTTGCTGCATCGTGTGCATCCTTGTTCCAACCCATGCTCTCAAGCGACGGTTGGGAACCAGGAGTAGTGCGTGGTACAAAATATGAGTCCACCCTAGATTTACGAACTCTAGGGCCAATACTAATATTGCCACTACCACTAGCAGTAGCAGTGCCACTACCACTAGCAGTAGCAGCGCCACCAGCACTAGAAGTATGCATAGGAATAGATGGTGCAGAAGCAGAAGCACTAGCACAAGCACTAGGACTAGGACGGTATGGAGGCATGGAAGAAGCATCTCCAACAACACCAAGTCCCTGTCCAACTCCAACACCTACCAACTCCTCCCTCTGTCTCTTTCTAATTTCTTTTTGCCTTTCAAAATTTTCTAATTGCACCTGCACTTCACGAACAGCCTCAATAGGTGCTCGGGTGCAGCCCACTGCATCATGGATGGGTATGCGTGCAAGGTGGTATTTCAATCTATTTATGCCTCCATGATATATTGTTTTGCAGTATTTACATTTTGCTTCTCCTCTTTTCATTCCGGGAAAGATTTCAGCATGTTTCCAAGCAGGGTCTTTTCTGACTGGGGTTTGAGACATTGTGAAAATAATAATATGGTTTGATTTGCAAATGAATGTGGCTGCAATAACAAGTAGGGTTTGTAAAATTATTTAAGTTGCAAGTAGGGTTTGTAAATAAAAATGCAAACTATAAAAATTTAAAAACAATGATTTTACAAATTACAATGAATTATTTGTTAAAAAAACACAAAAAAAACCGTTAAAATCAAACTTACCTCTTAGAGTTGGCTTGGAATGCAATGCAAACTCCTTCCAATCACTAGCAATGAACTTTCAATGCACCTCCTTAGCAGTATGAAGCTTCCCAAATGATATATGACCTTGCTTTTGTTTTAAACAATTTGCTGGTTGCCCTGTCTTGTCCTCCTATTTTTCTTCACAACTCTCTCTTCTCCTCCTATTTTGCCAAAAGAGTGAAATGAGGTTGCTTTTAGGGTTGGAGAGAACATATAGAACAAAAAAAAAACTAACTTTAACTTTTAGTTTTATGATTTTTTAGTGTTTTAACTTCTTGTTGCCACGGCCGGGTCCCAGGCTCGGGACTCGCCGAGTCTGGCGAATCCGGCGAGTCCGGCGAGTCCGGCTCTGGACTCGGCAGGTCCGAGTCCGAGCTCCCCAGACTCGGCTAGGCTGGCTCAGCCCGGGACTCGCCGAGTCATGGCGAGTCTAGGCGAGTCTCGTTACAATGATTGACGCACATCCTTTGAGAAGCCAACTAAGGGTCAACAAAGGTATGGTTGGTTTAACTCTACATCACTTTGATCATATTCATAAGATGATAGCAACTTTGTGTTGGAAGATTCTAGAGAAGCATGGTGATTTTGAGGAGTTGCATGAGCTCAAGGAATCCTTGATGGTAGTCAAGTCCAACTACCTATACTTGCTAGCAGATAGAAATTATCTCCTCAATTTGAGTAAGATATACTATGATGCTTTGAGAAAGGAAGAAGATAAGGTAGATGAGCATGGCGGAGAATTGAGCATAGCACAATCTTCATCTCACATAACAGGATTCGAAAGTCATACATAGACCGCGTCCATGGAAGAAGACAACATGAAGATGGCCCAAGAAGGGATTATGGAAGATGAATCTGAAGGATCCTATGATGAAGATATAGGGACATATACACATGGTGATCATAGTGACATTATCACAAGGTACGAAGTCAATTCAGATTTTGATATGCATTTTAACAATTCATTGTTTTGGCATAGTCTTGAGGATGATTGGAAGAATCAGTTCAAGGTGACTAGGGATGAGGAGGTTCAAACCTTGTCTAAGTTGGATGGCACAAGGAGTGTCCTTGAGGATTTCATATAGAGGGTAGCTACGAGATAGGGTGAACTAAGCATCAGCCTTAGAGATTTGATAGGGATGAAGGACACTATGGAAGGCGCCAAATCGGCATACTTACATTTGATCAAGGACAAGGACAAGCCAATTGAGTATGCGGACACAATGATAGCTACTTCCAGAAAGTGTGTGAAAGAGGTTGGACAAATTATGGAGGAGATTGACAGCATACAAGAAGACATTCTGCAACATTTTTAGAGGTGTATGACTTGTCATTAGGGCAAGCCATGGCATCTTCCATGTTCACCATTCATGATAGAGTCGGAGGAGCGAAATGATTGTTTAAAAATGGATGGCATAGTTCGCATTTGGAGGATTGAGGCAGGAGAATCTTCGCATGGTGGATACATTTTGGGATTCACTTGGGTTCCGGGAGTTAGCATGGAGTTTGGTATGATCCATGACAAGGGAGTTCAACAGCCACCTTGTGGGTTCTTCACGAGGCCCTGGAATTCGGGGGTTTGTTCATAGACGCATAGATTGTTTCATCACTATGAGCAAAGCAATGTTGATATCAGAGTAGTGTGGTGGACTTCACTATTGCAGGGATAGAGTAGAACCAAGTTCATCCACGAGTGTTGGTGGGACACCTCCCATGATGCTCCTTGGCATTGCTTGAGGACAAGGAATTTCTAGGATGGGAGGACAGTCATGTCCCCGATTTGGGACCGTTTGCAACTAGGCGGGAAAAAGCATTTTTAAATGTTGAATTAAAAATAATATTAAAATAATAAAACTATTTAAAATAATATTAAATAAATAATAATTTAAATTATTAAACAATAATATTTAAATTATATTTGTTGTCTGGTTGACTCTTTGTTGGCACTTAAATATTATTCATCTGCTTTGTGGCTGACTTGTTGGTTGGTGTTACGAGTTAACTATATATTGTGTTCGTGGGCTTTGTTGGAGGATCATCGAATGAAGACATCGAGTTTGACAGCGTAGTTGGTCATTTCCTGGAGAGACGAAAATCTCTTTAGTGGGCAACAGGGTAGGACATCAATCCCCCTGTGTTTCATCCTTATCTGGCATTTCCGTTTATCATCCCTGCAATTTCATCTTGGCTAAGTCTATTCACTAGTGCAGATCGACTTGTCTGGAGGCAGCTAGGAGACACAACACTTGCGCTGGGTAGAAGTCCTCACGCTAATCCCTTCCTGGCCGACGTAACTCATCACGGGAGCAAAAAGTACCATCAACACCTGGGAATAAACATATTTGCACCATTGTGAGGCGTTGCATTAGATTAGACTATCAACCCACACACCATTCACCCATGCGCACCCTCATTGCATATCACGTGATCACAATTGAGAGGTAAAATAGAAGCGAGCAAGAGACGGATCTCAGATGGTGCAGAACCCAACGCTCATAACAGTTGGGACATATCGAGCCACAATGCATATGCAGGAGTTTGGCCTGTAGCTACATTGACGCAGCCTGGGAACATATTCTAATCCGATCTGGGCAAGTCCTTAGTCGTGAAACTCTTTGGACACTTCATTGCCTACTGGGACACAATAAATAAAATTTCGAGTCTCTCCTATGCGACTCATGGGGTCTTTGGTGATTACGATCTCACCGGTCTGAGCATTATTTTGCCCTGTGATCATTTAATTATATTTTTGGGGGAGTATTTTCAGTGTGTATCGATTCAGTATTGTAACTTATCATTTCAGAATTTCAATTACTACTTCTATGTTGTGAAGTATGCAAGGCTGTATGTTTTCTTTACTGTGAAGCATTAACTGCAAGGCGTCATACTCAATTCTGTTATTCCCATAATTGTCTTCAATCAGCTGTTTTGCTGTGAAACTATGTTAAGTATATTACACATAAACACATATACACAAACACACACATATATGTATGTATGTACATACAAACATATGTTTATGTATATGTAACAGAGCTGGTGTGCATATGTTATCAAACTGATTTTTCATGAATTAACTTGCAAGACATGGAAGTTAAGTCAATTATTGAATAAAATGGAAATAGTTTCACATTTACAATTACATTTAGTAATGCATGACATAAGAACAGTAATGCATAAACCCTAATTGCATGAAGTAGAGAGAAGACATTAAAAGATCAATGCATGTTAAAACTAGTTGCATGTAAAGACATGAATTGCATGTCAATGATTTATTTTACTATTACTATGCATGTAAAGTTGAAACAATGAAAGATGTACAATTGAACATTTGCATCAAAGAAAAAAGTAAATATTTAATTTTATGAACATTATGCATGTTATTGTTTTCTATTGTGTATTGTGTTTACCTTCCAAGATAGGGTGCTAAATATGGGCTAACAGAGAAGGACCTCTTTTTCGAGATTTTCCGTTTATTTCCAGTGCTTTGGCCAAAGTCATGTGTTCATTAAAATAAATGAAATTTACCTAGCAAATTTATTTATATGTTTCTCTGCCATATCTTGATAGTAGGGCATTGCATATTCATGATAGAAATGCATGTAGATATATCAGGCTTGCATCGGGATTCCCTCTTGCTATTTGTTTCTAGGTTGCTAGGTACTCCGTGCAGGGTTGGGTATTCTTCATGTTAGGAAGAATTTCGAGGAACCGTAAGCTTCTTGGTTGGGTGGAAAAGCGCTTGAGCCATGTTCTTGTCTCTTGACTTGCGAATGACTGTGAGGGTCAGTGGCGGTCAAAGATTGTATTGTATATTGCTCACATTATTCTTGTATCATATTTGTTTTGTACTTCCAAATTGTATATTTAGATGACTATGTGGCATGAGAGCCTGAGTTGTATTCTTCTATAATGTATATTATGTGCTTTTACTTGGAAAACAACACTACACATATGAGGACGTGTTATGACATTTATTTATCTAATGAAGTTGCTTTATTCTATGTCCATGTTATGAGATAATGAGTTATATTTTATTTTCGTGAGATTGTTTTGGGTCACGATCCTTACAGTTTTAGGTGATTTTCAGTCTTACCCTGAGTTTCCGGGATGGGGATGACAGGGGACGACGGGAAAAGTCTCCAAGTCCCTGATTTTTCAAGCAAATTTTGGGGACGGCTAGGGGACGACTATATAAAATATAGGAAAATTTAAAATATAAAGGGAAATTTAAAATATTCATATGAAAACATGGATAAAGCATGCATATGTACATTATAGAAACTTAGCATATAACATTTGTGTTAAGAATTCCTTGTCATAGCTGCCATATAGTTTTTTTTTCAATTATGATATGAAAATCAAAATAAAAAACACAGAGTACACTATCGTCGTCCCCTATCCTTGGGACATCCCCGGGACGGGAATGGGGGGATTTAGACCCGGGGATGCGTCCCTGGGTAACATTGAATCCTGATGATTTTACTTTTAAGCCGTGGGTGTATGACAATTTAAGAGAACTCATGTATGTATATTCTAAAGCTATTTTTGACCAACCAAAAACTAGGGATTTAAGTATGCAATACAAACAAACTGAAAATAAAAATCTATCTTTTTGTTTTTAGTCTAGGGCACAAGGTGATTCAACACTTCTACGGTAGAAAAGAGATTTTATATTTTTTTTAATCTACTGTAGGAAAATACCTAAAACAGCTAATTAATGCTTGCAAGATTCAACAAAACATGAAGTCTGAAAATTACAAGTATTGAATTAAACATATGTACAAATAACTATGAATTAAATATGAAGATTTGTATAGAAAGCTACAAATCTTCTTCTAAAAAAGTGTGCAATACAAAACTCGTAAAAATAATTAGATTGTAATTCACTCATGAGATAATAGAACACGAAAAACAAAGACCCTTTGAACAACAATTTTAGCAACAAGCACAAAAATTACTACTGAAATTTAAGTGGAAATGATATGTATTTATAAAGTTTACAAAACAGTGCATGAAAAACTAATGAAAATCTAACCAAAACTTATAATCTAAGAACAGTTAGCTTGCAACCAAACCATTCCCAAAATAGAATATTGTCCAATAAAATACAATATAAAACCAAAAATGGCTTTTTGATAAAATAACTCTCTGAAATAAAACCACTAGATAATAATCTAAAATCTCACATCTCCTAAAATAAGAGATCTCAAAAATAGAAGAATCCTCAAAAAACATATAAGGCCAAAAATAGAGGCAACTAAAAATAGATACTCAACAACTCCACTTGATGGCCCTGGTGCAGTAGCAACATCCTAGATACCTTGAAGGGACTCATGAACTTTAGATTCATCGGGTACAACCACCAAATCCATTTCAACAATATGCATTTGTAGCATTTGTCCAATCTCTGAAACTAACGTCTTTAATTCTACTGATTTTTCTTTGCCTTTATGGATTTGTATAGTGATTTTAGCCAATTCATACATGCTGCTGACATGTTGGGCTTTCCTAGATCTCTTTCTCACTAACCACTAGAACACACTGTATCTCATTCAGATCAATTGTCACGCCATATTCCTCAAAATATTTACAAGGAATATTGGTTAGGGAATAGGAAATAAGCTCTTCTACTTTATTCAATTTCTTTTTGTTCATATAAAGTAGAACAACCTCATCTAGCATCCTCATAAAAAAATTGTATGACCCCTTTCCATGTAAAAATCTGTTTTTATGTAACTTATTTAACTATCTTAGGTTGTTGATAAGTTAAAAATTATATGCAATTTGTTCATAAATAGGAAGCTTATGAGACATAACTTTTTCTCATTTCTGTAGTTTCATATTTTTCTTCATTTGCTTTGGTTATCAAAGTATATAACTTTCCCAACACCATAGTACCTTGTTGGCATATCTCATCAATTCAATGTTTCATATTCATCCCATGTATGACTAGCTGATCTAATTGCCTTTGCTCATTAGTAGACTCTAGAATTTGAGTCACAAGTCCTGTAGGGTTTTGAATGGGCTGCAAGAGGCAAGTTGTGAACCCTCAGAATTGTTTGATTTTAGCCTTCAAGGCTGTTTTGTCTTCTCCATCTTTGAAGACTCTTTCTTTAATGTTCTCAATGACATCCTCCACATATTTATATCAGCATGTCATATAATATCCCCCAAATTAGCCCTGACTATTTGAACATCTGTTGGATCAACATCCTAGATTCCTGTGTAGTCTTATCTTGTGGGTGAATAGCTGTTTCCGTTACCAAATGACCATCAGTAGTTCTTTTCACTCTAGATTGTCTCTTGGGCGTCATCAGTTTTGATTCTTCAATAATGGAGCAGAGTGTAATTAAGTTGATTTGGTAAGAAGGTGAAATTTTTCTTTTTCTTCTAAACACAGATTTCACCCACTTTGGTGCTTTTTTTTCTTCTAATCTTGTATTCTTGAGGAATCTCTAATGGGAGAAGAAATGTCAAAGACAGGGGGGTAGTTTAGGAGAAGGAATGGTATTAACAGGAGATGTTGGAATTTGGGAATGGGGTGGAGATGGAACATGAAGAGGAATATGAGATTTCTGCTTTATGGATGTTAAGGCAACATCTTTAGGTATGTTAAAAGATTATGGTGTCATAGGTCATGAGAAAAGGGATCGAGAAGGAGGAGAAGTAGGAAAAGGAAACATGGTAGTAGAAGACATAATCCATGGTTCACAACTATGTTGAATGATAGGGAAATTACCAATGCTCTTCTTAGCAACCAACTTCAACTTACCAATCGTTAGGGCTGGATTTGTATCATCTATCACCTTCTCTTTATTGTTTCTTTTCCTATCTTGACTAACTTTGCCTTCTGCAATCATTATACCTACTAATGTTCTAGAAGAAGATGAAGGAGGCACATTTGTTGGAGTTGGCTTTGGAATCTGAACCTTATCCTTTCCTGTTCCTGCAGCTTTTTTGGTCTTTTTTAATTGAAAGAAAACTCTACTATAACTTAAGACAACCTTGGCCCTTTCCTAGTTCGAAGTACTCTCCTTCTTTGCTCAATTCATTGAACGTTGAGGCTGCTGATCGGTGTTAGTCGTCACAAACCAAGGAGATAGAGTTTTAGATTAATCAACTGCAAGATCTTTGGACATATTCTTTAGGGTTATACCAACAAATTGTTTAGTAGTCATTTGACTATAATCTCTTATTCAGACCTCAAATTCATTTGCACAATTTTCCCAATAGTCTTCAACATTTTGAAGATCCCTATATTTACCTCTCAATCTATCCACCATGAAGAATCTTGGCATTTCACCCATGATGAATTTAGAATCAATGGCATAATTATGCTTATATATGCTAAATTGGATTGAAAAGCCAACCTCTGACTTATATGTTGCCCTCTCAGATGAAATTGAACCTTTAAAATTTTCCGTAGGTATGCCATGATGAAGACTTTATCACTTGGATATTTTGGCAATATATAAGGATGTGATGTAAAACCAAATACCTTGATATAAGTGAAAGTCAAACTAAATTTACTAGTAGGCGCAATCCAAAATCACTACCTTGATGTGGTCTAAAATATGCACATTCGTATGATCATCGATCTTAATTATTGAAGGCATCAAGAAGACAACATTCGCACTCCTATAGTGTTTCAAACAACATACTCTAATTGTACTTGCTTCGATATCATAGAGTAAACAATATAATAAATGCCAAAAACTAAAAGAATTCATAGCAGCAATTACACAATGATTTCTTGATATATTTCATTCACAAGTTATGCAAGTTTTGTTCAGTGAAATTCCATACACATGGTTCCTTGTTCTTGTCTACAATAAGAGTATATAAAGTGGCTGACGGTTACTGAGAACTACCAATTGTCGGCAACTTCCAACCATTTACATTTGAGAACTAATTATGCCAATGATAATTAAAAATAATAGAATTATTTTGCTAACTAAATCAGCCCCCCCAAAATGAAAGTCGTCTTCCCGACGATTGGAAAACAAAATTGGAAGACTGAATAAAATGAACTAAGGGGATGGATGAGAAGATGTATGTTGTACCCAAACCAATTTTTTTGCTTCATTAAGGCATTTTTCTTAAAAAAGTCTAAACCTTGCTAAAATGATATCAAATACAGTTTTTGGGCAATATCAAGCATGGAGTTTTGTCAATGTTGTGTTAGTCAAAGGCAATATCCATTGATTAGAACCTGAATCGGGGACTCAGAACGAAGCATTTCATGATGGAGGAGCATTTCACGACGACAATTATACCTTTGTATGGTCATTTCAGTGACTAAGACGAAGATTTCAGTGGTCAATTTATGAAGATTTCTCAAGGAAAAGCAAAATTGCGCCCCTGTAGCTCAGGGGCGCCCTTCTTTTTGAAGGCCAAGATTTTGTGGCATATGCTCATGAATACAGTCAATCTCTTCAGAATTACCCCAGTTATCCGATGAGCTATCCTGCAAGGCTATCCGAGACTCGTAACTCCGATAACTAACGTCAGAAGTTGAAGATTCCATAGGTTGCAGATTGTAAAAACTTGTCACTCTTCAACTTTTGTGCCCCTGTAGCTCAAGGGCGCACTTCTTAAAGAGGGGTTAGATCTTGGTGTTCCTGATTGTTGATGCATCTAATCTTTTCACGACTAGTCTGCCTATCCGACGAGCTATCGAATGCAGTCATTCGAGTCCCAGAGCTCCAACAGTCAATGTCAGAAGATGAGATTACAAAGAGAGTTCATATCACATAAATTTCTCAAATGGTGAAATTGCGCCCTTGTATCTCAGGGGCGCCCTTCAAAATGACCTCTGAGATGAAAGAGTTTGTAGATGAGGTCTTCCTGACATCTGTGCTACTCCAGTCCGGTTTCACAACGCACTAGTCAGCCTGTGAGTCCGAAATTCTGAAAGATCGTGGCAGAGATTTTACCAGGCACATAAATCAGAGGGTGGAGAAACATGAGATATATATTGTAGCCTCTTTAGGCCAGGGGCGCACAACCTTTAGGCCTGTCAGATGGAGTTGTTTGCTTTCACAGTCTTCACAGGACTTGTGCGCAATTACTCCAGCTATTCAACTAGCCCAACCATTAGCCTTCGGGTTTTGGCAAACGCTCGTACGTGTGAGGTCTTTTGCAAAATACTGGAAAACGAAGACAGCTCAGAAAATGGCCAAGTCTGGTCGTATATTCCATCTTGGTAAAGGCGCCTTTCTTTTTGAGGTCTTAGAAGCAGTTTTCTTGCTTCGTCACCTCCAGAGACATCTCTCGTGGATCCTTCTGGCTACGCGTTGAGACAGACGGTGCTCAAATCAGGCCATCCCAGCTCCCGATATCACAGGTCAAAGTAGGGCATCTGGTTGAGAGTTGTATTTTTGTCAAAATGGAGTTTGAGCCTTTTCAAGCCAGGGGCACCCTTACTTTTGGGGTCCTTAATGCAGCTTTCAGATGCCTTGCATATATTTGTTGGATGCAGAATACCTTTAGTCATGCAGTGAGCCTGTTATCCAGTCAACAGGGTTCACCGTTTGTCATCAACAGCTGTTTGAAGCGTCAGATGTCAGTATGGAGAAATGGTTTAAGTCTGACACCTGAAAATCAATTTAATCAAGGGCGCCTAATTCTTTGAGGTGTTAAATGATGGATTTTGCAGTGAGGACTCCCAGCAGGCATTTCTTCCTTGTTCTGTAGGCTTCGCAATGAATACACCTACTCAGTCCCAACATCACCTGGTCACCTGGAAATCAGTGTCGAAGATGGCCAGTTGTAACTTTGTAGTCAGCTACAAAGTAGGAAGTTAGTAAAAAACGTGATATCTTGAGCAAATAGACGCCTGTGAGGACAAATGAGGACTTTTTGAAATAAATGAAATTCGCTGGGTGAATCCAAAAGCTTTACTTGGTTTGTCAACTGATTAAAATAATATTTAATATTTATTTTTGCATATTTGAGCATTAAAGGGCGATTTTCTAAAATTGGCGCCTCTTTGTGCTGGATTTTCAAATTGCATGATAATTGAAAATATTATTATTTTTATTTCGGACTTCAAGTCAGTCTCAGTCCAAATTGAAGGGGTCCAATCAGAAGCTTTCTATTTTAGTCAAGGTTTTTAAATCTTGCAGTGAGCATTATGGTGCAAATTTTCTCTATTTATTTATGGCGCCTATCATTAAATATTCATCCAGCTTAAGCAAAATTCGTATTTCTTCATAGCAGAGGCGAATTCTCACAGGTTGGGCCAATTTATCATCAACAATCAAAATCAGAAGCATCAAACAATTCTTTTTGCAGGTTCAAGTTCACATTCATCAGCAAATTTGAAGAACAGGGGGCGATTTTCACATAAGAACATAGAAAAAACGTCGTTTTCCTCTTTGATTCTCAAATTTCTCTTAAAATTCAATTTGCATGTTCTTGAAGTTGGCAAATTTTGGCAAGTCTGATCATCTGAATCGTTTCTATATAGCTTCCTCAAATTAAAATCATGTGCTTGAATTTTTAGGAATTTTTAACTCTAGAGCATCAGTTCTCGACTTTCTAATTTTCTCAACTGAAAATTCTTTGCATGGTCAAGTAGAAGTCAAATTTTCGCATTTTTGACGTTCTGGGTTGTCTTAGAATCTTTTTTGGGACAAAACCCATATCTCAGATTTTTCGCCGAAAATAACTCTTCAATAGGCTATTTTTAGCCTCAGCAGGCTATTTTTAGCTTTCCAGAAATCTTGTCAAAACATAGTTGAGTTCACAGTCAATAGGCGAGTTTTTCAAAATGCAGTACACTCAACTCAAATACAGGACCAAATCAGTCCTTACTCACGGCTTCATCGGGACAGTTGAGACGAATCTCCACAAGGTGCTGCCAGAGGCAGTCCTAGATCTAGTCAAAATTAGAGATTCGATTATTCAGAACATTCAACAGTCCGGGTTATTAGAGGCCGCCTCCATACCTATCTCTGTTCATTGTATTGATTTCGTAATGTCTTGTATTAAGCATTACAACTCTGCTACTCGTGAGATAGTGTCAGTAGTAGACGAGTTATTTGCAGTCTCAAGCCTTTGGACATTGAAAGAAGTTTTGGTATCCCTCAGCACCCGAACAGTCTGGTTATTTCTATGGAGCAGTGCGAGCATGCATTCAACGTTGATGTGGACAAATGCCAGAGTAAAATGGCAGAACTATGGTTAAAGCAAGCAAAGAACAAATTGCCAAACAATGTGGGTCGTGGTAAGTACAAGGATGAGTACTCGATTCTAATTACACTCTTGAATTGTGTCTCGGGTCATTCACATGCAAATGTTTTCCAGCCTTGGATGTATTACATCATTGGTCGCATCATATTTGGGTAGGAGCATTATGACTGGCATCCTTCATCAGCGATGTTATCCACAAGCAGATCACTGGTTTCCTAGTTGCCCATGAGTTTCACATGTGTTCTTATCTCGTGTACTTGATTGCTTATTAGGGTCAGTTCCGAGGACTAAACACCGTGGGTATTCTCAGTGTTCAGGAAGTCTATCACTATTATGATCACCTTGAGTTCACTAAGGTTGAATGTCACTTCAAGCGTGTTCACGAGGCTTTCTTGACTTATACAGTGAGAAATTTGGACCGGGAGTTGCATATTCGTATCTCGGCAATTGCTAGAGCCGCGATGGATGGTTGGGCAGACTGGTTCATTTAGTTCCCGACATACACTTGTATCCGAGTATATGGATTTACAGGAAATCCAGCCATGCTTCCACAGTATCCTTCGGATAGAACAATTTTTATGGAGTTCCTGAGGCAGTTGCATGATGTTCATCATCATTTACGTCGCAAGCATAGACCAGCTGCCAATTTTCCTTTTCAGTTTGGAATATATTGGTGCAAGACGACAGTTGATGCCAAAGTTGCAGTACAAGAGCTCGAGAGGTATCATCTCAAGTATCTTGTTGAGATACGTACCTATGATCCTTGGGGTCATTACACAGCTTGCCTTGGTGGTCGCGCATATCATAAGCCTTCCATGGAAGACTATTGGGCCAATTGCGCGGATGACTTCGAGGTTTGTAGATGTAGCTATGGTTGCTTCTCTCTCTCACAAATTTCTGTTTTCTTGTTAGAAGATGTGGGAGGTTTATCAAATGATGAGGGAGAAGTTCTTCCTCATTTTTTCAGAGAGCAGGTTGACACACAGCCACTGCCAGCAGTTGATTGGTACGCCAAAGTCACGCCATTGATAAAGGAGAGGTCAAGTAGAGAGTTGACCGAGCCGATTATATGCTTTACCTAGAGCGACGAAAACCGAGGAGGGTAAGTGTGCCTAAAGCAAAGCATGATGGTGGATCGCCAGCTACCTTCCTCGTCGAAACCTAGCCGAGGAGAAAGAGGTAACCCTCCCAAAGAAGGTCAAGTGCCAAGCAATTCAAAGATGAGGCGCTTGCCAGCGGTCACATGGAGCTGTCGAACCCAGAGCTGTCAACGGGCGATTCGAGTCCACAGTTAGCGGGTTTCCAGCCTCAAGTTCCTACTCCTGATTAGGAGCGATCACAGTCCCAATTCATATTGATTGGATTTAGATCATACAGCGTGATTCCTCTACATATTCACTCCAGTACAACTATCATTCGCTGGTACAGATCCTTAGGTATGGCGAGACAGTCTTGGATTGACTCAGCCCCAGGAAGGAAGGCAACATTCCTATGTCCTTAATCATTCAAATTTTGTCCGGGTTTACGGGGATGTAACGGACAAGAGGGATCAAGAACATGGTCCGTGAGAGGAATATACTAATATAGGATCATTATGAGAGGCTGCTATACCTCCGGGGAAAGTTTGGATGAGTTGGAATCTCGAGGACTTGAGGTTATCACGATCAGCCTTGGTGCATTAGCACCGCGTTGGTTGATCTTCTCTTCGTGAGTTACTCTGAGATAGTGCGAGGGATAGAATCTTTGAGGGCCAGGAAGATAAGGCAGCCCTCAAGGCTGAAATCCAGACGACTTAATCCAGGGTACATTTCTAGCCTTGTACATGGTCGGATATTCACCTTCACACTCACCGCCCGATGCTTGGGCACCTCGGCGGTCAGACCCAACTTAATCGTTTGGTTGCATATGGCAAGCGTTTGGAGGAATGGGAGGAGGAGTTCGTTGCTAGAGGCCGTTTATGCTTACAAAGCTATATTAGTTGCGGTACAATGCACGAGAGCTCCGTTTACGTCTCCAGGATGAGGAGCGAGACATGGCGATTAATAGACCCCGGGACGAGATTATGATTGCTCTCCTGAGTATGGCATATGAATCAGTCATAGATGCAAAAGATAAATAAGCTATCTACTCTTGGAAAACACAGTTGGGTTTCAAGGCAAAGATAGAGGAAACAATGGCGTCAGAGTTGGCTGAGAGTAGAGAGCACGTTACTAGTGCACTCCGGTTTTTGAGAACCTTAGTATCTCGCTTACCGTGCCGGTATTAGATTGAGGGTGGTGCATATGTTGAGCTTACTGATGTTTAGTCAGAGCTCTTAGCACTCATTCATACTATTTTCAATGGGGAGACTATTGGCTGTAAGATTAATCTGCTTACAGTCATGTCAGCGTTGTTCGATGAAGCAACTAGGAGCAAAGGTGAACTTCAGTCCCAGATCACAGCTGGTGAGGACATGCTACGCAGGCATAGCATTCTTCGACAGAGTATCAGAGCTCCAAACAGTGATACAGTTAACACTCTCATTGAGGGATTGTTTGCTCGAGATCACGATCAGTAGACTTCAGTTCCCACCTCTCAGAATAGACATTACACACAAGAGTTGAACTTGGCTTTACCTTTTCAAGTTAACTTGCTATTTTATCTCATGCATATCTATTCTGAGATCAACTTTATTCACTTGGAGTTATATTTAGGGTTTACGTTAACTGATGGTAGTGTTCCAGTTAACATGCTTTCAATAAGGACGTGCATGCTTGCACAATTGTCCATTTTTAGATTAGAGGTTTCGGTTAACTGATGGTAGCTTTCTAGTTAACTGTATAGTTTGCTTTATTAGGGTTTAGCAATAAATCTTGCATGCATTGCAAGACTGTAGTTGAGTCAAGGTGATTTTAGGGTTCCCTACACCTTTTGATGTCTATAAATAAGAGCTTTTGCTCATTTTTACATAACTTTTGCACGAGAGAGAAATATATGTTGTGCCTACCTTGCCTGTAATATTGCTCGTTTTGTATCTATTCATGAGTATTTACTATTGTGATGAATTGTTATGCCACTTGGGTTTCATGCAATTATGATGGTGAATTCTTGCTTTAGTTAGATATAGTGGCTAGTTGATCATAGATTGTATGCGTGTCTCGCCTATGCAATTTATTATCCTAGTTGGCTATCCTTTATGTTATGTGTTCAATAAACTCGTTCAAATTGAGCTGATAGATGTGCCACTTTGACTTTAAGTTGAGAATCTGTTCTTGGTTATCGTGTGATGTGTGTGAATAATAAACTTATTCAGATTGAGCTGATAGTTGTGCCACCTTGCCTTCAAGTTGAGAATCTGTACTTAGTTTATCGTATATTGTTGTTTCCAATAAGCCTATTCAGACAAGCAGATAGTTGTGCCACCTTGCCCTCACGTTGTGAGTCCGTACCTGGCTTATCGTCAGATAATCATTCTCGCTCTGTTTCCTCATGCTCTTGAGGGGATTGGATAGATAAGTTACTTAGTTTTGAGTGTTGTGGTTAAGTCTTGCGAAACCAGAAAATACTTAGCTGCAACGTATAGAGTTTTCCTTAAACCTTGTGCCTCTTACAACTGAGACAAAAAGACAAGATATAGTTTAGTTTACTTTTCCTTTTCAAGTACTTTTGTCAGCACAACGAGGAAGCTTCCCCTCCTAATTTGAAGAGCACTCATTGCGTAGTGTGCATAGCTGTCCGTACTAACTTGTACTCCAGAGGTGTTAGTTGTTATGCCAACAATGTCCCTGAAGGTGTATAAATTGAGGAGGATGGAGTGGACTACTAGGAGATGCCCTTGCACAATTGATAGAATTCCTTTGTGTGAAGCTTTAGATGATGGGCTGCTAAGAGTTCTAGTTCCCAAGTGGTTTTCACTAGTTGAACTGCCTCAGCCAACTGTTGCATGGTCTTCTCATTTTCCAGCTATAACTTGGCAAGCTGCTTATCTTTATCCGTGAGCTGGCTATCCTTCTCTGTCAATTCTTTTTCTTTTGTGGTCACTTTAACCTTCTCAATTTCAATGATGCGTGATTGCTAATCTAATTGGTCTTGAAATCTTTGGGTTAGCTCATTTGCTTCAACATGTGATTGTTGTGAAATCCATATTGGTTCACCATTCATCCACACACTCCATAAGCTGATTGTGGGAGACCAAATGGTGTTGCAGTAGATAGAAAACTTCCCAAAATATGGTCTCCATGCCATAGAGAGCTGTAAGTACCTTGCCATCCCTCCCCCAAATGAAGGTGCTATCCTGTCAGTGTAATGTCCCCATTTTGGCCATACGCTCTTCTTTGACTGATAGCCTATTTCCGGAAATCCGTAGGTTGATCAAAAGTGAAATTAGGGTTTCCTTGCTTGGAGGTTTGTGGCATTTCACAAAATTATTTTATTTTAGTAAATACTAATTTTGGCGATCGGACTGGTGCAATGGAAGCTTCATTAAGTCTTGCTTCAATTCGGGTTAAACTCTATTGGTTTGGGGTAAAGCACTGTTTGGCAGTGGCTATTTTTAGTAAGTCTAATTTGTGATGGCATCATCGGCCAGTTCAACTCAAAGTCATCTTGTATCCACATCAGTCTCAGTTTGGCTTTGGGTTTGGTTTCTCCTTGGGTAGTTTGAGGAAACTTGAAGATCAATTTTGTCTTAATGTGAAGTTGTACCCATGCAGGAAGCATTGACTTCAAGTTGTTTTAAAGAAAGGGACATAAAGGGGTCAAGTGAGCATTTAATTATTTAATAAATGCTTTATTGTTGCAATATGAAATGGATGCCTAAAAGGGAAGTTGAATGATATTTTATTATTTCAAAAAAGTAAAAGGCAAAAAAGTGGCGTCCCTTTTGGAAGAAAGTTGAAGTGATTCAACTTCTTGGAATTTGAAGAGTTCTTGTTGTTTCATTTGCCAACTAAAGCTTATATATTGCTGCTGTTTGAAGAGCTGATTATCGAATGTTTATGCTAATGTTATGCTGTCAAAATGACAACTTGTTTAATACTTCGAGGGATGCTTACCTCCTAGTTCCAATCCAATTTCGTGTTTGAAAGACAACACCTAGTTGGTCTTATTGCTGCTTCTCAATCAGACTAGCAGATTGTGCTTCAAAGTTGGTGAATTTTGGTGAGAATTTCAGTTTTAATGTTGCTGATGTATACACAGCTGAAGGTGTTTTTCATTTACAGCTTTTGATGTGAATTTATTTTGGTTATGGGTATTTGATCCTTGCAATTCTATGCTAATGGCGATCATATTTGGAGAATTTCAGAATTTAATTCCAAGTATTTGATTTTTAGCAAGAGAAATCGCCCCTCTTGAGGGCCGTACCATCTTGAGAGTGCTTTGGGATTCGTGCAAAATAATATCATGAGTTTTGATGCAGTTTTGTGGTTTGAGTTTGGGCGCCTATCCTCCAAAGAGACTTTGCATTTCGTTTCATTCAATTCAGAGGTATATTGAAGGAGTTGTGATCATTTTTATGAGTTTGCTGTTTGCTGATAGACATTTCCAGATTGCAGATTTTTATATCAGACTTGTTAGTTTTTGATATAATGCTGGTTTGAGCTTCAATTCTTCATCTTATATCATTGTAAATGTTAGAGGAAGTGATACTCTAACTGTTTAATGTTCTTGGAAGATTATCTATTCTATTTGCAGCTGTTCTTATTCTTTGTAAAGCTAGTTAGTAGTACTAACAGCTCTTCCTTTACTTGCTGCAATTTTATATCTGTTTTACACTCCCACAATTGAGTGGTTGAGTTTTAGAATAAACTTATATCTTGTTTGTAATTTCCCCCCACGTTATAAGTGGTTGTGTGGACAGTATTCCCCCCACGTTAATAAGTGGAAGAGTGGATTTAAAGGCTGGCTTGCTGCCTAATAATTGTTGTAAACTCACCCACTGAATAAGTGGAGTATTCCCACCACTCTGTGGATGCCCGCCGCAGCGGATGAATTGTTTTAATTGTAATCTTTTCCCCCCACTGTTTGGTGGTAGTGAGGAAATGCTTTTCATGGCTGGTTATCTGCCTATCAGTTTCTAGTTCTCAAATTCAACACTCCGTCATATGTTAGCACCTCGCCCTCAGTGGGATCTTGAGTGCACATTCTTGACGTTGAGTAGTTTTCATTTCAAGTTCAGATTTCTATTTGGAGCTAATGCTAACCGAGTTGATTAAGTGCTGGTTATGTGTGTTAATTCATCAAAAAAAATTGGTTAGCATAATTCAGTCAGGTTGCCATGTTGTTTTCATCTCAAGAGTTTGTTAGCTGGCCATCCTTCGGAGAGTAAGATTCTTTTGAACTCCACATGACATCCTTCCTCCATGAACTTCAGGATTCGGCAAGCCTCTTGCAAGACCAGGGGGAATGAGTGATATCTAATCGTTTGCCGATGTCAACTACCTCTTGCATAACCACACCCATTCATTCGAGATCTTGAACATACCTTTGAATGGTACCCAAGGTGTCTTGAGGATCATGCTTCCTAATTTGAATAGTTATTTCCTCAAGACTATTGGAATCTTCGTCCTGAGTGGGTGAATTCGTAGGTAAGTCTATGAGCTGCTCTTGAATCTTCGAAGGTTGTTGTTGTACTAGAGAAAGACTACCAACTTGCAGAGGCTCAACGCTATGTGCAATTTCTTGGGTGGAGCATGATTGGGTACTCTCACTAGTGGGTTGGGCCACCAGAAACTGTTATATTTTTTGTGGAGGGCTTAGTGGAGGGTATTCCTTTATATCAATAGGAGCCCATAGTAACTTCAACCATTCATCAATTTGCTCAGAGGTCTCAATTGACAAGTCAGTTGGTAAGTCAACTGGAAGTGATGTAGCAAGAATGTCATTGGCTATGGAAATGGGCTCCATGGTGGGAAGGTTTTGTGCAATTGGACAATGAGCCTCCACTATGGCTCTGTTGATTGTAGAAATAACTTCGATTGAAGGAATGTCCTTGGATGCAATGTTTGAAGTGGATGTTGGCAATTCAATGTCCTCCTACTCTTCTTTATTACTATCCTATGCTTCACTAGATGCGTCCCTATGCTTTCGTTTTTTTATGTGCATGCTTGACTTCCTCCCTTGATTGAGCCTGTATACCCAATGTAGTCCATCTGAAGACGGTAGGCAAGGAGTATTCATATTCAAAAATTGGTTGGAACTTGCCCAATTTTTTTGAAGGAACTTGGGCAAGAATGGTGTTAAGAAATAATGCAATGGCATGTTGCGTCATATAAAAAGCCTTTGCTTCAAGGATAAGAACACCCATATGCTTTTTGACAAGAGCATCGACCGGATGTAAATTTTTCCTTCACTTAGGCTGATCATATAGTCGAACATCTAGACAACAATATCCGATGCTTGGCTGGCACCCATCGACCTGTATTTTGTTAAATCCATTATGCATCGCCATTTAGCATTTGCCAACAAATGCTTTCATAGCCCTCTATTTCTTGAATGTCAAATGGTATCCTTCTCTTACTACATCAAATTTGTTCTACACAACTTGTGAATGGATGCTTCCTTCTGTCTTGGTGTTATTTTTATAGTAGGTTTTGATATAGTTTCTCTTGAACATGGTATGCCATGAACCCTCTAAAAGTTTGCTGGTTAAAAGGAAATGGTTACAAAGCAATTCATATATTCTATCACTGATTTATTTTCTTGCCGATTATAGTTGGCAAACATGAGTTTCAAATATGATTCAAATTCATGGTAGCTGAAAAATGGAATTTGGACAACCTTGTCTACTTGAGCATGCTATAATGCAATCTTTAATGGATGATTAGCTAGCTTGTTAAGCCACTATGTTCGACATTCAATGACTAGCAAGCTTTCCCAGGTGATAGAATCAACTGTATTTTCTTCTTCTATTGCTAGTGGCTGCTTCTTCCCTTTCTACCTTTCTTTCTTGTTGAAATCTTAGGCCTATAATGATCCATTCCTCTCTTTCCTTTCTTTCCTTCCATGTTGTCTGTAGATGCTTGCTGGATTTTTTGAATGCTTGATTTAACCCGTGTGGCATAGTTTTTTTTCCACAAAATTGTTATAATAACATATTGTCTGTATAACAACCTGTGCTTTACTTAATTGTGCAACCTTTACCCATCATACCACATAGGTAATTACAATCTGCTGTACCCTAGTTGCAAAAGAATTACCGTACCTTATTGCTTGATGTATATCTCTCCTCTCACTGTATGCTTTAAAGTTTTGCTGGTTGTACTATTTGTATGACGGAGGAGTGGTGACTGAGAGACCATATTATGCAAAAAATAATTGAGTGGGTCATACGATGTAGACTGATGGTGAGTTTCATATGAAGCACATTGATGCAGCATGCTCTATGAAGCAGATTGATGGTGTCGTGTGCTGAGAGTGCCTTATGATGTACCTTGATGGATATTGTACGATATACCCCAAGATTAGTTGTACGCTACAAGATGATTGAAACCGTATGGTACAAAGAAGGGATGAATTGCTTGAAATGAATTGTTGTATGGTGTAGTTAGCGAATGGTTGTCCGTTGCAAAAGAGTGAGTCGCCTGAAGAGAATTGTCATACGATGCCAACATAAGTCTTCATCGTCTGTATGTTGCACATAGAGTCTCATGAAGGGCCATATAGTGCAAACAGAGAGTATGTTGCACACAGAGTCTCATGAAGGGCCATACAGTGCAAACAGAGAGTCTCTTGGAGGGCCATATGGTGCAAAGAGAGAGTCTCCTGAAGGGCCATATGGTGCAAATAGAGAGTCTCTTGAAGGGCCATACAATGCAAATTTTGGATGTCTTTTTAAGTTGTGTGCTACAAATTGATGCTAGAGGCCGTACGTTGCAAGGAAGGGAATTTGTCTTAAGTCATACAGTGAGGGGAGTATGTAAAGGCCGTCGTACGGTTTGTAAATTACTTTCATCTTCTTTTTGTACACCCTTCATTGATTTATGCTGTATGCTCTTATGTTGTATCAAAGGATGTCATCGTATTGGGTGGGAGGGCTATTGTACAATATAGAATAATGTTTTCCATATGTTATATCTGGTCTTTTTAATATTCACTTGTTACATTTAATTTTTCTATATCACATTTTTGCTTTTTCCAATCTGATTTTTCATTCTTTGATGTCTTTATTTTTTCCTTTTAACTTTACTTCTTTTTGTTTTATTTCTATTTCGTGCCTTAGTGTACAAGAATCGTAAGGTCGTTTATAACATTCATTTGCATGAGCACACGATTATACTGAGGGGGGGGGGTGAGTCAGTATAGTAAAAGCTTTTACCAATTTAAACTTAATTAATCATTACAATAATAACAATGCAAATTCTTGACAATTAAGAACTCAAGAACACCAAGATTTACGTGGAAATCCTTACGGGAGAAAACCGCGGCAAAAATATTGCTTTTATTAAATTTATTTTTACAAATTCTAGAGGCAACAACCCCTCATTCAATTTGTGAGCACCAACCCACTAGAGGCACCAACCTACCAATTCCTCAATGAATTATATTGTTCTCCTTTACACAACTCTGATCAACAATCATGTTGTCTTTTCTTCCACAAATCTGATCACAAATAATGTACTCTTCCCTTCCACAAATCTGATCCAAATCATGTACTCTCCCCTTCCACATATTTGATCCAAATTATACACTATCTTCTTTTACAAACTGATCACGTACATGTCAAAGCTTCCTTTCAAATCTGATCATAAATAATATCGATATCTTCCTTAAAAATCTGCTCATATCATCTTCTTGCAATCACACATACTTCTCTTTAAAATAAATCTGATTTATACTTAATATTTCTTCTCCTTTTCTTCTTCTAGATCTGCTCTTCAAATTAAAATTACTTCATTGATTTCTTCTCGTCATTCTGCTATAAATTCTTCATATAAATCTGCCTTTTAACTTTTCACAAATCCATCTTAAAATCTGAGTGTATTCTTCTTAAAAATCTGCTCTTCATACACTTGGATCTGCTGGTTTATTTATGATATCTCACTTGTTCAACCCACTTCATTCTTCCTCTCAAATTTTAATCATTATTTATATCATCATGCTTTTTGGAGAGAGGTGCGATTCTATGAAGGGAAGCATTCCTTCCCAACATACATGTCTCTTGATTGCTGCCTCATGTAATTATTTCTTTAATAAAAATAATTGCTGCCCTTAAAATTCTATTCACATCTTTTTTTTTAACGAATTGCTACCTCTTCAATAGGAGACTCCACTTATTAATAAATGATCGCAGCTTTTTAACTTTCCTTTATTAAACTCCAACTGCTCACTTTTGTCTTATGTGGCTTTGGCCTTATATGACTTTGTTTTATTCTCCTCTTTGTCTCTTTGTTGCCTTTAGGGAACAAACTCATTTAATCGCTGCTCCTTATTAACTATTGGTTGTTTATTAACCCTTTAAACTCTTCCTTTTATTAACTATTCACTTCCTTACGTAATTGCAACTTCTTAAATATACGACTGCTGTCTTTATATTAATTTAATCACTGCTTTTATATATATATATATATATATATATATATATATATATATATATATATATATATATATACTCTTGTCTTGGGCAACTAAATACAAAGTGGTCTTTTTATAGTGATAGACTTCCTCATGAGGTCGGCTAAGTGAATATGCATCTTTAACCATGAAGAATATCGATTAGTGGTCTATGGCCATTTATGATTTACTATTTTTTCTATTGACAAAATGCTTATCTTGGCAATAATCTCGTTTATGCTACTTTGACATCACTCCAATAATCTTGCTCTTCCATCTTTGACATCAATGATAACATTGTCTTCTTACCTTTGACATCAATGACAATATTTCCAACAAAACAACTTTCGATGTATTTCAGTTGAAAAATCTTGTCAACCATATGATTCGTCTATTTCTTCATTCATATTTTGGTGAGCATCGATAAATCTTCCTCCTCGTTGTTGGCACCATTTGACTTCATCCCTTGTATAGATGGGTTGGCTACAAGATTGTGTATTGTTCGCCAAAGATTGTTTGTGCATGGTGTTATTGGCGCTAGCATTAAATTATGCTTCTTTGTGTGTTCTCTTATGGCCTCATCATACCTTAATTGCTTTACTACCATGTAATATTCGACCCTTCTTGTAAGCATATCCGGTGGGTAGGACATTTGAGCAATTTTTTTCATAAATCGTCAATAATAGCCAACATGGCCTGAGAATGATTTAATTGCTACAATTGCCCTTATTTTATCTAGGTCAATCTTTAATCCTGCTTTACAGATTGTGTCTAAGTAATTTACCTAGTACCATGAATCAACGTGTCTTCGGATTCAAGGTTTAATTTCCTTATTGTTGGTTCCTTGTACTTTATATCTTGTCTTGTTGAAAGTTATGGGCCGACGTATCTTCTAGTTTGGTAACTCCCCCTTTGTACTCCTCATACTCAAAAGGGAACATACAACCTGTTGTCACCCGATTGCTTTATTCCTCTTCAATATCCCCTATTTGTAATGTATTATAATCTTACTAGAATATTTCAAAATCTCTAGTTGCTAGTGAAAGAGTTCGTTTAAGGAACTTGTTTCGACTTTTGAACAATGTTGGAGGTCAAGTACCCCTTAATCATTTCGCTCCATGCAATCCCTCTCTTCTTCTACCTATATCTCTCCTCCCTTTGACTTTAAATCAGAAGAAGCAACCTCCTTGCTCATTACTTGATTTCTCAAGTCAGTGATGTACTTTCTTCCTTAATTCTTATTGATAGGGTGTTCTTTCAGTTGTGATCTGCCTTGGTTTCTATCAACTATCCTCTCCCCAATAGTGCATTATAAGCTTTCTTCTTTAAGGGGATAACCACAAAATTTAACAAGAATTGTTGAGTCCCGATCGTTACCTTTTGTACCATTAGTATCCCTAATGGTTTAATTTTGTGCTAATCTACTCCTACTAGTTGGAAGGTCAGTGGCTAGAGGGTTGGTTTCCCCAAACATTTCCATGTATCTTCTAGCAATACTTTTTGCCCTCAATCCTTTATTGATAATTGTATTTGTCAAGGTTTTCCCTAAGATCTACATATGCACAACATCCGGTTTCTTCCCCATGTTTATTGCTAGTAGCATCAGATCAATGACTTACTCTTTGTGTGGTGGTGGTTCTATTATTATGTTTGGACTTGAACATTCTTGTGTTTGATTCTAGTCATTCCCTATTGTATTGGTGATTGCCACTCTCACTTGTGTCATATTTTGTAGGATATCTGTCATTCTTATAAGTATAGTGGTTTGTAACACTTGCCTTAAAATATTTTTATGAGATTTTGACCATGTAGAGGTACTTGCTATTTCATTGAAAATTCTTCATTCCTTTGCCATGGTTTGCTCCACTTCTGCTTTTGCTTCTCAAAGCCTTTCTTTCTTTGCATGGGGGTTTGGATATGTAGCCTTCTTTGTTTGTGCTTGGGTGATGGCCAAAACTGCCTCATCTTGTTTTTCTACGCACATCATGTTGATGTTGCCTTTTTTTTGTTGGATAATACGTGTCCTCATGATCACCTAGTCCGCACTACCACTTGCATAACATTTTGTAAGAGAGGGGGACCAACCACACCAAGGCTCCAGTGTCGGGAAATATGGTTGGGCATCTCAGAAAGAAACATCCAAAATTAGTAGAGCCTTCGGTAAAAGACACGTACTACTATGCCATAAAGCGGAAACAAACATAGTTCATTTCCCACATTAATCCTTTTGAGAGAAACTCATGCTTAACTAGTTTCAACAACACCATTAACAAATTCAGTAGACAAAACCAACAACCATGAAAGATGAAACAAAAGACATGAACACACAGATATACTTGGGGAAAACCCTTTTCGGTAAAAAACCCCACACTCCAAAAGCCCAGATCGCCATTGTATTATTCAGTAACAAAATATAGTTACAATACAATATTAGGCTCACGGCCTTTAGAGAGTTTACATCTTGTTCCATTCTGGAGAATATTTGGCAGCATAACCCATTGCGACCACCTCCCTTAGCGAGAGACATCTCATTCGGCTACATAGCCACACGGCTCGACCATCGGCCTCTCTATCGCATAACCACTCACCCTTCACCTTTTGCAAGAATTATCTCTCTCTCGGCTACCTAGCCTCTTGGCTTGCGTCCAACCTCTCGGCTTTCATCTAGCCTCTCGGCCTGCACCCGACTAGATTGACCAACACTCTACATCCTCTGATTGTTCAACTACTGCACCCCATTAGGGTTTCCACCTTGAGCCACATGCCATCATCTAGCATCCTATTCTGGCCGTTGGATAAGCAATCGAACAAATCTCCATCGTCGAACTTAGGGTTATCCACCTAACACCATGCCGTCCAATCGAAGAGACATTCATTACTGTCTCACCGAAGTTCACCAAGCACATGGGCCGACATGCCATCTGTCCTCCACGTCATTGCCACTTGTCGGCCTTTGATCACGATCCACCATCCTATCGGGTCCCACATCCGTCGGCTTCCAAGTCGCTATATCGCTGAAAAACCGAACTTCAAAACTTCATGTCGGAGGTTGTGAAGTTCCCAGAACCTACGACTCGCCGACAACACAGGGATCGCCCTGTCGCCCAAAACTCGAACTTCCGAACCTCATGTCGAAGGTTGCAAAGTTCTCAAAACCCACGACATGCTGACAACAAAGGTATCGCTCTGTCACTCAAAACCCGAACTTCCAAACCTCAAGTCGGAGGTTGTGAAGTTCGCAAAACCTGCGACACATCAACAACAAAGGGATTAACCTTCGCTTCACAATTGCTAAGTCGGGAGCTAATGAAACTAGAACCCGATTTCAGTTGGAAAAACTTGAAAACCAGCGACTTAACTTAGGCCGATGAAGGAGGAAAACACAACTGCTTCAGGAAGTCGATCAAGCCGGTAAATTTGAGTCACAATTCTCAACATCTAGGTCACAGAGAGCCGAGAGCGGAGGGCTGCCCTAACTTACCTCACTCTAATGGATGTTTAGGGATGAGGATCGAGAATGAAGAGCACTCTCAAGTGCTTCTGTCACTCTACAGACCCAGATATTTGATTGGGGCTAGACGAGATGGTTTTTAGAGTCAATACCGCACCTCAAACAACTCTCTGTTTGAGGATTGCAACACAGGTCTGGGACGACAGTGCGGCATGCTGGCGTCTCTCTAGCGTGTTGGCGTATGTATGGCCAAAAAATGTAAAATGCAGTAAACAACACTAGAAACTGACTAAACAACCTAGCTAACTAATCTTAACGAAATAAACAAAATGATAAAGTACGAAAGATAAGTACGGAAATGATAAAGTAAATAGATGAAGACAAGGGTGATGAATATCAACTCACAAAAGCGCCAGTTCGCCAATGAGCTCCACGCACATGTTCACCTACACACGAGCAAGAGGGGAAAATTGTTGGGGCTGTATAGGGGTTTGCCTCAGTCAAACCCCCACTTTGGTGTTTCCACCTCCATGGACAGCTAGAAAAGCAACAAAGTAGAAAGTATGATAAATGAAAGAAATGAGAACACTGAACACTACAAAAGATAAAAGCTACTCTATCAAATCACAATGCTAAAGTAAAGTGATGCAATACCACCTCCACCCAAAGGCACTCAAGGCCAAGGAAAGGAGAATACAAGGTAACAAACTTGGCAAAGTCGCCACAACCGCAGTAGTGACGAAGGGGAGGTCTCGCAAGACTCCAAGCTTGCAGCTTCTATGGTAGAGCAACACCTGCAAGAATGAAGTTGACAGAGTAACCAGCTGCTGCAATGCTCAATGGAGTTGTGAAAATGGAGTGCTAGAAGTGTGAGAGATTGAGTGAGAATTGCTTGAGAGATCGAATGAGTGTGTAAAAGATGAAGTAATAGTGAATAAAATGGATTTGAAGGCCAAAAGGAGTCGTTTCGGGTTGGTTGGTCGCACAGAGGCGTTACAATTCGACCCCAATGAGGTGTGTAACATCATTGCGGACTCCAGAGGTAGGAATTTGTTAGGGACGACAGCGGGTTGTGCAAATGTCTGCGCGCCGTGCTCGCATCCCTGATGAAAATTCCCTCACCGACGCACAAAACATGCACCAAGTGGATGGAAGGCAGATGGGTGATGTGGAATTTCGCCTTCGGATTTGATTTTCTAAGGTGAGGGTATCCAAAAGGGGAATTTATACAAGGGGTGCAAATTCACTCCTATACACATTCCTACCTTGTTTTGATCATTTTGACATTCTCTAGCGAAATTTCCCTATTCATTACATTTGTGACATTGTATCATGGTATCGTACTAAATTTTGCTTCTTGCTGCACTGTTATTGTTAAACCGATTATTGTTCCCTCTCCTATTGTAGTACCTGCTAGGTGATGCACTATTGTTTTGTTGCTTTGGTGGTGCATTCAACGGGGTCAATTGTTCGCCTTGTATAAAGAACACTTGTGTGCTTCTTGCTTTTAGTCTGTATGGGCATTCTTCAATGGAATGTCCCAGAACATGGCAGATGTCACAAAACAATTTCTTAGGCAAGTTTGTTTTAATAAGACCTTCAATTTTACATCTAGTATGCCATAATTCCTTATTTTCTTTGGTAGCTTCTTTTTTTTCTTTGAATTCCTTCATCATTCCATCATATCCCTTCTTAGGGCTTGGACAGTCTTATATTTGTTATTACTGCTTTCGTTTGAACTCCTATCTTTTTTTGTCTTTTTTTTTCCTGATAAGATGTTTTATCCTCACTCTCTATATCCATTGCTTGGTTATAAGCATCAACATAGGAGAAGGGTGGTGCACCTTTCATTTTCTTCCTTAGTGAAGGAATCAGCCCTTCAATGAAGTGCCTTTTTTTCAATCCATTTGTAGGTTGATTTTCCAATTTTACCAGAAGTTCCTTGAGCCTACAATTATAAGCTCTCACATTTTCATGTTTCCCTTGTTTTGTATTGTAGAATTCTACTACAATTTGATTTGATTTGAAGATTTTTAATAATGTCCATGAGGCCAAACAGCCTATGAGGCCAAACAGCCTATGTTTCCCTTGTTTCATTGTCCTCCCAAAGTAGTTTAAATTCTTCCTTGAATGCTTTTTTCAATAAATCCCATATGGCTTTAGAGGTTGTTTCAAGCTTTGTGTGCTAGCCTATTGCTATACCCCTCAGAGTTGTTGGGAATGCTCTTAACTAGGAGGGCTTATCATCCTGGCCATTGGCTGCCCATATTGTTTCGCATGTTTTGTAGTGCTGTACATGATCCTTCAATCCATTTCTTGTGAACTTCAAAATTTTTTGCCTCTCATAATTTGGACTTGCTGGGGGAGTCACCATCCTTCTTCCCTAGTGCGCCCTTTGTGACTGGAACTTGGCTGGAGAGTTTTGATTTGTACATTCCGATGCTTCTCTTGCATTCTCAGCCATGTAGGAATCCTCTACTCATCCTTCCTTAGTGTTCGTCACACTCAAGTTGCCCTCAGGATTTTTTCTATGCTCCCTTCATCCTGGGGTTTTAGGCTTAGGTCCTTCAATTCTTAGCTCTTCTACAAGTAATAGTTCTTCAATGTGGCGTATATTGTTCTCGTGCATTTCCATCAGTACGTTTGTAGGCTCTCCTTGCCCCTCTCTCTCATCTAATGTTGAGTGGTATGGATGATTTTTCGGCTTGGTTGATGAGATCCACATACACTTCGTCGGGGAGTAGTAGATGCCTTACTGTTTCCTCCCACTCTCCCTTTGTATATTCTTCAATTGTGAAGGGCTTTTTCTCTTCTTGACTATAACTTCAACTTACACTTTGGATTTTACTCTTGGATGGTCTTGGGATTTTGGTCAAAACCCTTTGGTTTCTTTGACTATTCCCTTTAGTCTTCTCCTTCGTTGCCTTTGTTGCTTTGTCCTTAGGAACCACCTCAGTTTTTCCTCAAATGGTTCGTGACCACTTTGTGATCTTTTCTCGTCCTTATTTGAATATAAGGGCATTAATTCTTGGAAGTGCGTCGTCGGTTGTTGTCATTTTCGTCTTCTTCCCTTTGGTTCCTTTCCTTGTATTGTTGTAGTATTTGCTGACAATATTGTTCTTGTTCTTTCTCTTCACAGTCTTGTAAAGTGATGAAGTGTCATGTAAGGAGTCTTGGTAATCGGTTCAAAACATTGTTGTTTACTTTAAGTTGTTCAAAATCATGTCTTAAGGGATTTGTCTCCCAACGGCTTCCCTCCGAACATGCTCCTTGATGAATATGTCCCATAGCTTTACAAGATCTTGTGTCCGAGCCTCTTCTCATTCATCGTTGGATTGTATTGGTTCATCTAATAGTTGCCCATTTATATTTCCATTTTTCTTGACCTTACTTCTTGCTCTACCAAGATTCTTATAGGCAACGTTGTCAAATGTTGGTTGCCTAATTCTACTTGCTAAAATATCACATAATAAATGGTATAATAAATGTGAGAAACTAGAAGAATAACAACAATTGCACAATGATTTCTCAATATATTTCATTCATGAGTTATATAAGTTCCATTAGGGAAATTCCATACATCTTGTTCTCGTTTACAATAAGAGTATATAAAGTGGTCAACAATTGTTGAAAACTACCAACCGTTGACTACTTCCAACTGTTTACATTTAAGAACTAATTTTTCCAACTACAATTAAAATTAATAGAACTATTTTGCTAACTACATCCACTTGTGTTCATTCCTAAAAGTATCCCTCTTTTGTGCCATGTAATAGACAATATAAGAGGTTATTCAAATTTTGTGAGTTTGCGATGCCCCCGCCATGAAGATATGACTCTCATAAATCACAACACTTTAATCTAAACCTGGGTGAAGGAAATAACGGCAGCAATGCATATTAATTGGCAAGACTAGTGATATTTATTTGTTGGCAGGGATTCCTAAATAATTAATGGCATGCGATTTGCATTAAACAACGCTTGATTAAGGAGGGTTGCATCCGTTGTAAGGGGTGTAATGATTATAAAGGTTGTGACTATTCACCCCACCATGAAGGATATATAGGGGTTGGAATCATTTTGTGAAAGGCATCAAGGAAGGAGATTGGAAAAAAGGAAAATAAGAAATATAAGATATCTATTGGAAATAAATATTATTTTTCAGCAAGAATATTATTAGGAAGTAAGTTTGAGAATATAAATTAGGAATAGCTATATATATATCATAATTGCATAATGTTATTTTATTACCAATAACTTAGTGGATTCCTTTAGCAATCTATTTTGAATTTATAGAAGTGTTTTGTAAATAGGGACGTCGATCAACCTTTCAAGTTCATGAGAGTTGAAGTACCAACCTTTCATTCATCAAGCACGCCACCACAAGATGTAGCGCTCGTGGGCCGAGAGGCATATGAGTGCTTGTGGGCTTGTTGAGAAAGGTAGTTTTCATGCATCTTATCAAGCATGCCACCTTGAGATGGATGGAATGGAGTGTCCTGCCAGGCTCGTGGTCTGGGAGGTGAATGAGTGCTCCTAGGCTTGATCAAGGAGGATGGAGCGCTCCAAGGTGGATTGAGGGATGGGGTGGTCCTAAGATTTTGCAATATTAGCTGGCTAGGAGGCAGATGAGTGCTCCTGGGCTTGAGGGTCTTCTCAAGTATGCCACCCCGAGATGGATGGACGAGGGTCTACCCATGCTATCGCAATACAAGGACAACCATCCTTGAGATTGCGGTTTGCAAACATTTCAAGTGAATTCCTAATATGATTGGCATATAGGAATATGCCTTGGAATAATCATTAATGATGTTAAGATATTCTGAAATCCAAATGTTAATAATGCTATGAACTATAGATCTAACTATTGTGATGATTTTCTCTATGATGTATTGCTCTCAATATTATAATATTTTGTGTATTAATTTGAATATAACCATAAAGTTTAGACGAGGTTGAAACATTTATTCGTCAAACACACCCTTGTGAATGAGCTTTAATAGCTTTGCTAGAAATATCATCCTCCATTCAAGAAATACTAGCACCACCATCATTGCCAAAGAAAGACTATGCACATGAATTACCACCTATATCAATGGCACTTTCATTGCCACACCTCTCATGAGGCTGCATATCAACAATTATTTCTTCTAAAATATGTGTGCACCAATTTTGTGCTTCCCACGCTTGGATGCATCCATCAACAATAGTATTATGGTTGCAAACTAGCAATAACCATTGCTCAACCTTTTATTTGTATAATGTATGCCAACCCTCTAAAAGCTGTCTTGAAAAACAATTAGTTTCCTATCCATGTTTTATTTTAGATTGCTTGGATCTGTATGGAGTAATTTACGATGACACCATTATTGTGTTGTTTGCAATCTCCACCTTGGCTTGTACATGTTTCGTGTCAATGTTTTTGAATTATTTATGTGAAGTGTATAAAGCTTGTACTCGCTCATAATGTGTTGGCTTATTCCCTTTCAATGTGGATGGAGCTCAAAATAATTACTGATAAATGTTCACCTACAAGGTGAGGTGAGCAATATTATGTGTATTGTTATGAATTGACATTTTCAAATGCATAATAGATAGGCGATGACATTTGAAGACATCTCTATTGTTCGCTTATTGGGTACATTTACAGTGAGCAATCAATGGTTGGCGCTCATGTGTCCTAATCTTTCCTATCTACTTGTATGGTTGTGCAGTTAGCACCGCAAGAAAAGGAAAGTTTGCAATGCAAACTAGATTAGTCTTTTGAAGCCCTAAACCATAAAATCATTCCATTGTATTGTTATTAGTAATCGCAAGAGAAAACAAGTTCATTTTTGTCGTAGTGGTGGTTGCAATGATGATGGTGTTGAATTCACAAGTACAACATAGGGTGTAGGAGGAGTTGGACACTATAGTTGGCAAGGCAAAAAAGAATTGAATTGGGGATTGAGACATGGTGAAGTTGTTGTATCTACATGTGGTAAAAGAGATGTTAATGAATCCTTTTGCAGGGTCCACTTCTGACTTTGGCTCACTTGACAATATAGGGCCTAAGAATATGTCATGTCCCCAATTTAATTTGAAATTCAAATTTTGCGAAGGCAGTAAAAAGTGTTTTTGAACACTAAGTTTTGATATTTTAATAGATATAGTAATAATATTTTAAATAAATAAACTTAAATATCAAATATATTTAATTTGAGCAATTAAATTAATAAATAAATAAATTTTGATTTTTGTTGTACCCAAAATTAAATTTTTGCTTCAATAAGGCATTCTGATTAAAATGATCTAAATCATGTAAAATTGTTGTCAAAAGTCCATTTTAGGTCAAAACATGACATAGGCTTTTTGTGGGTTTATGTCGAGGAAGATACTTGCAAAATTTTGAAATTTTGAAAATTAGGGTTTTGTACCCCTGTTTGTAGGAAAACCTCTAAAACTAGGACCTTTCTAGAATTAGTCGAAAATGATTTTGATAGGATACTTTGACTTCACAATCACACTTGTCAAGTCAAAATCACCAAAAAGTTTATTTTACTTTGGTGGGTCTACTGTATTTTTTCAGGAGAAAAGCTAGGACCTTTGCAACCATTAATGGTAGAGGGCCAATCTCAGGTGTCAAAATCTAAGCCTCAAAAACTTCAAGGAAGAATCCATGGCGATAGATGCACGAAAAGATGCTGTGCGACTGAGGGGATTTTCAAAAGTGAAAAATGCTGAAAATATTCTAAGTCTAGAGAATGCATGCCTTGCTACAAGAAAGATGCTATGCAATCAATGCCTTAACCATTTTTCAAGCACCCGTACATGCAGCATGGTGAAAACAATCGATATGGTGAACGCGTTCGCCTCATCGACAATGATGAACAAACTAGTTAAGCAAGAGATGAGAATTTTCAATAAAATGATGAAGCTGCAACCAAAAGCGCCCTTGGTAGCCAAGGGCGCCCATGAAGTCAAAAGGTCAAAGGCAATCATCAAGTTTTGCCAAGATAGTCATGTCCTTCATGATTCTGCTAGCTTTCCAATGCATCACCAAGCAAGTTCACTTGATTCATCGATCACCGGCAAATGGAGGCGAAGACAAAAAATGTTGAAACCAACTATCATCAAAGACGACAGTCAAGCAAAGCAAAAGCGCCCTTGCTAGCCAGGGGCGCCCATCATTTTGAGCCACCTGTTGAGGTTTTCAGCAATTGCTTTCTCCAAGGCATCTGCTCAACATCCTTTCAGCTTCACGATCAATCCAATTGAAATCTCACAGGACCTGCCAAGCATTCACAAATGAAGATCAAGTGTAAAACATTGAAAGCAAAGGTGAAATGAAGGACATGAAGAATTGGCTAAGTGTTAAGGAAAATGCACCTTACTAGAAATAGGCGCCCAACTTTTTGGGCAACTTGATGCAGTCTTCAAGCTTCGTAACCTCTAGGAAGTCCTTCTCCATCTTGGTCAATCTTAGTAATGACACCGTCAGCATGTTTAATAGATAAATCAAACACTTGACGACGAAGATCAAAGTGGGGCTGTTCATGAAAGCTTGCAAGATGAAAATTACAACATAAAAGGTCAAAGGTGCCCCTGCAGGCCAGGGGCACCCATACTTTTGGGACCCCTAAATCAACTTTCAAAACTTGTGAGGCCAGTCATCCTTTTTAGGACTAAATTGGTTATCCACTCCATGTTTCAACACGTTAACGGGAATCATCAGTCATCAGGGATCTCAGATCAAAGAACTGAAGGTCAAACTAGTGGAATTGAAAAGCATCCAAGAAACTAAGTCTGGTGAAAAATGCACCCTTTTGGGAAAAGGTGCCAAAGAATTTAAGGCATCAAATTCAGGTTTTAGACTTTGCATCTTTCAAGCACATCTCTTTAGAGTTGATCCAACTATGCAATGGATTTGTCAGCAGTACTTCAAGATCAACCGAGCAACCAGAATCAAGGATCGAACAAAGGCACTTCGTCACAAAAAAAGAACAAAAAATGTTCAACTCAACTTGGACGCCTAAAGTCAAAATAGGCCCAGTTGATTGAAGTTGAGATATTTTGAAGGCCTCTTCATGTCTAAAACGTTCCCAAATTGGTGGAAATTGCCCCAGTGAACTCTTGATCAGGCAGATTGACTCCTCAACCAAGTGTTGGTGCCTAAACTTGATTGCTTCCACATAAAACACTATTTATCAATCTTAGGCGTTATTATTCATCATTTCTCTTTGCAAGTTGAAGCTCAAACACAAGTATTTTTCTCTCAGTGTTCTTCATGTTTTCAAGAATAGGTTGCACAAAAGAACAATTTATCAGGGTTTACATCTCCAGGGGTGATTTTCTTGAAGATTTAGAGAGGCAATTTATAACTTCCAAACTTCTCCCACTCTTTTTCTTCTATTCTTGTCTTAGATCTTCTTGCATGTCCAAGTAAATGATAGTTATTCACAGATTTGACCTTCTGGGTATGATCAACACAACAGTTTCAACAAAACCCACCTGCTAGATTCTTCCACAAAAAGTAGCCCCGCTGCCCCTTTTTTTAGGGTTTTTAGAAAAAGTCACAATTTCAAAAAACAGACAAACTGGGTTTGTTTAGCTTTGAAGCGCCTACAATACCCATGTGTTAGATTTTTTAGGAAAAATACTACTTCGCTGCTTCTCTCTTCTTCTAAAGCTTCTGCCTCGAGAAGTTCTTGCATGTACAAGGAAAAGTAACTTTTTGGAATTTCTGACATTCTAGGTTCATTCAGAAAATTATTCCCAACAAAACCCACATCTCAGAAATTTTCATAAAATGTACTTCTCGGCAAGGCTATTTTTAGCAGTTGTAGAAAAGTTGTCCGAATAGTATTGTGTGCCCAATCAATCTTCAAGGTTTTCAAAATGCAGTTCTCCCAGGCCGAATACAAGACCAAAACGGTCTTACTCCATGACTTCCTGAAAATAGTAGACACCGATCTGCATCTGGCACACCCAAAGGTCAACTTAGAAAAGCTGGAAGGCATAGACCAATGCACACTTTAGAATATTGAGCAATCCGGATTGCTTGAGGCAGTGTCAATTCCCATCTCAGTACAAAGCGTAGAATTTGTTATAGCTTGTGTAAGCATTACAACCCTACCACATGAGAGATTCGATCAGTGGATGGGCGAGTGATATGCAACCTCAAGCCTAGGGATATCGAAAGGTGTTTCGCCATTCCACCATGTGCGAAAAACTTGGTCGTGTCTATGAGAGAGTGCGAAAAGGCATTCAATGCGTCAAAAGACAAATGTCAGAGGAGGATGGCAGAAAAATGGCTTAAAGAGAAAAGTGCCAACTTGCTGAAGAATGTAGGATGTGGAGTTTTTAGAGATGAATATGTAGTAATGATCACTCTACTCAACCGTATTATTGGTCAAGAAGAGGCAAACAAATTCCAGTCATGGATGTACTATGTCATTGCTAAAATTATGAGCAACAGAGAACATTATGACTGGCCCGCCCTGATTAGTGATACTCTCCACAAACAGATGACTAGTTTCTTAGAGGCTCACGAATTGCACATGTGTTCATATCTCGTATATCTGATAGCCTTCCAAGGCCGGTTTAGAGCATTGAACATTGTGGGAACTTTGGGTGTGCAAAAGGTTCACGAACATTTCTCGCAGCTTGAGTTCACGCAATCAGAAAGACATTTTAGGCGAGTAAATGATCAGTTCCTAATGCACACCGTGAGGAACCTCGATCATGAGACCCATATATGCATCTCACCAGTAGCCAAGGAGGCAATGGTAGATTGGGCGGCATGGTTCATCCAGTTCCCCACTTTCACCTACATCTATCTGTATGGGTATTTGGGTCATCCCGCCATGTTACCTCGCTATCCTTCGGATAGGGTGGTCTTCATGGGGTTCTTGCGGCAGTTGCATGACGTACATTCTCATCTGCGTGTCAAACCAAGACGGCTGCGAACTTTCCTTTTCAGATGGGACTTTACAGATGTAGGACAATAGCTGATGCCAAGGCTATGGGCCATGAGATGACGAGACTTAACCTTAAGTATCTCATCGAAAGATAGTCATATGATCCTTGGGGTCACTATTCAACACACCTTGGTCAATACTCTTCACACAAGTCTTCTATGGAGGACTATTGGTTCAACTGTGAAGACGAGTTCGAAGTACGAAGACGCAACTACAGCCGGTTCAAACTTGCACAAATTGCTGACTTCTTGTCAAAGGACATGGAAGGACTATCTGATGATTATGGGGAAGTTATTCTTCCCTCATTCTTCGTAGATCACATTGACTCACAACCACTTTGAGCCATGGATTGGTATGCCAAGGAAAGTACGTCCATTGAGGAAAGAGCAAGCAGAGTTGTTAGAAACAAACAGCTCTACTTGGAGAGTAAAAGGACACATAAGGTAGTTATTCTAGATACAGAGCGGCCACTGATTGACACTTCACTACCTTCCACGTCAAGAGCAAAACCTAGACAAAAGACATGTAGTAACCCTCTTAGAGGAGCCAGAATGTCAGGTCATACAAGGGGAAAAATGCTGATTACTGATACAAATCAGCAAGAGGAACATGTGGAGACAGCCACAAACACAACTGAGCCAGTAATGGAAACAGTTACAGCTGAGATAATACCAGAGTTGGAAGCAGAGCCTCACATTCCGCCACCACCGCAACAATCACCGATCCATATTGACTTAGAGCTGGATTCGCCACCACATGACGCTGCAACACAATCCCACTCGTTAGGAATTCACAGGCCTAGCATCCATCCTTCCAGCGAGGTTAGTCAAGATTCATCTTGGCTTGAGAATCTCCTAGGAAGGAAAAGAGAGAGGCTATCCTACAAACAAGACTTTACAGAATTTGACCATGTCCATTAGGACATGCCAGAGAAGAAGCTCAAGAAGCAGGTCCATGTGGGAAAGAATGCTGACAATGAGATTGTCATTGAGACCGTTGCTCCACCTGAAGATAGAAATGCAAATGAGGTAGAGGTTGATGACTTCACCTTGTTCAACCTTGGCAAGAGCACGCGTCAGGTTGAGGTGGATCTCTTTGAAGTTGCGTCAGTGAACATCAAAGGAAGAATGGTGAAGGACGGTAAAGACAAAGCAGCCCTAAAGGCTGAAAACCAATAGCTGCAACTATATATATCCAACTTGATGCATGGTACATCAAACGTCACTGACTTGCTTCCACATATGTTGGAGCTCCCCGCGGAACAAAATCAGCTAAGTTAGCTGATCCTATATGGAAAGCACTTGAGAGATCGAGTGGAAGAGCTCGTCATTGGGGGATGGTGTATAGTTGTAGAGCTGTACCAGCTAAGGTATAGAGCCCATGACCTTCGTGCGGAGATCCAGGAATCAGAGCGAGACATAGCATAAAGCAGACCTATAGACGAGATCACCATCTCAGACTTGTAGATGGCGTACAATTTAGTTACTACAGAGGAGAACAAGCGACATCTTTACACTTGGAAAGAACAACTTGCATACAAAGTGAAAGCTTATGATACAAACTTTGTGGAATTGATTGAGTATAGACAAATTGTGGCAGGTGTTATCAAGTTAGTAAGAACGTTGGTAACATCTATCCCTTGCCTATACTAGCATGAAGGAGGTGCACACGTTGAGCTAGCTGAGGTACAAACACAGTTTCCGGATCTCATCCGTAGCAGTTTCTACGGTGATCCTGTTGGTTGCAAGTTAAGTCATATTGCAACCATGTCGGCAAAGCTTGATGACACAGTTGCAAATAATATTGAATACCAGGAGTAGATTGCGAGTGGCGAGGAAATGTTGCGATGACACATCATCATCTTGCAAAGTATCAGTTGTCCAGATGCAGAGGAAGTCAACGACTGGTTAGAGGAAATGATGACTTGAGTTGATGAGGTGTAACAACTTAGTTAGGACGTCCTACCCCTCCAAGATAGCATTTATGATACAGGAGTTAACTTGATGCCTCTTTCCAAGTTAACTCACTGTCCCACTAATTGTGCATGTCTATTTTGGAGGCACTTTTGTACATTAGAGTTCTCTTTTAGTTTAGAATTAGTTAACTGAAGTAGACTTTCCAGTTAACTGTTAGGTTACCTACTTTTAGACATAGGAATAAATCTTGCAGATTGGCAAGAACTCATTGTTAACTCAAGGAGACTTTAGGGTTGCCTACTCCTTTGAGCTTCTATAAATAAGAGCTTTTGCTTATTATTTTGTAACTTTACTTCACGATAGCAAAACGCTGAGCTCAAAAGCCTTCGACTTTGTTCGCTTAGTATATGTTCTTGAATCGTATTTGTTATAGGTAAATGCTGAGCACAACTTGCATTCTTTCTATTCAGATAGGTGTGTTAAATCTATGTTCATGTGATTAGTTGATCGCTTGTTGTGTGATTGTGTCTTTCACACAAGTTGTCCCAAAGTGTAATCTTTGATTGAAGTTGAGATAATAAATTAGGAGAGCCACGTGCCTTTGATCCAAAAGTCTCAAGATCTGTCATTGTATGTTGTTCCAAATAATCTTTCTTTCAATCTACACCTCAGAAAGAGCACTGTGCTTCCTTGGGAATTTAGAGAGTAGGATTATCGTTATATGTTGTTTCTAGTAGTCTACATTTCAGCCTACACCTCAGAAAGAGCACTGCACCTCCTTCAGAATCCTGAGATCTAGCCTACCGTTTGATGATTACTTGCATGAGTTGTATTTTGGCGTAAATTTGGAAGTTTAGAGCCTTCAGACGCATTATGAGAGATAGTTCGTCGAAGTTATTGAACCATTCCCAAATAGCTTCTATATCCTCTTGCTCTGTTTTTCTTGAGGAAATAGGATAGATTAAAAGTTAGCCTAGTTGTAGTTAAGATCTGTAGAAACTAGAGAAAACCTTAGCTACAACGCATTGTGTTTTATCACCCTTGTGCTTTGCCGCTGAGTAAAAAAGATAGGAACCTAGTTCACTTTACTTTTACGCAACCATCAACAAAAGAGGGGGCTTCCCCTCCTAATTTGAAGAGGAGTTAATTTTGTGCATAGCTGTCCGTTTCCAATAAGCACTCCAGAGGTGCTAATTGAAACGCCAACAATTTTCATATAAATAAATTTAAAAATTAAATTCTGAGCACCGACCTTTTGAATTTGAAATTTAATTTGTGGCACCTCCTTTTTGAGTACACGCTCCTCATTTAGGGGCCTTTAAATATAACCTGTTTACGCTGGAGGGAGGCATCTAAAGAAGAGGAAGTTTTGGACGAATTTGTAAGGGCATATCAGTGGGACGAAACCCCTATTGTGAATGCCAGCAGGTTGGGATGAAACCCCTAACTCTCCTTAATTGTCCTTTGCTTTTTACTCTTACCAAACTACTCATCATAACTCATTGCAGGGCTAGATGTGTCATTGTGAGAGGCAAATTCAGAAGTTTTGGGCCTGCTATCATTCAGTTGGAGTGGCACCAACTCTACTAGTTTATACAAGGTATTTCTACAGGCTATTTCCCACCCAACCACCTGCAGATTGAGGGTTTATCGTGCAGTAGGAGTGTTGAGTGATTACACTTGGAGCCGCTTATTGGAATAACTTTGCATATTTCCTCCTATATGACAGGTTTAACTTAGATTTGAGCGAAGTAGCATCTTGCTGGATGTCTGCACATACCCTAGAAGCAAGGAAAGATGGAGCGTATCCTTGATACAAGGAGATCTGCGATTTGAGTGCTAACAATTGATGGTTTCACGCCTCAATTTTCCCCAGTACGAGTGTGTGTATTTAGTCATTTCCCAACATGTGCAAGTAGGTCAAGATCTAAGAGTTATTCTCCGATTAGATCACTGTAATACCCTAACATTTGAGTTGCTCCAATATCAATAAATGTCGTATTCCTTGTTGTTCAAAATTCAAATCTAAATCTGTTATTTGTAGTGGTCTCTCTTTCTCAGGTGTGTGTATTCGTAATTTGTATTTTCCAGGTTTTATAAGTGTGTGATTATTGCAAACAAGAGATTGCAATCATAATTTTGTGGTTTGCATAAACCCTAGGACATTGAACCATTGTATTGTTGAAGATTTGCATTTTGGAAAAAAACCCTAGGTTATTACATTGGTATCAGAGCTAGTAGTCTTGCCAGCCTGTTGGGTGAATTTTCTATATGTAGCAAAATCAAAGAGATCAAAGAGCTTTAGAGAGAGAAAGGAAGAAAATAGAGGTAGCCACACAAAGAAACAACGGTGGAATAGGAGGCAAAGGTTAGAAGAAAATAGTTGAATAGCTTGATGATATGAAGACATACCTACAGAGGCAAGAACAAATGAACCAAATGTTGGTGTAGATGCAAAACTTTACACACTCATTCACAATAGATCTACACCAAACAATGCTGAAGGGAGCAATTCATATCAGTTTGTGGCTGGAAATCATAACAATACCCTAGTTGGGTCAACCCTCAAACCCTTCCAGCCCACCTTTATGCCTAGAGTGGAAATACCATAGGAAGAAGAGTAGAATCAGGCTGCAAATGATTTCACTGCCATTGGAGATGAGTACATGAGGCTTGGTCCAATCACCAGAAGGGAGATCTCCTTCGAATAGTATAGTAATGCTAGATCAAGAAGTGGACCAAGGAATTATAGGAGGAAACCTATGCAACAAATTAATAGAGATCTTCAACACAGAGTAAATAAATTGACACCTCCTACATTTGATGGTTCTAGAAATGTTATTGCTCAAGCGTGGGTTCAAAAATTAGATACATATTTTTCACTCGGCCCTATGACCGAAGATGAAGCAATCAAGTTTGCCATCCTACACTTGGAGGGCGTGGCTCACGAACGGTGGCATCATGGTATCATAACACAAGGATTTAACCTTGTTGCTACATATGCTGATTTCACACAAAAGCTCCTACAAAGATTTGATAGAAGAGATCCAAAGGTGTACTTCAAGGAGTTGACACATTTGAGGCAACATGGGTTGGTGAAAGATTATGTCACAAAATTCCAAAGACTTGTAGTTATGGTTCCGGATGTAATAGATAAGAGGTTTATGTTCTTGTCCATGGGAGGATTATCAGAGTCATTCCATGGGTTGGTGAGGGCTTTTGAGCCAATGTCCTTGGAGGATGCTATTCGAAGAGCCTTAAGCCTAGACGACTCTGCCATGAATAAATCTATTTCCAAGAGCGCACCAACGAGGTAGTAGAGGAAGCCATTTCACAAGAACATTCCCCAATCCAAGATTTTGCCTCTAAAGCCTAATAGGATGGATGAGTCTAGGAATGAGCCCTGAAGAAAAAAACTATTTTACTTGTAGGGAGCCCTGTGTACTAGGTCATAGGTGTTTGGGAAAAGGACAAATCCACTATATAGAGGTAGTTTTTGATGTTAATTTAGAGGTAGAGGAGATCGAGCCAGTAGTAGAGGAGTTGGAGCATGAAGAAAGGAGGATGATGTTCTAGGAGGTACATTTGCAGCTCTTTCAGGAGCATCCAGATACCACTCTTTTCATGTTAGACGAGTAATACATGGCCAAAAGGTGACTGTTCTGATTGATAGTGGAGCTGCTCATAACTTCATTGATGAGGGCTTGGTGGCCATGTTGGGCTTGAGGACCAAGGATTTTGAGGCATTCAGGATCATAGTGGTTGATGGATTTACTTTACCATGTAATAACAGGATTCAACAGTTGGAGTTGACTCTTGGAGGGAATAAGATGCATGATGATTTCTATGTGATTAGCATTGGTGACACAAAGTTGGTCTTGGGAGTACAATGGTTACATTCTCTTGGGGAGTACACTCAAAATTATTAGACTCTAGAGTTGAAATTCAAGTTAGATGGGAAGGAGGTAGTTCTTCAAGGTTATCTAATGGGGGTCCCATGGTTGTTGCAGCCAAGAGGATGGAGCGAGCCTTTCGTAGAGACAAAGTGGCTTGGGCAATAGAGTGCTTGATTACATATATTGTTCCATCAAAGAAGGAGAAGTTTTATCATGTTGACATTCAGCCTATTTTGGAAAAGCATAGTAAGGTGTTCAATGGGATTCTTCTAGGATTACCACCAGATAGAGGGTTCTAGCATGTGATTGAGCTCGAGGAGGGAGCAAAACCAGTCATTACAACAGTTTTTTCATGTGTCATGCCTCAAGAAGGCACTTGGGCAGTAGTTCACTTCTCTTGAATTGCCACCACTTGATGATGAAGGGAAATTGATTCTTGAGCTTGAGACAATCTTGGATGTGAGGGAGAAAACGCTGAGGGACAAGGTCTTTCTAGAATACTTGGTCAAATGGAAGAACTTGCCATTGGAAGATGCAACGTGGGAAGGTGTGGAGATTTTTGAGCATCCAAATTTGAGGTTGCTTGAGGACAAGCAACATGTAGGAGGGGAGGACTGTCAAGGCCCCAATTTAGTTTGAAATTCGAATTTTGCGGAGGCGGGAAAAAAAGTGTTTTTGAACACTAAGTTTTGATATTTTATTAAATATAATAATAATATTTTAAATAAATGAATTTGAATATTAAATAAATTTAATTTGAGCGGCTAAATTAATAAATAAATAAATTTTGATTTTCAAATAAATAAATTTAAAATTAAATTCTGAGAACTGACCTTTTGAATTTGAAATTTAATTTGTGGTGCCTCCTTTTTGAGTTCACACGCGTCATTTAGGGGCCTTTAAATATAAGCTGCTGGCGCTGAATGGAGGCATTTGAAGAAGAGGAAGTTTTGGATGAATTTCTAAGGGCATATCAGCATGATGAAACCCTTGTTGTGCATGCCAGGAGGTTGGGACAAAATCCCTAACTCTCTTTAATTCTCCTTTGCTTTTTGCTCTTTCCAAACTGCACATCATAACTCATTGCAGGGTTGGACGCATCACTGCGAGAGACAAATTTGGGAGTTTTGGGCCCGCTATCATTCTACTGGAGTGGCGCCAACTATACCAGTTTATACAAGGCAACTTTTGTTGGAAATGTTGTCATTGATGTCAAGGTGCATAGACAGGTTTTCATTGATGTGAAGAAGGCATTCATTATAATTATCATTGTTGAATAAACGAGATGGTTGCCATTGAAATGTTGTCATCATCATTCAGTGGAATGAAAATGGCAAGTTGGAGAAGAATGAATTGGATCAAATGTTGATCAGAGATAAAGTTTGGGCAGAGATATAAGGTTGACAAAGATAATAATGGGGTTGATCTATGGTTTGGTTTGACATATAAATTAAATATTTAAACTTATATCTCTTGGGCCGACTTTTGGAAGGAATGCAAAACGTCTTTAAAAGAATATACAAATTTAATATATTATAGAAGCTGACTCCTTGAAAGATTTAATTAAAGTTTAAATTTGGCCGAACCCAATGATTTTAGCGCCTAAGAAGAGTTATTTATCATGCTGGTCGATATCATTATTAAGGAGTAAGAAAAGATATTTATAAAGCAGCGATGGAAATAATCAATACTTAATATGAACAATGACTATATCATATTATGAAATCAAGCGATGGCAAAGAATAAAAGAGAAGCATTGATCAACGATTTTATTAAGAACATAATAAATGTGTTTAATGAATAGTCGACTTATATAGCATTGATCCATAATACATAGCAATTTATATGTCTTAATGAACAACCGACTTCAAGATTTGTTAATAACTAAAGCTGCGATTTCATATTCTCAAGAGGTGCGATTTATATAGAAGTGGCGATTCATTTGTGCAGCGAATTAGTTTGGAATGGTGTGACTTTACTAAGGGATGCAATTTGCAAGGTATGTCTTTTAAAGAACAATACATCTCTTAGAAGGTATAAATGGAGATGGTGAAAGGTGGATAAAAGTGTGTGTGAGGAGTAAAAGAAAGACAAATACATCAAATACACCAGGTGCATGAAGAAGATTATTTGCTGACTTATGAGGAGATTGTGAGAAGATTATGTGCAGATTTATAAGGAGATAGTGATCAGATTTTTGTGGCAAATTTATAATCAGCTTACAGCATATTCAAGAAGAGAATTGTAGCAAATTGTGAAGAGAGTTATAGCATAATTTTTAAAGAAAAATCTAGTGGGTTGGTGCTCACAAATCAAAGAAAGGGTGGTGCCTCAAATTGGTCAAGGTTGGTGCCTTCCTAAAAGAAGAGTTTGGCAACTCTCACTGAGTTGGTGTTCAGTCTAGGGGATTGGTGTCTCCTGTAGGTTAGTGCCTACAAAAGTTATAATTAGTAATTATTATATAAGTGCATTATTCTGTACCGTGGTTTTTTGCCGCAAGGGTTTCCATGTAAAATCTGTGTTCAAGTGTTCATTATTTTGATTATGTTTAAGTGTATTCAATAAGTTTACTATTGGTTTTAGTCTATACTGATTCACCCCCTCCCTCTTAGTGTAGTCGTGTGCTCATCACTATGAGAGGCAAATTTAGGAGTTTTGGGCCTGCTATCACTCTACTGGAGTGGCACCGAATTTACCAGTTTATACAATGCATTTCTACAGGCTATTTCCCACTCAACTATCGTGCATTAGGAGTGCTGAGTGATCACACTTGGAGCCGCTTGTTGGAATACTCTACATATTTCCTCCTATATGGCAGGTTTAACTCAGATCTGAGCATAGCAATGGCTTTCTAGAGGTCTGCACACAGATTCCAGGCCTGGATACAAGTTCATGAAGGTGACAGTCAGTCAAGGTTACCCTAGAAGCAAGGAAAGATGGAGCGTATCCTTGATACAAGGAGATTTGCGATCTGAGCGCTAACAATTGAGGGTTCCACACCTCAATTTCCCCCAGTATAAAAGTGTGTGTTGAAGGCAGATCCATTATTGTTGAGGGGGCAACAGTCCTGTGTATTCAGTCATTTCCCAACATGTGTAAGTAGGTCAGGATCTAAGAGTTATTCTCCGATCAGATCACTGTAATACCCTAACATTTGAGTTGCTCCAATGTCAATAAATGTCGTGTATTCCTTGTTGTTCATCAGATCTAAATCTGTTATCTGTAGTGGTTTCTCTCTCTCTCTCTCTTTCTCTCTCTCTCTCTAGTGTGTGTATTCCTGATTTGTATTTTCTAGGTTTTATAAGTGTGTGATTATTGCAAACAAGGGATTGCAATCATAATTCTGTGGTTTGCATAAACCCTAGGACATTGAACCATTGTATTGTTGAAGATTTGCATTTTTGAAAAAGATCCTAGGTTATTACAAAATAGGTGCTTAATGGCATGTGCCAGCGAATACCACCACATGGTAAACATGTAGGTTGTAATGCATGACACCACCATTTGACATCCCCCTTTCACATTCATGCTTGAGCATTTCCTCATGCTGGAAGAAGGATAAAAACATGACATGTAGGTAGAAAATAATGTAATTGTTGGTAAGAAATGAGAAAGGCAAGCGCAAAAGCTATAAAATCTACTAGGTATAAGAAGTATGAGTTGCCATTTTACTAATTAAGGTTTGCACCTTTTGGTGATGAAATGGTGTGGCTTTTCCAATGTCCAGAATATCATTCTATAAGTGGAGTTCAAATGTAATAGGTATGACCTCAACATTCATTGTGTATAACAACCTATTTGAGTGTTAATATATTAGAACATGACATTCATTAAAATTAGGATTATGTAATATGTATGGTGCAACTTGCACAAAAGAACATGTTTATAAATATTATGGAAGATTTGTTTACGTAGAAATCCTATAATGTATTTGGGTCTTCACAAATTATAGGGGTTTGAAATAGCAAACAAGAGAAAAGGAAGAGAGCAATGTAGTGAAAGCAACCATTGAAATTATCAAGGAAATTCTTTGGAACGAATGATTAGCATATCCTAAACTGCTCTGATATCATAGTAGAAATTAGGATCTTAGGTTATTGATTAGTACAAATAAATACAAAATAAATAAAATGAAAATTACAAGATACACAGATTAAACAAATTACCCAATATGTACATGGGAAACCTTTTGGGTAAAAATCCCAATAAAGCATTATTTTAATTTTAAAACACATTCAAAATTGTTTATATAAATATAGACAAAACTTGGGGATATCACTTCTCCTTACTTCCACATGGCCTTTATAGTCTTGTGTAGAAAATCCAATTTTTACAAACTCTCAATGAGAGAGAACGCTACCTTAAATATAGAAGGGGTTGCAAAATGCCTGAAGGGGTATCAGTCACATCTATTCAAAACTACCATTTATAAATAATTAATAATCTAATAGTTATTGGGCTATAGTTATTTTAAATGGGATATGTTTAATAAAACGTATAATATATATAAGGTTTTATAACCTTATATTAGAACAATATATATGTTATAAGGGTATGACCCTTGTAACATAATGAAATAACAAAATTTAATAATCCACCATATCTTGGTCTTTATTTGGTTTTCAGTGCAAAACTTTGGGACCATTACTTTAGACCTTGTTTGGATACATCAGATTTATCATAAAAACTCCAGACAATAGAAATCAATCTTGATTGAAATATGCCAACAGAAGGGATCAAGTAATTGATGCATCTGTCAAGTACACAAAGAATTAAGAAATTCCTATCTATTTGATTATCAAGTTTGGTGAGTTGCCTCATACAGAGATCAAGTTGCAAAATACTTCTATCATTTATAACTATTGTCTCAAAAGATTCTTTTGTTTTGTTTTGTTTTTTTTTTTCCCAAAACGATGTTCCTAATGTTCCCATATGTAGGTCAAGAATATTTCTTACTACTGAAAGTTGAAATTTTACTGCAGCATGAAGAGACCCAGCAAAAGGTGTAAATAATTGCAATGAATTTAATGTTATTTCCAGTCAGGTGCTGAGATATTTTGATATATAATAATTTCACACTAGCATTTTATTCCTACAAAACAAAGCAAGTGTAAACAGATACTTAACACATGCAATCTTCTGGCTTTTTTATTTTTGTGTTTCTAGTATTTTCTCCCAACTCCAATGGCATGCATATACAAAATATGCCTCACGGTAAAATATAATTTTTTTATGCCATTCTCCTTTCCAGCACATTAGAGCCACAAAATACCATATAATCAAATATCATGCCAAATAGTAAAAGCAGAAACAAAGTCTTATTTCTGTGTTGAGTTTAGCAGTTTAACAGTAGTTTAATATATTTGGTGAAATACCTTTTTTAAGATTCAAAATGTGGAATTGTAATTTCTAGGGGGGATTTAGTTGACATTTACGTGACTTTATGCTGCAGATGTCATGAGGCGCATAGCTACACTGAAAGAAGAGGTTTCAAGGGTGGCAGAGAACATTACCCTCACCCATAGTGAGAAAGTGAAAATCAATGCTGCTAAATATTCTGCCATGATGGCACCAATTGCTGTGGCCTTGGAACGTCGTCTAACTTCGACTTCTCGGATGCCAGAAACTGCTCATGAGGCTTGGTTTCAGAATGAATATGGTGAACAAATTAAAGATGCCATAACAAGTTTTAAGACGCCCCATTCAACTGCTGCTTCCCTTGCTGATGTGTGGCGACCTTTTGACATAATTGCTGCATCTTTGGCAAACCATCAGAAGAAGCCTTCAGTCTCTCTTGGTGATGTTGCTCCAAAACTTGCACAACTGTCTTCTTCTGATGCTCCAATGCCTGGCCTTGAGAAACAGATATTAATGTCTGATTCTCAAGCTGAAGGCAGTGATCACCTGTGCCCAGTTACAGTTTCTTCTTTTAGTGAACAAGTAACTATTCTGGCAACAAAGACAAAGCCAAAGAAATTGGTTTTCTTGGGTTCAGATGGCCAAAGATATACTTATCTTCTCAAGGGCAGGGAAGATTTGCGACTTGATGCGAGAATCATGCAGCTTTTGCATGCTATAAATGGAATGCTGAATGGAAGCTTCAATATGCGCAGTCGTTTGCTAGCTGTTCGGTACTATTCTGTCACTCCTATAAGTGGGCGAGCTGGTTTAATCCAGTGGGTGGACAATGTTGTAAGTATGTACAGTGTATTCAAAGCATGGCAACAGAGGGTGCAATATGCGCAGTTTGCTTCTACAGTTGGTGGAACCACAGGTGCAAATATTCCACCTGTTCCACGTCCAAGTGACATGTTCTATGGAAAGATTATTCCAGCACTAAAAGAAAAAGGATTGCGTAAAGTTATCTCACGTCGGGATTGGCCTCAAGAAGTAAAAAGAAAGGTGCTCCTGGACCTTATGAAAGAGACTCCTCGTCAACTACTTTATAAAGAAATTTGGTGTTCAAGTGAGGGGTTGCAAAATTTCAGTTTGAAGTTACGAAGGTGAGTTCCAAATTTGTGTTTTTGTTTAGTATTTATGTTCTTTTATTATGCTCCACATGTTTTATTCATTGTATTGGCCTCTTGAATCAGAATTGTTTGATTTAAACATGATGAGGTTAAACACTTGTGCACACACATGAATAGATGCATATAGTCAAGTGTCAAATTTTTTAAATAAATTTTGTGTAGTTTTGAATGTGTCAAATGAAATATTATTAGACCAAGGCAAAATTTTCAGGATTTACCATTTGAAGTTTTGATCTCTGAAGTTAATTTAGAAATGAAGTTTGTCTGCTACAACCTGCAATGAAACTTCAATTATTGAAGATACTTTCTACATATATGGGGAACATCCTGGACTATTTTGGGTAAGGTAAATGTACTATCATTGTTTTCTTATGAAAATTTATATTCAAAACTAGAAAAATTATTTGAGAACCATAATTTGCATATATTATTTCACTTCCAGATAAAATAATTTTAAAGCATAGCACAGTCTACTTGATGTGAAGGGTGTCAGGTAAGGGTCAAATATAGGTAACTTGATAAGAATATGCATTAGAAATCAAATCCAGGACAGAAAAGAAAGAAAAGCAATACCTAAAATGGTGATTAGATTCATAACCTGCTGCCTATGTGCCATGGATGGCAGAAAAGAAAGAAAAGCAACACCAAAAATAACGATTGAAGCACTCTAGTGAACATGAAGAGTAGGCTTGGACCTTATAGAGAAATTACAGTGCTCTTAAGTGTGTGCACACTCTAAAGATACTTTTCTAACATTTCTTTTGTTATGGGGCTTGATGATGCTCTACGTTTCCCATCATTGATATATTGTGGGATTGGAATGGGTTCAGCTAGAGCTACTGCCTCACATTATCATGAATTAGGCTCCCATAGCATACATTAGGTTCCTTATTCCTACGCTGAGCCACCAAATGAAATCATATTCCTTCACTAAACTCCTTAAATTAACATTCTTTTGTCCCCTTTGTGCTTCCTAGATTCATCTAGCCCCTTTAATTTTCATTTTTTTCATTGTTCAATAATGGCCAACATCTTTGAGGACAAATGGTGAAGTACTTTTTTGCTGTATTCACAATTGGATATGGCTCACTTCAACAGTCACGGCTAGTTAGATCAACACTTAAAGTGCATTCATACCATAATCCTTAGTCTATCTTAGGAATAGCTTTACCAATTCATCTTTGGCATTGTGAATTACATTTACAATTTACCTACCAATGGCCCTCTAAATTCCACTCTTAGGGGAGAAACAAGACTTCACTTAAAGAAACTCAATAACATAAGGACTTGAAGGCTTGGAGTTAAGGATTTATTGGAGACCAAGATACTACATGACTTACTAGGTTTTCTCATTCCTTCCAAGGTTCCAAAATCATATCTTAGTGTCTACATTTTGTTGAAGTCTATGTCATTCTTACCTTTTCATTGGTTGGTTTGTTTTTGCATTCCCCTATTTTTCCAAACACATACATTGTCAGTTTCTAATTCACATATTTTCATGATTTCTTTATTTTTTGTTCCTTAAAATTCAATCATGCCAATTGCCCCTCTTGGGTTTTATCATTCTCCTTTTTTTTTTCCAAACATATTTCCCAAAAGGTGGTCTAAGCAAACCTTACTCTTCCAAGATCACTGTGTTACTCGTCCATGCTAAAAATAGAGCATATAAACATTGGTGTTATTGAAGATGATATTTTATGGTTTTACCATATCAAGATAAATCTAATGCATTCATTTGAATGCAATAAGGCTGAAATCTTACACAACAAGAAAACAAGGATACCTACTAACACCTATAGACACAACATGAGGTCCTCTAGCAAAGGTTAATGGAGAAAAGTAATATCTACTAGATCCCCATAGATTCACCAAAATTGGCAACATAGGAAATGATAGTGACGCAAAAGCAGGACTTTTTGATGCAATCAAATCAGGGTAATACCTGAAATAGAACAATTAATTGCAAACCATCCTCGCCATGAAGGAAAATGTCTTGAAGAACTTGCCTCCTACATGAACTTTGTGAACAACTGTCCTCTACCCAACAATAATTTGGAACTACCTTTGCTACCACATTCATTTATCTATATGCAATGGAACTGTGGGAGCATTAATACAACCTACTTCAACAATCAATACTGCACCATCCAAATCCTTAGATATGCAAAATTTCACGATTAAAATGATACAACAAATGCAATAAGTGCACAATTCTCAAATAATACAAGGCTCAAGAAAAGCATGCGAATGTACAAATGTAGATATCTAACTGAAATGATATGATCTACCAACATAGCTTATATCTAAACCGATTTTTGATGCATTGGCTTCCTCCTAAGGTGGCCGGCCATATGAGATCAAGTCTTAGCTGAAGTCGATAAAGGCAATCTCTCAAGTGTATAGGGATTCTTAGCAGCAAGGGTGATCTAGAGCCTTGGTTGTATTGTTAGACGAACCTATGTAGTAGATCTGCATATGAGGCGACAGAGCTGTTTGATAAGACCTCTGAGGGTTTGATTGTAAGATTGCTAAGACTAGAAGAGATTGGGATTAAGATATTTAACAGAAATATTCAAATGAACCAAGTTTTTCAGTTCACGCTTCCCTAACCAGGGGTCTTTTGGTCCCCAAAAGATTAAGATATTCAATGGAGAAGGGTTGAGGATATCTTCATCTTACAGAGTGGCCATTTTGCCTTGCATCATAAGGCAAACATCAACCAAAACTTGGCTTTACTCTGTCATTGCTGAATTAAAAATACATAATTAGTTTCTGGACTGTTCAAAGCAACACATCACAGTAACTGAAAGGATAACCAACTACACCAACCTTTGAAGGCCTTAGGCTTATTTGAACTCCTTACCACCGACCTTCATTTAGGTGTGGTCTCATGGCCTCAACAGCAAGCCGGGATTCAAGCATCTCTGCTGTCTCCCTTCACCTTCCTCCTTCTGGTTATGAGAGCATTGCATAGTCTTTTTGGCTACTCCTTGCTCATGACCCCCCTTCAATGGTGGAACAGACACTCTCTTCTTCCAATGAGTACTTGGTTTCGTGTGTTTAGTCAACTTACTCTCCTTCCTCTTAGAGTCTTTGGCTGCTTCATGGTGTAATTCTTCTTCTAACACAGCCACACTGTGATTTCTCAGACCACAAAAGGCACATGGACTTCTTCTTCCAATACCTTGGCTTCTTTCTTAGACTCAAACAACTCTTTGGGCTGCGAGTTTCCTTGGGTCTATCTCCTCTTTTAGAAGATGCTTTGCACTCATCTTAAATGCTTTTTTGCTTGTCTCACGATTGTCCACTCTTTAGCACCTCCTTGCTTATACTTGAATTGTCAAGGAACTCTTTGCAACCTTCTGCACCTTGGAGCTGTTGTCCCATCTTCTTTGGAGCCTCTGAGTTTTCCTCTTAAGGCATCACAGCCTCTTTGGCAACCTGCTCTAAGGTTAGAGATTTCAAATCCTCTCTTGCCTTGAAAATAAAAAATGCAAATGTACCTTGGAAGAGATTTTTCTCTTTCTTTGGAGACTGATGGCCTTTGTCCATGCCTGCACTTTTTGTTGCAACACTCTTAGAACTCTCTCCATCCTCTTGTATGCCACCTAAGAATCCCAAATCAACATGTGGAGACCTCTCAACAACCTCTACGGGATTGGCTATTCATTCTAAGCCCTTTTCCCGCGTACCCCATCTTGGAAAAAATGCTTGAACTGAATCCCTTGGTGCAATTGTCAAAACCATCAAAAGATTCTTGACAATGAACTTGGAGGAATCCTTACCATGCATACCTCTATTTGGGTTCGAGCATTGAACTTGAGGATTTACTTTTTCTCTCCACTTCTTCTTGCAAACATCTAATCCTTGGCTTGCAACTCTTCTTGCATCTTTTCCAAAACACCCACTAGAAAGTCTCCATGGCTCTCCAACCTGATTTTCAATTCCTTCTTTTTCTCTTTCAAGGGTTGTATCAACTTCCTCAGCCTTTAGTTATCCTCTCGGATGAGCTGGTTATCCCTTTACAACTCTGCAAGGCTATTCTTTTTGGATTTCCCCATGGCTGCACCTCACTAACCACAAAGCCTACACTTCCAGAAATGGGAGAACAACTAAACAAGGTTGTTAGCAATTTACCAAGCACAAGGAAAGCCCTGCTCTGATGCCACTTAATTTGTAAACCAGGGCAGATATTTTACACACCTAATCATTGGCAAACAGATTCCAATGCGAAGAACTCTCGCAATTCCACAAACAACATTTTTTATAAAAGCATGGTTGTCAGTCTACTATGGCACGTGTAAACAATGAAAAATTCAGAGAACCTTATGTTGGCAAATGGTCAGCGCTACCCTTGGGATTCGTGACATGGACTAACCACCTCCTGTGGATCTGTTAACTCTGGGGGTTGTATCGGGCATTAACAGGTTGATCTTTTGGTGCAACGGCAACCGTGGGGCCAACAATTGGTATTAGAGCGAAAGGTGCTGGGTACGAATTCCCTTGGGTAATGCTGAGGGTGAGTTTGTTGGCAAATGGTCAGTGCTCCCCTCGGGATTCGTGACATGGACTAACCACCTCCCGTGGATCCGTTAACTCTGGCAGTTGTCTCGGGCATTAACAGGTCAATCTTTTGGTGCAACGATAACTATGGGGCCAACACTTTACACCCCCAATGTGGGGAAAATAATAACATAAACATGCAAAACTATTCACACAATAATTTGATTTGAAGAAAATGCAACTCGGGTGAAAATTCACTCCATGGAGCAATTAACTTCCTATTAAATTAATTTAAGATGTTTAAACAAGCCAATAATGCTTCAACAAGATCTCAACAAGATTCCACACAATTTATTAAATATTTATACTTGCAACACACTCTTAACACGACTTTTGTTGCAGCAACTATGCAACAATCAAGAATGGTGTCCCAGTCACCAAAAATCATGAGGGTCTCCTCTCCTTTTCCTTAGATTCCCATGGGAATATGAAACATAAAAAAAAAGGAATGTCAAAAGACATTTTTCTAGCCGTTTTTAACAAATTATAACATTTTTAATCGATTAAGCAGCTGCCAAAATGTTTTGTTGCATGTTGGTCAGTTTGGATGAAAGAATAATGATTGTGTTGATCTAAAAACCCTACAAATTGACCCAGTCATTTTCTACAATACAAAACACATCCTTTAGAAGTAAAATTAAACTAGACATCCCATACAATAGAAAGGGAGAGGCTATTGATAGAGAATCCATTTGGGTGAAGTGCTCATTAAACTGGACATCATGAGAAACAAGATTAAACAACTTGTAGGCCTTAACATCCTCTTAGTAGCCAACAAAAATTAGTGCGTGACTCTTTTCCTTCATAGCCTTGCATTGACCATTTGGAATGAATGCCCAAGCTTCACTGCCAAAGACTTCGAATGAAGTGACATCAGGCTTAACATATGTCCAAGCCTCCACAGGAGTCATGTTCTGCGCAACCTTGTTCTTGGACTGATTCATGCAATTTTCCATCTTTCTTGAAGTCCAATTCTTTCCCTCAGCCACACCATTGCAATACTATTGTTAGAAATAAAACTATATTCCATTATTGCACTGAGGACCATTGTAAACTATAAATGGTGCCTTTAATTTACATTACATAACAAACAAGTAGTGTTTGGTATTAACTATAAATAATGCCTCTAATTTGCATTAGCTATTGTGTGAAATTACTACATTTAATGCCTAATAAAGTTGTAACAATGACATTTGTGGCAGCAACACTGTAAATTACTTGGGAAAAGCAAGGGTTTGAGTATTTGCAAATTTTGCTTCATGTTCCTTTCATTTGTGCACTGTCATTAGGCTATAAAAGCCAAAGTAGGTCATTATGAAGTATATTAGGAGCTTGTCCTTCCACATTGGAGTGGCCTTGTGCTAGTTTGCCATTGAAAACACAAATCCATTTTATGTACTGCCAAGGTCACTTATACCATCCTACTCTCGTGTCTTAAGGTCTCTTTCATGTATTGTGGATTATATGGAAAGGATCAGCTTCTTCCATGTACTGACAGGTATATCATAAGGGCGGGTATATTGAGAGCCTTGACATATTGGTTAAGCAAGTATATAGAAAGGAAAGCCTATTTGGAGAGGTAAGGAACCCCCATATTCAGTAGAAATGGCTTCAAATGCTCCCAAAATCATGCTTCCAGTCTCTTGCTTGATGATAACTATTCCACATGGAAAACAAAGTTCCAAACTCAATTGGAGCTAGAGTAGATTGTTTTGAGTTAACTTCAGCTTCATATACTATTTTCTTTTTGTTGTTCAACCTTTTTTTCAAACTCCTAATGATTATTTGTATCTAAGTCTTGATCAATGTGATGTCAGGTTTTCTGGAACTGTAGCAGCAATGAGCATGGTGGGGCACATTTTGGGTTTAGGCGACAGACATTTGGACAATATTTTAATGGACTTCAGCACTGGTGATGTTGTTCATATAGATTACAACGTATGTTTTGACAAAGGACTTAGGTTGAAGATTCCTGAGATTGTACCATTTCGCCTTACTCAGACTATGCAGGCAGCTTTAGGACTTACAGGAATAGAGGGTACATTCAGAGCAAACTGTGAAGTGGTGATTGAGATTTTACGGAAAAACAAAGATATAATCTTGATGCTTCTCGAAGTATTTGTATGGGATCCATTGATTGAGTGGATGCGTGGAGATGGCCATGATGAAGCAACCATTGGTGGAGAGGAACGGAAAGGTATGGAGCTGGCAGTCAGTTTGAGCTTGTTTGCTTCTCGGTTTCAAGAAATCAAAGTACCACTTCAGGTAATCATCCTGCATTTTCTCTTTATGATGTCTAATATATATTATATCTGCAGATTGGATGTCCATATAAGTGTGTGTGGTTAAACAAATGTGCTTTGGTTTAGTTCTATCTATTCCTATATCATTAAATTGTTCCTTCCATTTAGTTCTCCTTCTACATTCTGTTCATTTTCTCATATTAATGTGTGGATGTTTTCACCTTTGTATGTGATTTCAGTTTCATTACAATTCTGTCTTAATTGGGTTTTGAACCTCCCTTTCTTTATTTGTTGGCCTTTTTAGTTTTACAGAAAATTTTCTCTCCATATTGTAGAAATACATTTTTCTTTTTTCCACTGTAGAATTAGTCAAATTATCATGTTTTTTGTGAGCAGGAGCATCATGATCTGCTGTTAGGAACTCTTCCTGCATCTTCATCAGCGCTTCAGGTACTACTTTGTTTTCATGCACTTGCATTTCATTTAACTGCATGACAAAAAATATCATACTTAGCATGTAAGGGATTCTCCAGAATTTAGCAGATGTGCTTGATCGATATGAGACAGTATCCACTTTATTTAGCCATGCTGAGCAAGAGAGGTCAAAATGTGTTATGGCTGAAGCATCTGCAAAGTCAATTTTGATAGAGGCAGCAAGCAATCTTGAGAAAGTTCGGATAGCTTATGAATTACAAGCACATGAATTTTCTCAGGCAAAGGCGCTGGTCACTGAAACTGCCCAAAAGGCTTCTACATGGATTGAACAACATAGTAGGATTCTTGATGTGTTGCGAAATGGTTCTGCTCCAGAGCTACAGGTTGTTGGGAAAACACCCAGTGCAGCAGAGGCTTTGTCTCTAACATCTGCTGTTTTGGCTGCTGGAGTTCCATTAACAATTGTTCCTGAGCCCACCCAAGCACATTGCCAAGAGGTTGATAAGGAGGTTGAACGCCTTACAAAAGAACTCTTTAAAGCTATTTTGCAAGCAGCAAAGGCATTGCAGTCCTATTCTGTGGCTTTACAATGTCTTCTTCGAGGAAATTATATTGCTAGCAGTCAGATGCATAGTTGGGCACAAGTTTTGCAGTTATGTGTGAGGCAACTTTCTCCTGAAGTACTTGCACTTGCCAGAAGACAAGCATCTGATCTTGTTGCAAAGGGCCAGGGTGAGCATGCAGACATTATACGTCAGAATTATGAAACACTCTGTGTAAAAATTGACATGGTTGATAAAGAAATAAGAAAAATTCAAGAGGACTGTTCTGAACTTGAGGCATCAATTGAGTCAGAAAATGAATATAAAGCTAAGGACCGATTACTGGCCATTTTCATGAAGCATTTGCAGCCTAATATCCATTCTGGGAAAGATGATGATACTTTTACTAGGGTCTCAGGATATAACAGACAGGATGAAATGAAGGAACGTGATGTGGGTTCTGTAAACCTTGACGAAAAGAGGGTTAAAGTACTAACAGTTTTGCATGTTGCTGCAGCTTCTCTGTATTGTGAGATCAAAGGGAAAATATTTAACATTTGCAACTCTTTGACAGATAGAATTACCTTAGGACCAGGAGAAGATATAAGCTCCCAAAATTGGAAATGGTGTTTACCTGATTTGGAAGAGCAAATTGAAAGATGTGCACTGGTTATAAATATTGTCACTGAAGTTCAGCAACTGAGTGGGCAAAACTTCATCCAACGTGGCCCAGTTTTGTGGGATACAACAGGTTCTGGTGATGATAACTGGAATTTGAGCATTCAAGGTTGTCTAAGTGCAAGCCGTAGCTTGGTGAGCCAAATGACAGGACTTGCACTTCCAGAAGCAATAAAATCAGTTCTTTCTCATAACCCTGCTATTATGGAGGCATTTGGTTCACTTTCACAGATAAGAGGGGCAGTAGATACAGCACTGGAACAGTTGGCTGAAATAGAAATACAAAGATCTTCCTTAATAGAGCTAGAGAAAACTTACCATGAAAATGTTGAAGAGATAACCAAAAAAAAAGCATCACTTGAAATGGCTATTGAAGAGGGCAGGGATCACTTGTCTTGGGAAGAGGCAGAGGAGCTTGCAAGTCAAGTAGAAGCTTATCGAGCTCAGCTAGATAAACTGAGAAATGCATGGGAACAGCGGGACATCCAAGCTTCTGCACTTGCTAGGAGGGAGCTAAGCGCACAAGGTGCTTTAGTAGCAGCAGAGCAACGGTTTGAGTCTCTTGTGACCATTGAACGTGATGGAGACATGCATCCTACAAGGGGATATCTTTTACTTGCAACATTTGCTAGGCCGTTCTCCGATCTAGAATCCTTTGATCAAAAGTTGGCTTTATTTGGGCATGAGTTCTCCATAAAGAGTTCACCCAATCAAATAGAGATTGTGAGCTCTGGCTTTTCTGGATTTGAGTCAGTCTGGAAGGCTACTAATATGTTAAAAGATCGTACATTTTTTGTGTGGAAAGTTGGTATCATTGATGCTTCCCTTGATTCATGTATTCGTAATGTGGCATCTGCCATAGATCATAATACATTGGGTTTTGACCAAATAGTCAGTATTCAGAAGAGAAAACTTGAAATACAAATTGAATACTACCTAGATCAGTACCTCAGGGAAAGACTTGCTCCAATTTTCCTTGAATGCCTGGAAAAAGAAGAAGATTCATTAAAGCACATTTTGCTGGAAAATAGAGAACTTGATCCTAGTATAGCAAAAAAGGAGTTTGAAGCTGTGAAACGGGCTCAGGGTCTTCTCATTGAATATAGTAATGCACACGAAACTGCACGTGCTGCAAAAGCAGCAGCTTCTGCAATGAAGCTACAAGTGAGGGAGCTGAATCAGGAACTTCAAAAGGCAAAACTTGAGGCTGCACAACTAGAGTGGCTGCATGACTATATACTCCCTCTTCCAGAGAAAGATAGTATCCTTACACAGGGTTGTGCAAATGAAGATAAACTGCCATCCAGCTTTATCATGCTTAACCGAAGAAACTTGTTAGACAACATTCGTTCTGCAATGTCTGCTATAAATAGAGCTACAGAAGATCTACGAAGTTGTGAGAGATCTTCCATTTCCACTGAAGAACAACTTGAGAGGGCCATGGGATGGGCATGTGCAGGTCCCAGTACTGGTGGTGGCTCAAACAATTCATGTAGAGGGATGGGAATTCCTCCTGAATTTCATGAGCATCTTCGTCACAGGAAGCATTTGTTGTTAGCAGGCAAAGAACAAGCTTTGGGTATACTGAAGCTATGTACTGCTGTTTCAGACTTTGAAGATTCTAGGGATGGCTTTCTAAGGCCACTTTCAGATGTAACACCGGGTGGATCTTTAAGTGATGGTAGAGCTTGGCAACAAGGATTTTTGAATATTGTTTCGAGATTGGACCATTCGTACCATTCATTTACACGTAAGTTCCTGATCTCCAGACATGATAGCTCTCTTTCTATATTTTTCTTGAGCATACTTAATTGTTTCAGATTTTAGAATAACATAAAATAAATAAATAATAAATTGGTTTCTCGTCGAGATTTCCTCCATTTTCTGTTGTTAAGAACTATGAAAGGAAGCCAAGCTGATGGCAGCACCCTTAGGTGGCTACATATGACAGCCATTATAGGTACAAGAAATGGCTGTTTCTAAAAGCATTTCCTATGCTCCATATTTCCAAGGATACAATATTGATTGAGAAAGAAAGTTTGGTAACTGGTTTAAGTTTTACCTCTTTGCAAAGAAAGTCTTGTCAGTTTGTGCTAGATTTGAGTTTCTTATAAATTGTTGCTATATTGATACTGTTGATTTTCATATTTTTGTTGGAAAAGACATGTCACATAAAGATTTTAAATCCTAAATCTAATATTAATATTTGAGTACTACATAGTTTTGAACCTCTGTTTGCTGTATATAGTTTTTAATTAAAAGTGCATATCAAATAAATGTGATTTCCAAATGTCTAGGAATTCATTTCTGTTTTAGTTTCTTTTTGTTAATTTGATTATATATTTTCTGATTTTTAAAATGATGAATTCTATTGGTGCCTAGAGGACAGAGAAATGATATTACATTGCAAAAGAGGATTCGCTAGCATTACATAGTAATAATGGATGACTGCACTTAGGAGTCCCCTACTTAAAACAAAAAAGTTTCCTTGAGTTCTGAAAAGAAGGTTGGCCATGCATTTTCACCTACTAACACCAATTGTGACCCCCAAAAGGTGCTTGCTTTCTTCTAAAAACTGAGTAACAACAAGCCACCACCTACTATTGCCACACTAAACTGCCTTGCCACCATTGCTAGTAGGCAACTAAGACTACACCCAGAGGCTTCCATCACCATCTAGAAATAGGGAACATCCCCTTCATGTGTCCCAAAAACCTCCCGATTGGAATAAGCAAGGAAAACAAAATTGGCCTAAAATCCTATTGGTGATCTGGGTTGTGAACCCCAAATCCCTAAGGTTGGATGGTCTCCCAATTGCCAGGGGTGCCAAACCTAGGAAGAGTATCACAAAACTTATGTTCAGGTTGGGCAACTTAGGACCAATTGCTGAAGTGGGTAATATTTCCTTCACTTCCAACTTTGCTAGACTAAGGGGGTTTTCCCTAAGTTGTTGCAATAGATATTACCACGGAAGTAGAACACTCACCTTGACACAAACCATACTTGTTGCATGGTGCACCCCTATTCTGGTTGTCACTTTGTCTCTATATGCTGGTTTGGAAGACTCAAGGTTACACACTTTATTAAAACAGATGATTTGCCACATAAAGGTCAGTGAATGTGTTTTATAATAACCCCTTACATTGTTACCTACATTCAGACATGGTAGTTGGAACACACTAGAAAAGATAAAATTAAAAAGATGTTTATCTTGATTTGTTTTGAGTGTGTAGAGGATGATGGGGATAAGAAGCCAGTAGTAGATCGATGCCTTTATCCAGTTGGGCAATAGAGTCTCTGAATTCATACAAAAGATGTAATAACTGAGACCAAGGTGATGCCTTAATCAAGACACCACAAAAGACTATGCCTTTCAAAATGCATAGGCAAGCTATGCTCTACTTGTACATTCAAAAGAGAAATTAATAGTTGTACAATATTAAGTGAGTCGACTTAGTAATCCATGAGCATACCCATACATTTCTTTTATTGTTTTGAAAAGATACCTTGTAAAAGTTTTGTAAAGATTTTACAATCGCCTAGCTAGCCAACTAAATAACACATCCAGAAATGCACACCATACACATGGACACTCAATGATGGTTGATTCTACCATTAATAATTTGATCTACAAAGGTTGAAGTCCTTATTAGAGATTTGGGACAAATCTAGACCATTACAATAGCAAAATACAATACATATGGAAACTGTGAACCCTTAGGTTTTGTTGTGTAAGTTTTTCTCTCTACTATGTTGTTCTCCAATCCAATGTCATCCTTTTCTCTTGAATAATGAAAGTGAAGCTCTTATACCAAATGTAGGTCGGATCCTTGAAGGAAACGTGCACACTTGCCTACAAATCATGGAAATCTGTGATTTTGGCTGTTGTAGGGGCTACCCATACCTTCCTTTCAGGATTTTTTTCATATTTTAAACTTGAATCTGCCTTGAACTCCATTTTTGTGTTTCCAAGAAGTTTGGGAGGTCTTTGATCTTCAACCAACATCACCTTTGATCATTAATGGTGTGCAGATTTGCATGTAGGGATAGGGAAATCACTCAAAAAATTTGTTGAAACAATGGCTTGGAGAGGGCATGCTGATCTTTGGGTCCTGCAGCAATAACTGAGGCATTGATGAGCTCAATTGGTTAAGGTCTGGTGGTTGGCGGATGTTGAAAATACATTAATGGTGTCTTGAAGGGCAGGAGAGTAGGTGGGAGAAGAATTTTGGACATTTTGGCGCCTTGCAGGAACATTTTGCTTGTCAGGATGAAGCATTGCGGTATTTTGGAGTGCAACTGGACTTTGTGAGAGTTAGCCACTGAACCGGACTTGCAAAGAAAACCACCCAAATTGAACTTGTGAGGAAATCCCATTGAACTTGCTAATTGATATTTGTTGGTTTTTGCTTCAATGGATTATCCTTTTGTTTCAATGCCTTTTTCCCCTCTTTGTTTGTGCTTGCAAATGGAATGAATAGTATATTGAGTTGTAGGCACCTTTTAGTGTTGTAGGTTTTTAAACTTGTAAATTTTTTTATTTTTTGTTTTTTAAAATTTAAAATTTTCTACTTATTTTTCTTAGCCAAGTCTTATTGTTGGGAACATAGTTACAAGCCTTGGACTCGCCTCGGACTTGGCAAGTAGTTTTTTGACTTGGACTAGGACTCAACACGTAGAATCAACAATTTGAGGGTGCAACTACAGTAGGGTGTCCTGAGCAGTCATTCCCTCTAAGCCCAAGAGCAGTACACCCCTCTTGGCCCATATGGCCCTTGCCATCCATATGGGTGGGGTACTTAGAGGGTGACCCACACGCTGTTTCCCCTCCTTGTAGGCCCTTAACTCCCCTATCTTGACTAGTTATTTACAGTCAGACCATATGAATAATATCCATAGTGTAGACACATATTTACATATTAAATCAATGAACAGATCCATCGCTTATATTGAACAAGATTGACAACTCAGATTTATGCAGATGTACATGTTATCATGATGAATAAGTATTGAATCTTCTGCAAACAAATGATGCATACCCTGCTTAAATACATAACTTGCTCATCTTTCAATTTTATATTGTATTCACAAAATAACACACAAAGCATACAATAATATTAAAAAACATATCAGCAATGTTATAAGACAACTAGTAGCATGCATAATTTTATTATTCCAAATAACACCAATAGAAATAAATAACATCATCTAGAATAAATATCATTATGTGTAAATTGTTAGTTTTCCACACTACTATTTAAATTCATAATATATTTACTAAACATCAATATCTAAATTCATAATGCATTTTTCAAATTCATTATTTAAATTTACAAAGTATTTACCTTTATACTTACTACTGATCGACTTGCAGATTCCTCTTCTCTTCCATTACAAATATTTATCTAACTTATTATTCAAATTCATAGAATACTTACCTCCTTGTCGCTGGTCAATTATGCAGATATCCTCTGTTTCTCCAAGCCATGGTTTCCTACATCTATTGGTGAACAGATTTTAGAGAATATTCTTATTAAATGATTCCCTCCCTGTCAGAATATATTCTTCTTTTCATTCCTTGCCTTTGATACTTAGAAGGAATATATTTTCCTATTCGATACCTTTGATACTTAGAAGGTATTCCTTTGTTTTCTGGTGCAGACCACCTTATTATTATCTGCAGACCTTTCTTTATTTTTTCCCAGCCAGCGATGCCTTTTTGTGCTTGAAGAAGACTTCATTTAAATCCCTGCTGAAAAGTTGCATTTTTCCTGATCGCTGCCCTTTGAAGGTTGACCAATGCCTTTTTAAAGGCATCACTTAGTATA